>PVKU01002222.1:123009-166171 GCA_004027475.1 Anoura caudifer | reverse complement strand
TCTTCAGAATTCTAGCTCAGACCAGGCTCACTCAGCCAAAGGGACTCAGAATGTAAGTTTATGAATTAACTAAATTCTGGGATGTTACCTGATCCTGTGATCACTCTGAAGTTGCCTTTAAAATAAATGTGTGGAGTATTTCTATTTTATCAGGCTAGAAATCTGGGGTGAATTAGATAGAGCACAGTCACTGGGACCCATGCAGCACAGGGGTAAACAGTTAACATCTATCCTTTTTGTTTTTAGATTATTGCCTTATTGTAATAAAGCATAGATACTTGATTTTTTAATTGGAAAATTTTTAAATTACAGTTGACATACATATTTTATTTGTTTCAGGTGTACAACATAGTAATCAGATATTTACATAACTTACAAAGTCATCATTTGCAGCATTTTTGACAATAGCCAAGATATGGACACACACAGATCAACAAAGAGATACATACATGTATATAATGAAGTATTACTCAGCCATAAAAAAGAATGAAACGTTGCCATTTGCAACAACATGGATGAACCTATTATGCTAAGTGAAATAAGTCAGACAGAGAAAGACAAGTACCACATGACTTCACTTACATGTGGAATCTATAAATAAATAAGAAAGCAAACAAACTCATAGATACAGAGAACAAATTGATGGTTGTCAGATGGGAGGGGTTTGGGAGGATGGCTGAAAAAGGATTAAGAAGTACAAATTACGAGTTCTAAAAATAGTCCCAAGAATGTAAGATACCACATAGGGAATATGGTCCATAATAAACATTTACTCTTTCTCAGTGAGAATGATCTTCTGGAAACTAGGTTCAGGCCACGTCACTGCTCAAACCCTGTGCTGGGCCCTCACCTAAAATCTCAAACGCCTACCAGCCCTGGGCATCCTCTGCCCTCACCTCCCACACCTCCTTTTCCCACTGTTCCAGGCCACTGGCCTCCTGGCTGTTCCTTCAACTCTGCTGCCTCAGGACCTTGCACTTGGCAGCTCTCTCTGCTGGAACGCTCTGTCCTCACACAGCTGCACATTGCTCTCTCTTCCTCCTTTGCGCCTTTGCTCAGATGATACCTGTCAGATTTTTCTGACTACCTTGTATCAAATAACAGCCCTCCCCACCCCCATTCATTTCCTATCTCTTCCCTTCGCTTTATTTTTCTTCCCAACATTTATCATTACCTGACCTACTATAGATGTAATTGATTGCTTATTATCTGTCTCTCCCAGACTGCGTGGGATGAAAATATCTAATTTAGAACTCACTTTGCAAAAATAATAATAAATAAAACACTAATCCGCATTCAGACAGATGATGCCTTTGTGGTGTTTTTCAAATCCTTGAGAATCTCTGCTTCATGGGTAAATTGGCACGTCCAACTGGTAATAAGGATGACAGTGCTGATGGTATTGCAAGCTGCCATCTGCCATCTGCTGTGAGCCACACCATGCTAGAGTGGCACACTCCCACCCTCACTGGATTCTCACAGCAGGGAGGTAAGTTCCTTTGACCCTCACTTTACTTTAAGTACAGAGCAGAGGTTCAGTGACTTTCCCAAAGCTACACAGCTAGTCTAGGAACTTATATGAAGAACTGCTAAGTTCTTCACTGTGAGAAGAAAAAATATCCAGTCTTCACCAGGCACCCTTTCTATTCCTTCTGAGAATCAAAAGTCAGGCTTTTGGAACCTCATGCACAGTAGTTTTTCAACCATAGTTGAAAAAACAGTGAACACCGATCTGCAAACAGAAAGGACTGAACCTATGGGATGCTTCCGCTTCCAGAAACCAACATCCTCAATGTGTTATATGCCATCCCTGAGGGGAGTCACTGAGCTCCGTGACTCACCAGGGCCCAGCCAGTCACGTCCTTCCCTCTCTCTGGAGGGGGCTTCTCGCAAGGGAGACAAGAATTGCCACTCTAGCCTCTTCCCTGCAGGTCCAGAAGCCTGCAAGCAAGTCTTCCATTTGTGCCTGTGGCCTGTGTTCCCTGATCTGACCTCCCTTTACACACCCACACACACAGGTTACTTTCACATCCATTCAAATAAGCAACTTAAAAAGAAACTGAAAAAAAAAAAAAAAGAAGTTATTAGACTCAAATGGAAATTAAAATGTGCGTCAAAATGAGAATTAGGATCTGGGGTATCATCATTGTTGTGGTAATTGAGGATTTTTTTCTAATTTAGCAGCTGTTCTGAACCTGATGACAAACACCTATTTTAAATAATGTGTCAAGGATCCCAGACTTGGAGTTTGGTGGGTTTCATCAGACACTGGGGAGATGGGACGTCACAGCACAATTCTGAAAGACTAGTCCACTGGCAACACCTAGTTGGTGCATTTCCTGGCATTCCTTCCCAGCCCTCAATGCTGACTTTAAGAAGCAATTAAGAAGACCCAGGACAGGAAACACACACATTTTTATTTTCTTTTTGCTTTTAAGTGGGTTTAAGGCAGAGAGATGGGAAAAGTAAAGAGAAGCAATTCCTGCAGCTCAAAATGAGAATCTAAGATTGATATTTTATTCCCAGCTCTCTTCTCACTTGTTAAGCACATATTAGCATCAGCAGTGTCTTAACTTTGCCATGAAATAATCAGAAATACAAAAAAATGGTGTATAGTATTTTGAAATTTGTATTCAAAATGACAGTATTTGGTTCTTTTTTTGAGAGGATCTTATACTTTTGTTTCATATTTTTTTGTTCTCTAAACTAAATGCCTGCATTTGAACTATATATAGACACAATTATGTAATTATCAACATGAAACTCTCTTAAGATAGACTCAGATAGTCAAAGGCCTTTTCACTAACAGGATTTTTGAAAATTCCCAACCACATTCATAATGCCCTTGGCCGTGTGACCTTTCGCGAGACTCTGCGCAAACCAGCAAGGGCCTGCTCCACCCCAGTGCTTTGGCAGGACCGCCAGCTGCACTGAACTTCCCTGCACTATACTGAAATGCTTAATTTCTGGCAAAGTTACGGGGACGAGTTACAAGGCCATCTATTCCAAACTATGAGAGGCCCATACACTACTAATTCCAATGCTAACTTTTCTCCCAAATTCCGGGAAGTAATGAGAGCAGTCAATACTTCTGGGGTGCAGTGTGAGGCAGACACCCTGAGAGGAGCACTAGGAGCACCTGTTTACTGTGCTTCTCAGCAACGCTCATTGTGAGGTGGGGCCCAGAGGGGCTGCACGGCCCACCAAGTCCCCATCACCGGCCTGTTGCAGAGCTGGGGGCTCAAGGCCACATCACATCTGCTTTGCTGCCCGCCATTCACGGTCGTGCTCACAGAAGCCCCATAACCACTACTCTCTACTATTTGCAAAAGGCAGCAATCCCCAGACGACAGACAATCATACCAGAAGTCGGTATCACATACAGCAATTTCTCAGGGAGCAGAAAATAACCTTTTTATTTTAAGGCATCTGCGAAATAATAAGTATGTTAAAAAAATGTTCAGGGCCACCATCTCTGCCTCAAATTTTCTCCTTTAAAAATAAACAGATTGCGTTTTCAGTCATACATACATCCCTAAATCATCTTATTTTCTTCTCTGTCCCAGTGAAGATATTTCATAGATTTTTACCAGGATTGGGCAACATTAGCATACATCCTACAAAGTGCAGTAAATTTTAAAATTTGATTGAGTAAACAAGTGTTGAATTTTAAAATATCATTCTTTATTTTTGTCCCTCAAAAAAATCTGCGCTTACCAGTCTCAGTGTTACTACCACCCAAGAGAGTATTCTTTTTAAATGACACATTACTGCACGCCAGTAATAACCATGCCAATTTTAAGTTTCTCTTCATCACTGCTGATGGCATAATGTGACTGCAAGTGCTTTGCAAATGTGTACACCTGGTGTCTCAGTAACTCAAAGGTTGGATTTACTCAGGTTTCTAACAGGGAAGGGGCTAAGATTAGCTACATGCCACCTGCTGGAAATAATCACAATGTCCCCAGGGGAAAGAGAAGGCTGGAAGGTGGCCCCAGAGCAACCCTGACAAATTCAGGCTCCCAGGGCTTGCCAGATCAGGGCTGCATCAGGCCCCCTCCCTTTGGTCAGACCACAGCTCCCTGTGGCCAGCAGTCCCAGTCTGCCAGGGACTAAGGAGGGGTTCTTTGGACATGGGACATCAGTTTTCAAACTGGAGCGGTCCTGGGTTCACGGTGGCACGAGCTGCTCATTTACGCTTTGAGAACTGAAGTATCAACCCCAGTGATGGAGTTATACTTCTAGTATTAATTGTTCAAAACATTGTATTTTCATGGCAGACTTCCTTCTTGGCAATGCAAATGCACATGGAAGGTAACAGAGTAAGTCTCTAGCACCTAATCCAAATTCATTTACAAGAAATTCTCTTATAAACAGGAACTTTAGCCCTGGGTAGTATAGCTCAGTGGATTGAGCAGGCTGCAAACCAAAGGCTCACTGGTTCAATTCCCAGTCAGGGCACACACCTGGGTTGCAGGCCAAGTCCCCAGTAGGGGGTGTGTGAGAGGCAACCACACTGGTGTTTCTCTCCCTCTCTTTCTCCTTCCCCTCTCTCTAAAAATAAATAAATAAAATCTTTTTTTTTTTTTAAAGAGGAACTTCAAAAGAGGTAGCCATTCAAACAGGAGAAAAACACTTGAAAGGAACATTGTGCATTCAAGCTCAACATGAACTTTATATACTTCACTTCTTTGGTCTTAGATCTAAATTTTATAAAATGTTATGTTCTTCTCTAGCATCAGCATGTAGAATAATTTCCATATTTTGATTTTATGCACTATATGGCTTTAGCTTCATTCATCAACTTTTTAACAAAATCTCTCAATCAATTTTATGACAAACACCCACACAAAGCAGCCAGCATCCTTCTCCTCATTCTGTGTATGTGTGGGGGGTGGTCCTTCTGAGAGCTGGGGGAGTGAGGTTTAGGAGGGCCTCACTCACTGGGGTCACTGGGAGGGCCATGGGGGCTATCTCTAGTTATTTGCTCATATGTTCTCAGGCAAGCAAACCACACTTGTTTACGTTGTGGCAAGAAGGCTCCGCATAGCATGAGGAGTAAACCCCAAGATCCACGTACTTTCCAAGTGTCCGCTTGTATCCCCGTGGTCAAACCAAGTCACAGGGCCAAACTGGAGGCAGTGTGGAAGGGGACCAGACAGGCTCAGAGGCATGGCCATTGTGTAGTCTGTCACATCTCATCGTTTCTTTTAACAAGAAACTGTATTGTTTCTGATTTATCTTTAAAAGTAACTTGTGAGAAATGGGAAAGGCTACCAAGCAGAGCAGTGACCTAGCCCGGTTCTGACAAGGCTTCCCTAATTCGAGATCTGGGGGGCCGACGAGCCAGGTTCCCCAGCACTGTCCCTGTTCAGGCACCCAAGGACACCCTCAGCCCTGGGCAAACCAGACATTTGGACACTCTGTGTTCACCCTGTGAGATTTAAACTATTGTCTCCCCCTTTCACAGATGAGAAAATCGTGGCTGGGAGACACGAAGTGATCATCTCAGGTGTTCTTATAAGAAAGCAACAGGGCGAAGGTTTGAACCTGGACCGTTTAGTGTCAGAGCTGCCGCTGCCACACCGCATCGCTTCAACCACCAAAAGGCGCATTTAACATTTGGACGAGTGCTGTTGCCCTGTCTCGATCAATCACTTCATTTAAATAACAATTTCAGATTTGGCCTGTGTTGAAAAATAAAACTCAAATTTACCTTCAAAGACAAAGATTTGCCATATTTAAGAATAACTGTAGGTCTAGTCAAGGAACATGCATGCAGAGCCCGTGGTGCTGGACAACAGGGTGGGGCCCACTGAGGGAGCAGGGACTGCGCTGGGCCGGGCGGGGCAGGGGAGAGCAATGGGGGGAAATTGGGACAACTGTAACTGAACAACAATTAAAAAAAAGAATAGTCCAAAGAATGTGCCACTGGCTCTGAAGAAGTATGAAAATGCTTCGGAGAGCAGCGCCCGCGTTGCGTAAGCATGTAATCTTCTAATTAACTGTTAGTGCAGTGTCAGCAAAAAGGGCCGAGCTGTCTGTCCTTCGTCAAGGCCACGTCCAGTGCTGTGCCTCTGCTTTGCTTGGCAGCTGCTGACTACACATGCCGACAATGTCTTAGGTACTTAGCGTGCAGTAAGTCACTCAACTCTTCTACAGCCCCATGAAATAGACATTTTTTGCCAGCACTTTTTGTTTTGCTTTGTTTTGTTTTTTTCAGAGTTAAGGCATCTTACCTAAGGCGACATAGCCGGTTGGTAGCAGAACCATGATTTGAACCTGTCCCACGTCCCAAGCTCATGCTTACTCACCACACACAAGGGGCCCCTTTGCTTAGGCATAAAGGTCCAAGATAGGTCCCAGGCCTCAGGGCACAACCTCTTTCCACTAGGCTGCAATAAATCCCATGCTTGGAAGAAACTCTTTCATTTGGCTGAATAAGTTCTCATTGGCTAGTTGGAAATCCAGTGACCCACCACTTCCCACTGGGTATTCTTTTGGTGGAGATATGACAGTTTAATGGCCAGCTCTGGGCCCCACCCAAGGAAAGGGTGGAGGAAACAAATCCATGATTCAAAGGCCTAAACCTAGAAATAGTACATGTCTCTTCCGTTGCCCTGGCTGGGAGTCAACCTATGGCCACTGCCAACTGCAGGGGGAAGACACAGATGCATTTAGCCGTATATGCTTCCCAAGAGGGAAGAGAAACTGAATTTTGGTGAACAACTTACAAACTCTGCCACAGAGCTCAGTGTAAAGTGAATTTGCATTTCTTGGCGTCCTGCATCCTTTCATAATTTAAGACCGTAATTTATGTGTTTCTTTTGCTGTGAAATATCTATTTGCCTTCATTGCTCATTTTTCTGCTGCATCTGTGGTCTTTGTATTAATTTGTTGGTACTCCTTATTTATTTAAAAAATTAAGCTTTTGTCTTTCATTACTTCATTTTGTCTTTTTATTATTTTGTCTTTCAAACTGAGCTCAGTTTGGTTATTTTGTTTTTGAACTCTGTTTATATTTTTTGGTTGAGGATGTATTCTATTTTTATGTAATAGCATTTATTAATTTTTAAATTTTTAATTTATTTTATTTTAAAATTATTTTCATTAATCTTTTATTTCATCCTCTACAGTTTTGTGCCATTCTTAAAAAGACCTTCTCCTCCCATATTATTTTTTAAATCACTCACATTTTGTTTTACTACTTTCATGCTTTCATTTTCTCCAATTAAATTCTGATTGATCTGAAATTTATTTTGACATAAGGTGGAAGGCATGGATTGAAGTTCATTGTTCAGGTGACCACTTAGTTGTCTCAAGATCGCACGTGGATTAATCCTTTCCCTGATGATGTGAAATGTCATTTTTATCAACAGATTCCTGAATAAACTTGAGTGTATTTCTGGGCTAATTTGTTCATTGATTTGTTTGTTTCTCTACCAGCACTACCCTCACCACCATGAGTCACTTTTCTCATACATTTTTGTAGCTTGTTTCGATGCTTTATCTTGTCTGCTGAAAAAAAAAAATATGCACCACATGTTGATGTTTTTCCAAGATCACTTGCCTGCCGTGGCTTTGCCCTTCGTCCGTCAGGAACCCTCTGAATCCCTCTGTTTAGGCGTGCTTTCTCATAGCGTGAAGCCGGGTTTGCCTATGTGATTCAGCCTGGCTTTCGTTTTATTAGGTGAATTGAGCTCATCTGCGGACATTCGTTGACAGGAATGACACAGTTGGTCTCAGTGTTGTCATCATATTTCATGTCAGAGTTTCTAGTTATAATTGCTTCTCTCTAAAAAAAAATTCACTGTGTTCTTTCGTTTACTATATACATGTTTCTTAGTTTGGAAGGGTGGCATTTTTGTTCCAGGAGATGTTTGGTCACAGTTTTCATTCCCTGCGTGACTCAGTCTTCTCTGCCTCTTCGGCAATGTGTTTTACTTGTTTCTTTCCCTTTGTTTTATACTTTTCATTCTTGTTCTATCTTTGTATAAATCTTGTGCTGGCTTCTTTCTAATTATGACTCATCTTCAAGTGCAGCAAGTCCTGATCAGCTATTTATAGAAGGCTGCACCGGGGACCTGGGCCCTGTCCTGCTGCCACAACTCCCCTTGAGAGCAGGGGGGCACGAGTGCCTGTTCCCCCGCCGCTCCCCGCCCCAAGGTGAGCAGTGCAGCACGCAGCTTCCTGCAGGTGGGTCTTGTCCAGTGGCCCTCTCTCTACATTTTCATGCCAAGTGAGGCCTGACGCTCACACTGTTTCTCTCTGAGTATGTGACAGTTACTCTGAAGACTTGGGACCCAGAGCCTCTTAGGGTCTCCCTGCTCCCTTGGCCCTGCCTGCACCTCCTTCCTGTCTACTGCAGTTGAGACTAACACTGTCTCCCATTTTGTTGGAGCTAGAAAGCGTTTCTCTTTCTTCTTCCTTTTTGCTTTATTTTTGTTCAAGGGAGTCAATGTCATTTTCACTCTGCCATTTTATATGTGAAGTCTCAAGCCCTCTAGTGTCTTCTAAACTGTTGCTGACACGTCTGAAGTGGTCGGGATCTAGACCCTCGTAGGTGACCCAGCCTTTTCTTCCTGGAGCTTTCGGATGCTTCCTTGTCCAGATGCTCTGAGCTCCTCTGGCTGGGTCTTTGCATGCTCACCACATCTGGCAGCTTCAGCCCTTGATGGGACTGTCTCATGAGTCATGCCTTCTCTCTGCTCTGGGAAATTTTCCTCTGTTATGTCCTAGTGATTACTCACCCTTCTTTCTCTCTCTCTCTCTCTCTCTCTGAAATTCCTAATAGTCAGACATTTTACTCTCCAGCTGAACACCTATGCCTCTTCTCTCTCCTTGAGTGTTTCTCCATCTCCCCACGTTTTGGAGATATGTTCTAGAGATTCACTGGGCTCCAGCCTCCATCTATTCTGTGAGGCTTTAAGTTCAGCAATCATATTTTTTTCATTTCTTTCTTGTTCTCAGTCTGTTTGTAAATAGCATCCTGTTTGTACCTTATGGATAAGCAATGTTTCCTTGACTCTTTATGAGGACAATAATTTGACTTTTAATTTAAGTTTCTTTTGTTTTCTAACTTAGGTGTTTCCTTCCTATGCTGCTGATTTTCCTCTGAAAGTCTGGGGATACTTGGATGTCCGGGTATGTTAACAATCTGTGGCTCATTCTGATGAGCTACTGTGGGTTTCTGTGGATTTCTCTGAATGGAAAGGGAAGCTGCAAGTTCTGTGTCCACAGATGGGGTTTGCTGGCTGTGCTATATTTAGGATAGATAAATATACCTTGATACAGCCCATCCCAAGTCTGAATAAGGAAGATTTTGGGCCTCAGGCCCATGCTAGAAGTTGTAGCCCAGCCCAGGCTGCTGATTCAAAGTGTTTGAAGAAGGGCCTTCCTGTGTGTGCCTGCTGGGAAGTTGTGTGCTGTGGGGGCCAGGGGCGGGGGGCAGTTGCTAGAACCTTGCTCACAGACAATTACTCCCAGTTATAGTTACACCCCGTATCTCAGTGCCTTTCTAGGGTTCCCCCCACCAACACCTTCCAACCCCTTTCCAACTTCAGAGGTTGTTTGGCATCGGATGTGCCGTTCCCTTTGCCATTATGGGTGTATTCTCCTTGCACTTGTTTTGCTTCCAGTCCAGTGGGGCCGAAGGAGGAAGGAGGCTGTGTGTGTACTCGGTGCACTCGGCAGCCCACTCCATCCTATTCGGTTTGAGTTCAGGACAGATGCCCTAGTCCACAGTGACCAAACCTTTGGGGGCAGTCTGACCCTTTAGGACACCTCTACATAGTATTCCCTAGGGAAATCAGGCCCTATTACCCTTCAAAGAGTTTGGGTCATGCTTAGAATACAGCGTAAGTCACTCTCTTTAGTCATGCTTTTGTAAATGGTACCCTGTAGCAGGGTATTTTTTTAATATCAAAAAGAAAATAAATCAAAATTATAAAGAGTAAATGACTAGGATCTTCCCGAAGCTTTGGGAGCCAGTGAGGGTGGGGACTCTGAGCTTAAGTTTCAGGGGAAAGCTGCGTTTTCCCCGTACAGATGCCAGTGGTGCAGCAGTGGGTTGGAGAGCCTGCATAACTGGAAAGAAGCAAGGAGAGGGTGGGGGTGGGATGGGAATAGGGATCTTCGAATTTGGCAGTGAGCAAGTTAAGATTTTGGAAATCTTCATCCACACAGTCTGCATGAAGACTGGAGGCCAGGAGCCTGATTGGAAAGAGCCCAGTGAGCATCAGTCGTTAGGAAGCTCACACAGTGGCAGAAACAGCCTATGGCCACCTGCAACGCGGAGGAGGAATGGAGGACAGCATAGCTCCCGTCCAGCCCGGTCCCTTTCCTCACCTTCCCAGGCCCAATGTGTTAGTGACACTCAGAAATGAAAACCCTTTGCCTGTAATCTCATTATCTTAAGGAAAGCAACAGCTTGCCCCCAACTAAAGACCTGGTCAAAACTTCTAACTTTTGTGTCCTTGAAATCAAGGTATTTATTATGTTGTCTACAGAAGAAGGCAAATTACACCACTGAAACAACTCAGGCCTGTGTCATCGGGACATCTCAAACACAAAGGTCTAATCGGAGGGAGATGGGTCAGAACACCTGGGTTCCAGCTCCGTTTCCACCTGAGCTGAGACTACCTTGTAAGACTGAAACTATTATTACCACTTACTGGATCTGGGTACTGTTTTGACAATAATCACTTCCATTGTTTTTAATTAAGTAGCCCGAGAGTGTCTCCGGCCCAAGGATAAGATGGCCACAGAACACTTTTCTGACATTTAAAATTCAATTTTGACCTGGGAGGAATAGCTTTAAGAACTCATCAACTTACTATTACTGAAATGATGTCTAGTAGGGAAGAGTGAAAAGGTCTTCAAAGGGAGACTGAGGTCCTGTTTTTAAAATAAACGTAACTATTTAAACCAATACAATTTCATAATTATAAACCAATATGATTGGGTTTCTGAGGGACTCACTATATTTACCAGATTTTAACTAAGCTATGACTGTTCAGGTGTCAAGGCTTAACAAAGCACTTAAAAATTCTTCAAGTAGAAACACGAACTTAAAGATCTTGGAAATAGTTCTTAGTTTTTCTAGGGGTCAAATAAAATAAAGAAGGCCAGTCAATTCAAAACCTGAAGATTTTTCTATTGAAGAGGCTGGCTCTCCTCTCTACATTTCCCTGGGAGGACAGGTATCACCAACGCATAAAACTAGGTAGAAACAGGAATCACTTTACCTTAAGGTCTTAGATTCTCTAGCTTGGTCTCTGTCTCCTCTAGATAGCTTAAGACAGAAGGAGAGTTTATTGAATGAATCTGGAGCTTGTCATAAACCCAAATGAAACTAGACTTTTTGCAGACCTCGTGTGCCTGGAAAGCCAGCGAGAGCTATTGGTGTCCCTTCTCTGCCCCCTATCCCTTCACATCTTTCAGTCTCCTCCACTCTGAAGGCTGTTTCTGCCAGCTTCCGTGTCTACCGGGCAGAAGATGGCTGGCCCGTCTTCCAAGGTGCTGTGGGTGTCTCAGTGCCAGCACATGCAAGGACAGACTAGCTGAATTCAAATACCAATTCCAATTTCTAAAGAGATCATTTTATCGATCCAATCAACTGGGTCCTAGGCCAAGGGCAGGGGTGAAGCATAATATGGTAAAAACATGGCAGCGAGGGGCAGGTCCAGAGAGCTGGGGTATCGTGGGAGCTCAGCAGACACCTCAAAGGGTATCTGCAACACCCATTTATAATAAGAATGTAATTGGCAGAGAGCTGAGATGATAAGATCTCACCACAGATTAGGGGAGTGTATAAGAACAGAAGTTAAGAATCCTGTATCCTAACAATCTCAGGACTGGGGAGCTGTGTTCCCCAAGTAGGTCCTGTCAACCTCCCTGATACATAGTTTCCTTACTGAAAACATGAGACTGGACTAGGACAATCTCTCCATGCTAGTTGACCATTTTTCCTTGCATGCCCGTGACCAGCCACTTCCACGGACAGAAGTGCTCTTTCCATATCAGCAGGGGGGGATTCCAAAGGGCTGTGTGGGGAAAGGGACATGCGAGATGGCACTTAGAGGGACTCCCCAGGATAAGGAGGATTTCTCAGCGTCTTCTGGGGCAGGGGTTGGGTGCACTGTTTGAACTCTGCCCACCAGATTCTGTTGCACACAGGGGAATTCTCCTCCACACCCCCCCTCTCGCTTGTGAATCACAGTTCTGAGGAACGTTCATTCATTGTTTAAGGAGTAAGTAAGTAAAGGAATTGAAACAGCTTAGCTTAAGAAAAGGGGATATAGGGAAGAGGGACACCTATTACAGACACTTTCAACACTGAAAGGGCTGTCACATAGAGAAGGACATCTGTTTCATCAGTGTGACTTCTTTGGCAGAATTAGAATCAAAAGATAGAGGTTATGAAAAGGCAAATTTCATATCATTTCGATTATTTTCTCTGAATTCACATTGTCCTAAATTGAACGTGCTTCTTCTAAATGTCTGAGTTCCCTTTCCCTGTGGTTATTTCTGTATCCAAAATCTGTAAATTAAGGAAGATCTAAGTAGAGAACACAAAGTTCCTCCATTGTTCAATCCTGAGATTTGGGGAGCATTTTTTTCCGAAGTGTTTCTACCTGCGGTCTTATTTGTCTCTTGTATCAAGTCTAAGGTAGGATGGCCTTGTGTCTCACTTACAAGGGCATGGAGGCCCAGAAGGTAAGTGGCATGCCCAAAGATGGCATCAAGATAGCAGAGTCGGGATTCGACTCTATGTCTTGGGCTCCTAGCTCACAGCTTCTGCCACTTGCCTTGTTTCTAAAATATAAGTTCTTAGACTTCCAGCCAAGATGGAAGTGTAGGTGGACACACTGTGCCTCTTCTCACAACCAAAATTAAGGACAACAAAAATATAGAACCAAAAAAAAAAAGCCCAACCAGAATGGATAGAGGATTGAATTGTACAGAAGTCTGACAATGATTCACTCAGACCAGTAAAAGGGGCGGAGTCGGTGGCCAGCAGAGAGGGGTTTCGGCAGGAAAAAGCACTAGCTGGTGGTCCCGGGGGCAGAGGCGACAGTTGCCGAGCACAGGGAGGCAGCAAGCAGACCAAGGAGGCCCACAAGGCAGCTGACCACAGTCACACATTGGTGGGCAGACAAGCCAGGTGAAAACAAGCAGCGAGACAGACTGTACAGCGCAGGGCTGCAGCACCAGAAAATAGAGCCTAAAGGGCACAGATTGAGAATAACTGTGGGGGCTGGGGTGCCGGGAGAGAGAGTCCCAGCCTCATGGGAGAGTTCGTTGGAGAGATCCACGGGGTCCTGCAATGCGCAGGAGCCCGCCCACACAGAGATCAGTGCCAGAGGGGCCCAGTTTGCTTGGGGAACACGGCAGAAGGGACTGGATTCTGAGAGAGCAGAGCAGGAGCCATTGTTCCCTCCTGACCCCACCCCCAACCCAGCAACTGGGTTGCCCCGCCCTGGTGAACACCTAAGGCTCTGCCCCTCACTACCTAACAGCTGCAACCAAACAAAACAAAAACAACAACAACAAAAAAACCCCAAAACCAAGGATGGCTCAAATGGGAGAATAGATCAGGGCCCCAGAGCTAATTCATCTAAGCGACCAAGAGCTAGCCAACCTATCAGATGCACAGCTGAAAGCACTGGTGATTAGGAAGCTCACAGAATTGGTTGATTTTGGTTGCAAATTAGATGAACAAATGAAGGCTACAATAAGTGAAATGAAGAAAAATGCACAGGGAACCAATAGTGATGGGAGGAAAACTGGGGCTCAAATCAACGGAGTGGACCAGAAGGAAGAAAGAAACAAACAAACAGAAAAGAATGAAGAAACAAGAATTCAAAAAAATGAGGAGAGGCTTAGGAACCTCCAGGACATCTTGAAACGTCCCAACATCCGAATTATAGGGGTACCAGAAGGGAAAGAAGAAGAGCAACCAGTGGAAAACTTATTTGAACAAATAATAAAGGAGAACTTCCCCAATCTAGCAAAGGAAATAAGCTTCCAGGAAGTCCAAGAAGCTCAGAGAGTCCCAAAGAAGGTGGACCCAAGGAGGAACACACCAAAGCACATCATAATTACATTAGGCAAGATTAAAATGAAGGAGAGAATTCTAGAAGCAGCAAGGGATAAGGGCACAGTCACCTACAAAGGAGTTCCCATCAGACTGTCAGATGATTTCTCAAAAGAGACCTTCCAGGCAAGAAGGGGCTGGAAAGAAGTATTCCAAGTCATGAAAGTTAAGGACCTACATCCAAGATTGCTCTATCCAGCAAAGCTGTCATTTAGAATGGAAGGGAAGATAAAGCCCTTCTCAGATAAGGTCAAGTTCAAGGAGTTCATCATCACCAAGCCCTTATTATATGAAATGTGAAAGGGACTTATCTAAGAAAAAGAAGATAAAAAATAGGACAGTAAAAAGACAGCAAAGTCACAGATATTAACAATATTAACAACCACACCTAAAACAAAAGCAAACTAAACAAACAAGTAGAACAGGAACAGAAACACAGAAATGGAGATCACTTGGAGGGTTAGCAACAGGGGAGGGGGGAAAGGTACAGAGAATAAATAGCATGGATGGTGGGTAGAAAATAGACAGGGGGAGGGCAAGAATAGTGTGGGAAATGTAGAAGCTAAAGAACTTATGACACATGGACATGAACTAAGGGGGGGAGTGTGGGTGGGAGGGGGTGTGCAGGGTGGTGGGAGAGAAATGGGACAACTGTAATAGCATAATCAATAAAATATAATTTAATAAAATAAAAGTAAATAAAAGCTAAAACATAAGTCCTTAATTGCTGTCAGGGGTATACTCCTTAGCACACACTTTGCTTCCATATATACTCACTGGTCTGAACTCACAAAAGCACTGTTTGTGCGAGTTTTTACCCTTTCCATGATTTCTGTGAATGTCCAATCTTCCCACCTCCAGGACCCTTCATCTCTGCTGCTGTGTCCATAAATGCTTCCACCATTTGGTCTTGAACTAGCAGGCACACGCTATGATTTCCCACAAGGAAATCCACTTGCACTTTGGTTTTGAGAGGTTAGAACTTTGCTGAGGACTTGATGGTTGTGGGGAGAAATTACGCTGCATACCACACAGCTGTCTACCAGCTTCCTGGCTTACTCCTCATGTTCTCCACCCGCCATAACCCACCCATCCCCTGACCCTTCACACACAGAGACCCTTCTGAAGGGCAGGCAGCATTTCACTCTGCCTTTCTCACGGGTATAGACTCTTCAGGCCAGTCTGTCCTTCCTGCTTGCCTGTAATCTATAATAATGCATAACAGTGTCCCTTTTATCACACATGGGAGACAACTGTCTGTTCTGATTTCACAAATATCCCTCAAAATTCACCTAGTGACCATGCCTGAAGTCTCACAGATTAGACCTATTAATGGTTCTCAGCTGGGGGAGGTTAGCCCCCAGCTCTCCCTAGGGTACAGCTGGCAACATCTGGAGACAATTTTGGTGTCACTCTGGGAGGGAGGGGTTACCGCTGGCATCGAAAATCGTTCGGCCACAAAGACCCGTTCAGCCTAAAATGTCAATAGTGCTGACGTTAAGAAACCCTGAATTAGACCATTTTTCTAGTTGCCTTGCTTGAAGTTCTTCCAATTAGGCAACAAGCAATCTTATTAAAGCGTGGGAAGGGGTGGGGAGCATAACTCTAATCAGATTGCTTTCCACCCAAAGCCCCAAGTGGAAGTCACTGTCTTTAAAATAAGAGGAATTCTGACAGGCAGTTGTGGGGAAGGAAGAGAAAGAGAAGGGCTGGAGGAGGTCGTGGCAGGACAGACCCCAAGCTGCAGCGACTAGCTTTGCCAGAGAGAAGGCTCCACAGTCATGAAGCTGCAGCCGAGATGGAGCCTCCCATTCACAGCCTCTGCTGGTCCCTTGAAAATGTGCCAGGGGAGCAGCACTCACCAGTCACAGGTGAGACACAAAACCATGGGAACGATTCCCTGGCCAGAACTGCTATCCCACTAGAAGGTCAAGACACTTCATTACTATTCAGGAAAATTTTACATTCTTCTCACATTTCATTTGCCTTCTAAATTGGAGAGAAGTACTTAGTTTGTTTTTCAGTTTCATTTTCTCCTTTTTCTTGAAGGGAAGGCTACGTTGCCAAAAATACTTACAAACTACTTCCGTGTTTTTACATGGAGAAAATGGTTTATTTATTTTACAGTCACATCTGAATTAAAATGGCAGCAAGGGACAGCAGGGTTGAGAGCCTGGGGCCCTGCTTCCGCCCTGGGTTCCTGAAGTGCTCTCGGGCATCTGGAGTGTCTCCTAAACACCCAACACTGACAAGGCCCCCCAGGGCTCAGAACACACACACCACATCCTGTTTAGTTTGTGCCCCCTGCAGAGCCCAAACTTCAAGAGCTATTGAGAGTGTCCAGTCAAAGGCGGCTCCCAGCAGCCTTCCTGGCAGGCAGGGCCTGTGGGTTCTCCAGAAACTAGCTGCTCTGCTGATTCCTCTGTTCCCCCAGCACCTGCTTCCCTGCCCCTCACCCCCAGGGAGCCACCGTCCCCTGCTGCTGGCTTGAGCTTCACCAAAGGCCAGACTTGAGGACCCATAACTAGTGACCCAAAACAGCTGCTTTAAAATAGCACAAAAGCTCTGAAGGTCTCACTGCCTTCTATAGCCAATAAATAAATAAATAAATAACTTGGGGTGGAGACCCTGGGAAAGAGCTCCCCAGCTTTACATCCATTCTGATCTTGGTGGGTCCTTGTGCCCTTGCTTTCTCCACACTGGGAGCTGGGAGCTCTTGGCAAGACTGCCAGAGGGGTCGGCTTTGCCCGGGTTTCCCAGTAAAAGCGGACTGAAAATTTAAATCAGCTCTCCACTCAGGCTGGCTTGGAAGAGGAGGAAAGAAACAGAAGAAATAGTGCCCTTCAAATCCTTTCCAGATGTTCTTTTCAGGAATATTCTGTGGCCTTGAAACGTTCACAGGGTTTAGTGCTTTCTCGATACGTGGTCTCTCCTCTGCAGCTGCCTTAAGACAGTCAGGCGCCACGAAAACAGCATGGGGCTGATTAAGCAAAGATGCATTCATTGACCACAGGACCAGAAAATGTGAGGACCCAGGAATGCACTGTTGAGACATCAGAAGCCTAGGAGATTCTTGTTTGCTTAACAAGAGACTCTGTCTTTTGAAGGGGAGAGTGGGGGCTTTAGGGGGCGTGTTATGTGTTAATTGAATTCTCAGAGCTCATTGGATAAGAGAAGTGGTGGCAGGGAGAAGGGGGTGGGTTGGAAATGGTGTGATCAAGGCCTAATTTGCACATCAAATAGATATTTTAAAAATTAACCACACAAATAAGATAAAATCCATTTTCAAAATTAAAAATCTTTTCCTACCCATCTTTAACAAAGTAACTCTTCCAGCATGTTTTCTAGGCTCTGCTAACACTCCTGAATCGTACATATTATAAGAGGAGCAACTTGGTATTTGCTTTACTGGGTTTATAATCTTTCCAATCATAATAGTATCAGCTGCACTATATGCCATCGTGTTAATATGCTCAGATGTCCCCTGTGGCAGTAAATAAATGACACTGAAATTCGTTGTTTATGTACACAGTTTTAAATCTCTTGTGGATTAATTCCCTAAAGACATCCCAGTGTAGGATTAATAAAACTCAGTTTTTTCAGGACTATCATTCTTTTTTAAAGTGTATTTTATTGAGTATGCTATTATAGTTGTCCAGTTTTTTTCCCCTTGCCCCCGTCTGCCTGATACCCCCCTTCCCTCCAGCAATCCCTCCACCCCCTGTTAGTTCATGTCCGTGGGTCATGTGTGTAAGTTCTTTGGCTTCTCCCTTTCCTATAGTACATTCTTTTTTTTTTTAAGATTTTATTTATTTATTTTTAGAGAGGGGAAGGGAGGGAGAAAGAAAGGGAGAGGAACAATGTGTGGTTGCCTCTCATATGCCCCCTACTGCAACCACAGGCATGTGCCCTGGACTGGGAATCAAACCCGTGACCCTTTGGTTCATAGGGCAGCACTCGATTCACTGAGCCACACCAGCCAGGGCCCTATACTACATTCTTAAGCAATTACATAACTAAGGCTACAGTGAATGTCGGCATTACTAATTACTGGCAACTAGAACTTCTTATGTTCACACACCCAACAAATGTACCCAGTTTATACTAATAGCACCTCTTGAAGGTCACAGGGACACCCTGTCATATTCTCGACCTGAAAACGGCATTGCTTCATTTCCAGATATATGGGAGTCTGAATTATCATTTGCTGTTAATTCCTAGCTCAATCCCATGGGCAACATTACCTGTGTCATTGCAGTCCTTTGAAACTTGAAAAACTTTTTTTACAGCTCAGCATATGGTCAAATTTTGTAAATGTCCCCTCCTGTATTAAAAATTTTTGTGATTTCCTGTACCCTGTATGTATTTCCAATTCCGTTGCTTTCTGCTTTCATGCTCCTTAAAACACAGTAAGTGTAGTTGTCCTATAATCTGTGTCTTGTGATTTCAGTACTGTTATCTCGAGGAGTCTGTTCTGAAGTTTGTGCTGGTTCTGGCTGTGGTCCATGTTCTCGCCATGCAGGCACTGGGGAAGTCTGAGGCTTCCCGAGGCAGAGCCATCACTCCCCCCAGCCCCATCTTGGAAGGCTGTGGGCCTGGAGCTACTGTAGCCAATTTCACCATCTGAGTGTGTCTTGGCTGCCTATTTACCTTGCAAATACAGGCTGCAGGAACTTTCCCCCATTTTGCCCCTGCTCTGCAGTAACATGGCAGTTGCTTTCCCGAGTGGCAATTATTTCTAATTCACTTCTTCCTGAGCGCACAGCCTCTGTCTACTATTAGTCTCCCCATCTGCCTTTCTCACCTGCCAAGACTCCAACTCTCAGGACCACGAGTGCCCCCAGGAGGAGTCCCCTGTGTGCTGGCTCACGGCTCTGATTTCCTTGAGCATAGCCCAGAAGTTCCTGACACCTGTGCCAGGTCCTTAATGCATTTAAGACAACATTCAGGATTTTCCATTGTTTTCAGTGGGCAGAAGGCAACTTGGCTCATCTTACTGGAAGCAGGAATCCTGGTCTTTAACTAAGGTTCCCGAGTTAGTCGCCCACACAACCGAGGGCACTGGAGACTTGTTCATTTTTGTTCTGTGACACAACACTATGAGCACCTTTGCCCTCCAAGAGTTGAATGAATCTGAAGTCATATGAGTTTGTTTTTAAACTACTCCGTCCTGTGGAATGAAAATGAAGTCGGGGCCCTCGCTGCCCGCTCAGTGGGTTAGAGCATCGCCCCAATGCAAAGGTTGTTGGGTTCAAGGTTACTGGTCAGGACGCAGGCAAGAACCAACCAAGGAGGCATGAATAAGTGGAACAGCTGGCTGATGTTTTGTCTCTCTCTTCTTCTCTGTCTCTCTAAAAACTATCCATTAAAAAAAATAAAAGAATGAAGTCTGTTGCTTTGTTTTGATCTCACTGGTCTTATGGGAGAGCAGGGGTACATACAAACCAAAGCTTGAGCATAAAGGTATAGTCATGGGACACATGAAAAGAATTATGAACATTAAGGATTTAATTAATAGATGTTATATCACAAAGACTTTATACCAGGTATTTTATTTATAAACAATACAACAATCGATTCTCTGCGGTGGCCTTCACATGCTCAGGATATGTATCACTTGGTGACATTTCGAGGCATTTCTTTCTTTTTCTTTTTTTCAAGGCATTTCTAATAAACACAATATTCAAGTCGATACTGGGCCAAAACACTGATTAAGGCTACCCCCGAACATACAGTTATTATCTGAATAATAAAATAAAAATAGGCTTTTGTGTTTATTTCCTGCAACGTGTGAGTAGAAACCGTGCGATATTAAATATTCAAACCAAGCTTAGTATTTCAAAAAAGTAGCCTCTACTTAAAAACTCACAAAATGCAAAGTAGTGGCATGGACTGGATCTTGGAACAAGAAAAAGAACAATTAGTGGAAACTTAAATTGATACTTTCTATTAATCAAACTCCAGAGTTTTCAATTTTCCACTTTTAGGAGTAATTCTATGATGTATATGAATCCTTATCACTGTTTCAGATTATTTCCTCAAGATAGATTCCAAGGAGCCACTGGTTCACTGACTTTTTTGGTCGGATCTTTTTAAGACACGGTAAGAACCAAAATGTGTTTTGAACCTGTGGGGCAGGTACATTGAAATCCAGGTCATGCAATTGATGGGAGGCATCTTTAGTTTTTCCAGATCCTTTGTGTTGGACTGTACCATTGAGTCTAATCAAATAGCAAATGTTAACTGAGTGGTTAGTCAGTTAAGAATAAACATAGAGCCCTGGCTGGTATGGCTCAGTGGATTGAGCACTGGCCTGCAAACCAAAAGTTTGCCAGTTCAATTCCCAGTCAGGGCACATGCCTAGGTTGTGGGCCAGGTCCCCAGGGGGGGCCACCTGAGAGGCAACCACACATTGATGTTTCCCTCTGTTTCTCCCTCCCTTCCCCTCACTCTATAAATAAGAAATAAAAATAAATAAATAAAATCTTAAAGAAAACAATAAACATAGATGGCTAGGACTCTTCCTTAAGGTCACTCATTTGAAAGGGGGCACCAAAAACAACATATGTATCAAAACATTATGAGTACTCACATTATTAAAAACCTTCTCCAGTTTCTACCTTGCCCTCAATCTACAGTCTGTCCACCAAATGTGAGCAAACTGGACAGAACACAGCCTCCCCCACATGGCCTCCCCCTGCAGCTGACTGGAAGCAACACTAAGCATTGTCAGAAATTTCTCAGCATATATGGCAAACAGGCTTCAGGAAAAGGGAAAAATAAGAATCATGTAAAACCAGGCTTACAGTCTGAACAAAAAAAAAATCTAAGATGTGGAATCATTCATTAACGTTATCATTATTTCCATCATCATTAATAGCAGATACTTAGTGAACAACTACTAATATTGGGCTTGATCAAAGACAATAATTGGATAAAGGAAATTATTTTAATAAAATTCCTCTGACTATGACATACAGATTTTATAGGCTAAGAAATCCTAACGAAGTCTATGAAGAAACCCTAATGAAGTCTAAGTGTTTATTTTTTAAGTAGTAATTCTTACATCTATCTTCTACTGTACATGTATAGTTTTTTCCTTTTTAAAAAAAGATTTTATTTTTTAGAGAGAGTGTAAGGGAGAAAGAGAGGGAGAGAAACATCAATTGGTTACTTTTCACACACCCCCAACAGGGGATCTAGCCCACAACCCAGACACATGCCCTGCCTGGGAATCGAACTGGAGACTTTACAGATCGTAGGCCAGCATTCAACTCACTGACCCATGCCAGCCAGGGCACAGTTTTCTAAAGTTATAACTTGTGGACAATTCTGAACTAAAAAAATAAAGGAGGTCTTTGAAAAACCCAGATAACTTTTTAACTGTCAGTACATCAACATTTTACCAGTCTGCAAGGTTTTTACCAAAATTTTGAAGATCATAAGAACCAGCAAAGTAGGGTGTAACTCAGCTGCCTAAAGCAGGAAAAAGGACAATCATATTCTGATTTTATCCACATCTTATTTTTCCCAAATCTGATTCAATTTAAGCTTGGTTAATTCTCTTTCAGACTGACAGGCACTGAATCATGCCAATAGGCAGAACACGGTTTCTCATAAAATGTCCCTTTTCTTTATTTACACACAGATGAACAATGAGTTCCCATTCACTAATTTGGCACTACAACAGTTTTTGTAATGGATACTGTAATGTCATGAAGACTAGAATTCTGCCCTGGCTGGTGTAGCTCAGTGGATTGAGTGTGGACTGTGAACCAAAGGGTCACCACTTCAATTCCTAGTCTGGGCACATGCCTGGGCTGCAGGCCAGGTCCCCAGTGGGGGCCACATGAGAATCAACCACACATTGACATTTCTCTCCCTCTCTTTCTCCCTCCCTTCCCCTCTCTCTAAGAAGAAATAAATAAAGTCTTTTAAAAAAGACTAGAATTCTGAAATGAAAATAATATTGATATTTTGTTGTTAACCAATTCTTCTAATCACGTCATCTCCAAAATGACATATATGACTTCAACAAAGATGTATGTATGACTCAACAGATATGCCCACATGCCTTTTACTTCATTTGTCTCATGGAAAACCCAGCCCAACCCGATGAAAGCCACTGAGCAAGGAATGGCTTAAAATGGCTAAAACTTTCCATAACTAATCCTCAACTCAATTGAAAAAAAAATTTAATGAAGATCTGCCACATAAATGGCAAATAAAATAATTGGAAATTATTATATATTATTAAAAGATAAGAAAGAAAGGAGATAAGAAAGGGAGGAAGGGAGGGAGGAAGGAGAAAACCTGAGAAAGAAGGGAAGGAAAAGACAAGGGGATAGGGGAAGAAGAAAGCAAGAAAAGAGGGAAGGACAGAAAGGAGAAAAAGTTTGTTGGAGGAGCAACTCTTTGACCTAGTCACGAATATGGGGGAGGTGAGGGGCAGTCCTCAAAGTGCATCACTAGGCGATTTGAGATCTCTTGAGAAAATACTCATTGCAGTGGAAGAATATTCAATTCTTTGTTAAGCACACACAGGTGGTTCTCCAGCCCTCTCTCTTTTCTCCTTAGCTTGGATGCCATGACAACTGTCATGTGACCCAGCAAACACTGTCCTCTCCAGGGCTGCAAGTCAGCTTGAACCAGTCTCTGGCTGCAGGGAGCAGGTTGGTGGTGTTGTTTGAGATGCACAGGGCACCCGGGCTGACGCTTCCGTGCAGAAGTCAGTGCCTGCAGAGCGAATGGGAGAAAGCCTATCAGGATCACAGGAAAAAGGTAGGAAAGGCTGGAGCCAAGCCCTAAGAGTCCAGGGTGAGGCCCCCAAAGCAGCAACCATGAAATGCCAGGGCTTTCCCTGGAAACCAAAAGCTAATTTTCTTTTCAGAGATGGAATGGTTGAAACAACATTTCCTTAAAAAGTTGGTCATATATGTTGCCATACAATAAAAATTCCATTAAACAGATTGTGGTTTCATGTGTCATGTTTTAGGACCATTCTTTTCTCAATTAAGGCATATGTTTATAAAGTACTTAATTTTTTGTAAATTACTCAAAAGTATCTTCAGAGGGCCCTGCTGGTGCAGCTCAGTGGATTGAGCGTGGGCCTGTGAACCAAAGGGTCACAGGTTCGATTCCTAGTCAGGGCACATGCCTGGGTTGTGGGCGAGGTCCCCAGTAGGGGGTATGTGAGAAGCAACTACATATTAACGTTTCTCTCCTTCTCTTTCTCCTTCCCTTCCCCTCTCTCTAAAAATAAATAAATCTTAAAAAAAATGATCTGAGGGACCCTTTCCCCTATGAAAACAGCATACTCCGGTGGGGACAAAAAGCCAACTTTCATCTCCATTGGGAGAGTCATTATTATCTCCACTCTATTTGATGCCAGTGTGGATGTCTTTTGAGCAGGTCACCATGTGGTTTGAAAATGGCTTGAAATGGTCATCTGCCTGTGAAACCTCAGTGGACCCATCCAACTGCTTAGTGCTCGGCTGGTCATGTCTCCCCAGCTGTGTTCGTTGAGGTTGAGAAACTCTCTAAGGGAATGTTCTGAAAGAGGCTGCTGCTCTGTGGCTCTGATGCGATCCCTCTGAAGTGATCCTCCTAGGTGGCAGACCCAGGCGAGCCTGTCTGCTCCTTGAGGGTTCTGCCTGCCTGGGCTGAGGTGTGACACAATGGCCCCAGGGAAGCTCAGGTGGCACTTGCTGCAAGGCTGGCCCAGTGCCCACATGCACAACTGGGCCCTGAAGCCACCGCCCCCTTGAGAGTCCCAGTGACACTCTTCGCCTGGCTGTCCCAGGGCTCACCCCACTTCCTTAGACCTCTGAGAAGTCTTGTCTGTGCCCTCTCTAAGAAGCACACCTCCTCATCGCTCTGTAGTCCCTTGTTCTGCTATCTCATGTTACTTCATGATTGATGTAACAGATTTATTATTTTATTTTGTTTGTTGCCCCCAGTCTGTGAGAGTGGTGGCTACTTCCTGTCACCATGATATTCTCAGCACCTAGAGCACACAGCATGTTCTTAGTAAACAGTTGTTGCTAGGGGAAGATGGAAAAGGGTATGCATGATAGTAACAAGTATAAATCGATCAGCACCAGCTCTTTGAGTCGTCCCTGGTAAGAGACAGTGGTCTATAAACACCCCAGTGTAAGGAGGATTAAAAACAGCCTCTGTGCAAGGCGGAGAGCTGATTGAATGGAAAGAGCCAGCGAGCCGACCGCGGGCACGGGCCCCAGGTGTGGCTGGGGAGCTGGAGCTCACACAGCACTGATGCAGCAGTTCTGCAATGTCCCAGAAACACCTGGTTGCTGGGTCTAACAATGGAGCGCTGGCACACCCTAGTCTGGCTTGTGGCGGCCAGCAGCAGGGCACGGGGCCAGGAAACCGGTGATCCTGGCACGAGGTGTTAAAGGGATGGCCCCAAATCTTACCTGGAGCGGGATGAAGTAAGGATGGGAAGCCAGTGAGGGAGAGACGCTGGGAGCCAGACAAGGTCAGGGGGTCACTCTTGGGCAGTCAACTAAGAAACTGAAAAGAAAGGGACTACGGGTGAGGAGTGGGACAACTGAAGCACAGCTTCCAAAGGGCCGGTTCCATGCGAGCACAATGCCTGGCGCCCTGGCACAGCTGTCCCCCTGGGGTAGAACTCATTCAGGGGAAGACAAAACTGCAGTACAGGTGCTAAAGGCCCCGGGGAACGAGGAGAATGGGGCGAGGGCTGCGGGTGTGGGAGCCACCCTGCTCTGCCTGGAAGCAGCAGTTAAGAGCCAGCAAGGCTCCCTTACCACTCCCAACTTCACCACTTGGCATGAACACTTGGCTTAGAATGAATTTCTTCCACATGAAGAGTAGGGGGAATTCTGCTTTTAAGGGTAAGTTTGTCTCTTACTGCTTGGCTGAGAACCCTGGGAATATAAGAAACTTTGATGCAGCAGAGGGGAGAAAACAGATGGAAGGAGACCGCTGTGCCCAAAGTCATCTCTAGAATCCACCACGTTATCCTCAGTCTGGAATCTCAACAGAGCCTTCCACCTCACACTGAACACACGCTTATACTGACGTAGAATCAAAACGACCTTAATAAAATACAAATTGCTATCGATATTTCTCTAAATAATGAAACATAAGTATCTCATCCCTAAACCAGTATCTTAATTGACAGAGAAACACTAAAAGCGTTCCTCATAAAGTAAGAAATAAGACAAGGATGCCTACTATGTCTTACGTGCTTTTAAACAGTGTTGGAGGCATCGGCCGACGCAAGAAGACAACACAAATCCATTAGGCAAGAAAATTTTCCTGTTTGTGGATGGAATTATTAAATAACCGATGAACCCAAAGGAATTGATGAAAAAAATATATAAATTGGGAAAATAATTACAACTTATATTACAGATAAAGGGTTAATATCCTTATGTAGAAAGAACTTCTAAAAATAAAAAGAAAAATGCAAACACAATTCCATATGAAAATGGGCAAGTGATCTGAAGAAAAGTTCACAGAAAAAAGTTGCAAATAGCTCTTAACCTATAAAAAGGTGATCAACTTCCCGTATAACAGAGAAATGCGAATTAACCTTGCACTCTAACACCATTTCCCAACTCTCGGATTGGCATGGCTCCCCAAGCCTGTTGACCGTGCTCTGGGGGACAAAAGGGTGCAGCCCTGTGTGTGTGCAGGGGGAGGAGCGGTTTAGCAATGTTTAATGAAATGATACACAGGTTTTTCCTTTACCCAGAAGTCCCATTTCTAAGTATCCATTCCAGAGGTACACTGGCAAAGAAACAAAAAAATTGCAAAAGATTCTAATTGCAGCATTATTTGTAATAGCAAAATTGGAACTAACCAGAATGACCATCAAAAGTGAGCTGGGTGAATAACTAGGATGCTTTCACATAGTGAAGTACTATGCAGCTATAAAAATGAATGAGAAACATCTATGTGTATTACTATAAAGTTATCTCAAGAATGTATTTTGAAATGAAAAAAACAGTGGGTTGAAAATGTGTAAAATGTGATGCTTATCTAAAAAAGTGGCGAAATGTATATATTTATATGTATACACACAGAGATATTTACATATATACACATATTATATAGCTTTATATTTTCAGAAAAGAGAATTAGAAGGTTTGTCAGTAGGGAATAGGGCAAAGATGACAGGTATGGGGCTTAGGCCACTTTGAAAAATAAGTTGTTTCACAGATTTGACTTGGGAGCCATGTAAATATTTCTGCATATTATAAAACAAAATAATATTTTAAAAACATTCCAAAGTGAGTGTGTTATTCAACCCTTCTTACCATCTAGCCCTTTCCCTATCTCCCTGCTCTCCCCACACGTGCTCTGTTCCGAGACCACACACTCCGGGGGTTTGATTCCCAGAGTGCATGATGCTCGCGCTATCATTTCAGACAGATGCAGCTGGAGGAGCTTCCCAATGCTGTCGCTTTCAGATGATCAGCTATGGTCCCACTAGTTGGTGATATATGTAGGCAAGGATCTATATAGAATTGGGGGATTCCTTTTTATTGCAAATGGTAAACAATCCTTATGCACTTAGTCCATCACATTTTAAAATATAAATTTCTTCTCTTGTTTATACACTTTTCTGATAAGAGACTCTGCAGGGGTCATTTTGCACTAATCAGCGTTTAAAGTGCTCATCCTGAAAATACTACTGGAGGCTCAGACATTAGACTGAGGTGCATACAGGGACATAATTCACTGTCTTAAAGGCCTTTGGCAACAGAGTGCAGAATAGAAATGTCAGCTGGTGGTTACGGTTAATGAATCTTCATTCTGTACCCATTTAATTCTCCACTTAAAAATGACATTGGCTCATTTTTGAGGGTTACATGGTTCCTCCAGGGGATAGTTGGATTCTGAATCAAGTCCTCAGCCTCATTCAGAACTTTTCTGCCACAGACTCACTTGAAGCTTTGGTGCCATGAATAATGACCTGTACACTCCCCAGTGCCAGCAGACCCAGAAGCTGTGCAATCTAAGCTCACACTAATTATCTGCTACAAGTGTGCCTGAGGTCACACCACTCTCTCTGTGCCGCAGGTCCGGGATGCCCAGCCACTGGTGGATACCCGTGCCCCACTGTCTCTCAGCCGCTTCCACTTGAACCTGAAGAAGCTCAAGGTGTCTTTCAGTTTTACCTCTCAGCTACCATCAGAGCTAACTAGAAAATGTCGGCTTAAAAACCCAGGGAAATGGAGCAGACAGGCTCAGTGAACAATAAACAAGTTATTATCAAAGTAAAATGCTGTCTAGACAACCAATTAACCTTGTCACTGCTCCAAATGGAGCTGCATGGTAATTGCTCCAGAAATCTTTCTCTGGTATTCCTGTTGATCCATTATGTCTTCAGGAAAAGAGGGTGAGGGAGGACAGAAAATTCGCAGTGGTAATTTATTTAGTGCAGTTCTGTAGTAATTGATTGATTAGAATAATTTATTTATACCAGGCCATTTCATGGCCACCTCAGAACATTTATTACTTGAAACTTCAACCATCTAGTGAAAGTGAGAATCACATAGTTAGGCTGGCCGTACTGCCTCCAAAGGCAAAGTGCTATGTGCCTTTTATGTGCTTGTTAAGGAACAATAACCTAACTGGGCAGAACAAAAACTAAGTAACCAGTTTCCAGCCAATCAGAAGATCGATCAATTTAAAAACCTATAGCAAGAAAATTGTTGTTTTCTCTGAGCATAAATCTTTTTTTCTTCTGAACAGTGTAAAATACCTTTCTTAAAATCTAAAGCGATTTCCTCATTAGTGTCACTGTCATGGGTCAAAGTTTTAGAGGGTGACCTGATTTCATGAAGAGTCATATCATCCTTGCTGTTACTTTAGCTCCCAGCTTGTGAGATGTGGCTCCCATCCTACTGTCTTCCAGTTCATGGATGAAGGGGCCAGTGCACAGTGCACTCACTATTGAAGCTCGCTATGGCAGCATTTGCAGATGTTGGGGGAGGCGAGGTGAAACTCACAGTGTGCTCCAGTCAAAGTGTGGGGTTGAAAGATTCCTTTGAGTACATCAGTGCACTGCGGAGCACAGACCCAGTGGGTGCTTCTAAAGGCTCCTTGTGTGTCTGCCCACAGCTGGAGGAGGAGCGGCTCTCTGTCATAGACAGGGACAACCGCCTGCTGCTGCAGAAGCTGTCCTGCATCATGAGGACCAGGGGACAGACTGACAGCAGAAATAACTACACACACAGGAGGTAACTGGGGCCCCAGCACCAAATCTAGAGGGACCCAGAGTGTTTGGCTCCAGGGCCTGAACATCGCCCATGAGCTAGAGTGAGGCATTTCTTCCTCTCTTAAGAGAGTCATATGCCGAGAATTGCATTTTTCTCTGTGGTCCATGAATCAAAGTTTTTCCTGAGATTCGGCTTCCCTCTGGAGAGTCTGGGGCAGGTGGAGTCAGCCTGGGTGTCAGGAACATTCTACGCTTCCTGTTTGTACTCACTGTCCAATCACTGTCATTAAAACCTGGAGCTATGGGTCAACCTCTGTTTTCCTAGGACAGTTTACATTAAATCTAGCATCACTTTCTGCTTTAAAGATGGAGATTTAACCTGAGTATAGACTCTTTTTTTCAGTGTTGCTTATCTTAAAGCTACAATGAAGGGGTCTAGGATAACAGTTAACCTAATGTATCACTCAGAGAGAAGCTTACCATCCAGCTCCAGAGCTCAGAGATTTTTACCCAGGAGGACAAGCAGACCATAAAAACAGACAGCTGTTGATCTCTCCTCAAAAGGAACTGACTTCATCTGCAGCAGAGTGTGGGGAAGTCCAAGCCCTACTGGACATGAAATAAAAGTCATCCAAATTGGGGAGAAAGAAGTAAAGCTGTCTCTATTTACAGATGATATGATCTTGCATTTAAAAAATCTTAAAGAAACCTCTAAAAAAGCTATTAGGACTAATACACAAGTTCAGCAATGCAGCAAGATATGAGATCAATATATAAAAGTTAATTAATTGTATTTTTATATATTTGCAATGAACAATCTGAAAATGAAATTATTAAAATTAATTTTATTCACAAAAGTATCAAAGTACCCATCAGTAGATGGATAGATTAAAAAAACTGTGGTATGTTTACACAATGGAATACTACACAACAGAAAAAAAGAAGGAATTCCTAACTTTTGCAACAGCATGGTTGGAAGTGGAGAGTATAATGCTAAGTGAAATAAGCCAGTCGGTGAAAGACAAATACCACATGATCTCACTTCTAAGAGGAATCTAATGAACAAAATAAACTAACCTGTGAAACAGAACTAGAGACATGGAGACATGGAGCAGACTGGCAGCTGCCAAAGGGGAGGTGAGAAGGGAGTAGTGGAAAGAAGGGGAAGGGACTAGTCAAAGAACATGTATGAATGACCCATGGACATGGACAGCAGTGTGGGAGTGGGGCATGGAGCTGGGCAAAGGAGGGCAAAGGGAGAAAAACTGAGCAACTATAATAGGATAAACAAGAATAATTAAAGAATAAAAAAGGAAAAAGTATAAAAAAATAAAACACTTGTGAATAAATTTAACAAAGGAAATGTAAAACATTCTGAAAACTACAAAACATGGTTGAAATCAATGGAAGAAGATCTAAATAAATGGAAAAAAATCCCATGTTCATGGCTTGGAAGACTTGATATTAAGATAGCAACATTCCCCAAATTGATCCACCCATTCAATGAATTATCTACCAGAATCCCAGCTTACTTCTTTGCAGAAATTGACAGGCTGGTTCTAATCACATGAAATTGAAAGGGACACCAAATAATCAAAACAATCCTGAAAATTAAGAAGAATAAAGTAGGATGACTCACATGTCCTGATTTCAAAACTTACTACAAAGCAGCAGTAATCAAAACAAGGTGGTACTTGCATAAGGGCACATATTTAGGTCAACGGGATAGATTTGAGAGCCCAGAAAATAAGCCCATATGTCTGTAGTCAATTTATTTTCAACGAAGGTGCCAGGACCGCTGCCTGGGGTAAAGAATAGTATTCTCAACAAATGGGGCTAAGACAACTCTATATTCATTTGTAAGAGAGTAAAGTTGGACTCTTACCAAATACCATATACATGAATTAACTCAAAATGGATCAAAGACCTACATGTAAAAGGTGAAACTATAAAACCCATAGAAGAAAACATAGAGGTGAATCTTCCCAGCCTCATATTTTCCATGATATTAGACATGACACCAACAGCATGAACAACAAAAGAGAATCTATACAAAGTTAATCAAAATTTAAAACTTTTGTGTTTCAAAGAACACTACTGAGAAAGTAAAAACACAACCCACAAAATGGGAGAAAATATTTGCAAATCATGTATCTGATACGGGAATTGTATCTAGAATATATGAAGAACACTTACAGGCTAATGATAGAAAGATAAATAATCCAGTTTTAAAAATTGGTAAAGGCCCTGGCTGTTGTGGTTCAGTGGATTGTGTGCTGGCCTGCAAACTGAAAGGTCACCAGTTCGATTCCCAGTCAGGGCACATGCTTGGGTTGTGGGCAAGGTCCCTGGCTGGGGGCGTGCAAGAGGAAACAGATTGATGTTTATCTCACACCATGATGTTTCTCTCCCTCTCTATCTCCCTTCCTTCCCCTCTCTCTAAAAATAAATAAATAAAATCTTTCCCCCAAAAATGGGTAAAGGATCTGAATAGATATTTCCTCAAGAAAGATATACAAAAGACCAATATGCACATGCAAAAATGCCCAATATTATTAGTCATCAGGGAAATGCAAGTCAAAACCACAATGTGATACCACTTTACACCCAGTAGGTTGGCTAGAATCAAAAAGGCAGATAATAGCAAGTGTTGGTTAAGATGTGGAGAAAGTAGAACCCTCATCTACTGCTGGTGGGAATGTAAAATGGTACAGTCACTTTGGAAAGCAGTCTAGAAGTTCTTCAAATGATTAAACATAGAATTGCCATATGACTCAGCAATTCCCCTCCTACTTACATACACAAGAGAAACGAAAACATGTCCACAAGTACGTAAATGTTGACAGCATGGAGAGCTACTGAGTTGGTAGTTAAAGGGTACAGGGTTTCTTTTTGAGGATAATGAAAATGTTCTCATTGTGCTGATGGTTGCACCTATCCAAGACACTTGTATGAGATCAGGAAGGACTTTTCATCTTAAAAGGATAATTAAGGCTCACTGTTGGGAAGATTGCAGAGCAGGAAGTACCAGCAATATCTGTTTTGCCACCTAGACTACAATTAACCAGCAGAATCTGTATGAAGTAACTATTTTGGAACTTTGAGACCTTTTGAAAGCTTGTATGGTAAATTGAAGTTAATTTCAGTCAGTTTCAGCTCTTAACAAAGTAGCAAATATCCGTCCCCCACCTCCAGCCTTGGGACAAACAGCTGTGTACAGATCCTATAGCAGCTTGTGGGAGCCAAAGTAGAAAAAAAAAAGACCAACTTCCAAACATCAGGTCAGTTCTCTGATCACTGATTGCTGCTTCTGATCCTCCACATGCAGATGAAGAGGTGGCATCCACTCTTGTTGCACCCACCCGCACTGTTGCAAGACCATCATAACTCCAGCTGAAGTGACGTCCAGAGAGTTTAAAGGATTGGCATCCTTTCTCTACCCTACCTTCATTTTTCTTTCTCCCCTTTTGAGAGTCAGACATTAAAGATTAGGACATTCAAACACAAATGCATATACATGGAAAATTAGAAAGTAACTGTGCATGACCAAGGAAAACTCAAAAAAGAAATAAGACATCAAGTTTGTATCTCAGGTTGATCTTTGGCATAGAGACAGATTACAGCAATAATAATTTAAAACACACACATGCAAAAAAAAAAAAAAAACCCCAGCAAACCCTGAGAAGAGGGAGAACCTGATTTCCAGAGTTATCATATTATTAGATCCAAATGTCCAGTTTTCAATCACAAATCACAAGGCATGCAAAGAAACAGGAAAGGAAAGCTCACTCGAAGGAACAACAACAACAACGACAACAAATGTATCAACAAAACTGTCCCTAAAAATGGCCTGTCAGAAATACGAGACTAAGACTTTCAAACAACTCTCTTAAAGATGCTCAAAAACCTAAATGCAGATGTGGAGAAAATCAAGAAAATGATGTGTAAACAAAATGGAAATATTAATAAAAATATAGAAATCCTAAAAAGAATTGAAAAAGTATAATAATAGAAATGAAAAAAATTTCACTAGAGGTATTCAAAGACAGATTTGAGGAGGCAGAAGACAAAAACAGTGTATTTGAAGATATATCAGTGTATATTATCAAATCTGAGGAAGAGAATTAAAAAGATTAAAAAAAGAAAGTGGAGACTAAGGAACCTATGGGACACCATAGAGTGGACCAGCAAGTGCATCACAGGAGTCCTAGAGGGAGAAGAGAGAGAAGGGGCACAGAGAATATTTGAAGAAATAATGGCTAAGAATGCCCCAAGTTTGATCCAAGAAGCAAAATGAACTTCAAAAAACGTAAACTCAAAGATACTCATGCCAAGACACATTACAATCATACTTTGGAAAGAAAAAGAGAGCATTTTGAAAGCAGCAAGAAACAAAATCCTCACATATATGAATCATCAGTAAGATAACCAGCACATTTCTCATCAGAAACTTTGGAGGCTAGAGGCAGTGGTCAGACATATTTAGAGTGCTAAAAGAAAAAACCTGTCAATCAAGAATCCTATGACTGGCAAATCTGTCCTTCAAAATTAGATAAAGTAAGATACTGCCATATAAACAAAAGTTGAGAGAGCTTGCAAACAAATGAAAGGACACAACACGGTACTTGAAGCCATATGTGGAAATAAAGATCTCAGTAAAAGTGAATACATGGGCAAAGCTTGTACCATTGGAACTTTGGTTTGTAACTTTAAATCTTGTTTTCTATACAATTTAAGAGACTAACACATTTAAAAGAATTATCATTTTATGTTTTGGGGCACATGGCGTGTAAAGATGTAATTTAGTGACATCAATAACGAAAAAAGTGAAGATAGAGCTGTAAAGGAAGTTTTTGTATATCACTGAAGTTAAACTGGTATGTTCAGAATGTTATAACTTTAGGGCGTTGTTTGAAATCCCCATGGTTAGCACAAATCATATGACTATAGAATGTACACAAAAGGAAATAGGAAAGGAACTTAAATGACTCACTACAAACAAAATCAATTAAACACAAAAGAAGACAGTAATACAGAAAATGAGAAACAAAAACTATAGGGCATATGGAAAATGAATAGAAAAATGTCAGAAGTTTCTCCTTATCAGCAAATGCTGGCACCCCTTCCCTACCTTTGCCTTCACTTCAACACACTCTGATGCTGTAGATTTCTTCACACATCTGCATCTGTAGCCCTGTTGTCTCCCTGAACATCAGCCAAACAGGTGATTTCACAATGAGCCAAACACACGTTAGACCATGTATGTGCTTGAGTTCCAGCTCCTCCACTGATTCATTCTGTGACTTTGGTCAAGTTTTAACTTCTTTAAGGCTAATAATAACCTCTGAGGATTACGTGAGATAATCTTATTTCTTAGATTCTAAGATACACCCCCTTCTAAAACACACACCCATGCACACACACACACACATTTTAATGGCTCTGAAGTGGGAATGCATCCTATGGTGCATGGTGTGGTGTGGGTTTGCTGACAGCAATTTTTCTCTCTTGGTAGTATATGAAACAATGGATGGCAATCTGTTATCAATGAAGCAGAGCATGTATAAAGTATTTAGAACAGTGCTTAATGAATGTTCTGGTGGCAGATGATGCTCCACTGTTATTCCTTATTTCAACAACTCTCCCAATATTCACCCAGTCACTTGATCCTAAGATCTGTGCCCCATGTTTCTCTCCTTGTTCCTTTGAGCTCCTGCAGCTGATGGAGAGACGGCTGCTCTTGGATCTTCCTCCCTCACAGCTCCCTTCCCCATATGGATGCAGAACCCTGCCTCAGGCTTTCGTCAACTCTCACCTGGACCACTGCAGAGGACTCTTAATCAATGCCCCATCCAGTCTCATTTCCTCCAATCCATTCTCCATCCTTTCTCCACAGTGATCTAAAATACATGTTTAATGTGGTTTAAAGCCATTCGATGACTCCTCATTACCTTTAAGATGAGTCAGAACTCCCTGAGCTCCACACAGGCCTCTGTCAACATCCCACCGCACTTTTCCCAGATGTGCCATGCCCCCAGGGATGTCTTTCCTCTCCTTGCTTGTCTGGTGACATCCACTATTCTTTCAAGCCTCTGTCCCAGCATTACTTCTTCTGATTGACACATCTTCTCACTGCCCGCAGGAAGACCTGAGCATTCCCAGTTCTGTGCCCCTACTTGCATCTACTGCACTGCATTACATTTTCTCCTGTACGTATCATCTCCTCCAATTGGGTCATAAGGTTCCTGAGTTCAGGGCTGTGTTCATCTCTGAAGCCCAGCATCTCCCAATCCAGGTACCTGGAGAAGGGAAGGCTACTAAGGGTTTGTGAAACAAGTGAACAGGAGCAAACACTCCCTCCTGGGAGCCCTTCCTGCCTCCTAGGCACTCAAGCACTTTCTCCTGAATGCAGAGTGAGAACTCTGTCACTGGCTTTAACTCTCTCAATACTTCAAAAAAAAAAAAAATCTAAGGTGTTTTTGTTTTGTTTTTTAGTCTAAACAAGGGGAAAGGAGAACAGGAACTTCTCAGAGTTCAAAAGAAAAGCAATGTGCCACAAAGAAAAAACAAAATAATTCTGGGAAGGCTCATAAACTCAGAGCCATATCAAGCTCCACGATGGCAGGAAGACTGGGCAAGGGCTGAGAAGCGCCAGCACGCCCTTGCAGAGTATCCTTGGAGTTGGCAGACAAGCCAAGGGAAAAGGTACCTGTAGTTTCTTTTTCGCTTTAAATCCATAGCTATCTCAAATTTCCATTTACTTTCTCAGATTTATCAAACATATGGGCTCACTGATTCTTAGTTATTTTAGGGAATTCTATCATCAACAAGCGTATGCCAAATGGCCATACCCTAATAATAGAAGACACAGAACAATGACTCAACTGATGAATTTGTTCAAACACACACACGTGAATTATGAGGAGATACGAATGAGCTCAGTTGATAGAGTACAGGTTGTGAGAGAAAGATTTGATGGAAAATAATAACTTAGCAGGATATTATGCATAAAACCTCATTAGGAAATCATGTGACATTTCTGAATTAGTTGTCATACACTGTGTCTAGAAAAACAAAGAAAATCAGTAATTTGAAAGAATTTGCCAAATAATTTAAACTCAAAACTCTCCCTCTTCATCTTATCCTTTTGGCTAGCACAACTATAATTCTGAATGAAGAAAAATTAAATTTTGTCATTAATAATCCTGTTCATGAATGTCCCAATAAATCCAATGACAGAGTTGTAAAATTTTTGCTCACTCCCCTGACCTGAATATATAGTCATTATGTGGTGAACCATTTTGACACATTGTTTTCCCTTAAAATCTAATCCATCATAGAGAAAAATTCATGATATCAAAGTTTAAATAAACACTCCTGACTCCAAGGCCCCGCCCCCTGAACATACCTGAGGCCCCAGAAGCTCGTATCCCATGATTCTCCCCAGGGTCCTGCTCCCTTAGGTCCTTGCTGACCCCACAGGCACTGGAGTTGACATTGGCCCTGCCAGCACTGTCCCCCTTGCCTTGAGGAACATTGAACAGCCCCAACCTTCCTGTCTGATTGCCTTGGGCATTTCTGACAAAATCTTGAAGCATAGAGAAAACAAATATCTTTTGCAAAAATGCTTAACTAATAAGCAATTACTAATTACTAAGGCATTCAGAAAATGTAGTTTGTTTTGCAATTTACATGGAAAACTTGGACATTTTGTTTCAAATCTTTATTTTTAATTATAAAACTAATACATCTTCATTGTAAAAAAATGAAATACCAAACAGTACAGAGTGTCTAAGTAAAAGGTAGGGCTTCTCTTGACCTGAACTTCCTGTGAGTAACCACCATTAACAACTTGTTTATGAATATTGGCTTTATTATTGTTTGTTTAAACAAAAATAGGACCATAATCTATATAATATTTTCTGTAAATTGCTCATTGCATTCAATAACACAGCAATTTTCAACCTTTTTCATCTTATAGCACTCATAAACTAATTACTAAAATTCTGAAGCACACCTAAAAATGTATTTTTTGCCAATCTGACAAAAACAAACAGGTGCAATGTTGGTTCATTCACACCAAACAGCTGCTGTGCTGGCTGTTGTAATTTTTTACTTGACAATCTAAGGGAAAAGAGGTGAGTGGTCCTGATTAACCAGGTACTGCATGGTTTAAACATTCTTGCTGTGCGCAGTGTGCCTCCTGCCGCGCACCAGCCTGCTGCAGCACACCCATTGAAAGTCACTGCAATAACACAGCCTAGAAATAGTTTCATGTCAGTACAAAAAGATCTTCTCCACTCTTTTTGATATGTTAGATTTTGTACAGATGTGCTCTAATTTATTTCATTATTCTCCTGACTGTGGAAATTTAGATTATTTCCAGTTTTTCACTATTCCAAGGAAACTACGACAATCATCCTAACTCATGTGTATCTTTACTTTATGTTACAGGAGAAACTCCCAGAAACTCAGTTCTTCTCGCCAACACAGTAAAGAATTACAGATCAGCAAGTCTATTACCATGCAAGCAGGGTTTACCAGTGATATGTTCTCATGGAAGAGAATGGGCCTTGCTGAGGTGGGGGAGAAAGGCAAGAGCAAGGGTGGCAAGGGCAAGAAAAAGCAAGGTCCTTTGTTCTGAGGACTTATGTAATTGGCAGGATGGGGGGCGGCGGGCGTGGTGGGGGAGTTACACATTGATTGACAGGTAAAGGTGGTGCCAGCTTTGCAGAGAGGCATGAATACCCAAAATGTGTTAATGAGCTTCTTCCTTTGGGCACTGTGGGCCCTTTCTGGCCTTTCTGGCCTTGGGATGAAAACACATTTCAACCATTTTCTCTCCCAGATAATGGAGACAATACAGAGAATTTCAAAGACTGCCGTCCTTCGGTGTTAGCAGGGGGTTTCCTGTGATGTTGGAACACCTGGCAGGATCATGGGACCAGGCTCAGGACTGCTGAGTCGGGGGTGAGACATGTCTCCCTCCTCCTCCCTGCCTTGGTTTGCTGTCTGTCCTACCTAACAATATACTATTTCTGTAATTTATATTCCTAGAAGTAAAACTGTTAAATTAAAAGGTAAGCACATTTAATTTTCTGATGCTGCAAAATTGCTCTCCCAAAAGGTCTAGCAATCTGCACCTCCACGTGCAGTGGCAACAAATTGCATCCTCATGCTGCTGCCAAGCCAGGTATCACACGTATGTCAGGATCTCGTCCCATCTGACTTCTTCTTCTGTGGACTGATCGTCTGTTCATACCCTTGGGTCACTTTCCTATTGGATGTGTCTTAGTTATTAGTATGTAGTAACTGTTTGCCACGAATGACTTTTTCTATCATCAATGCCAAAAATGTTTTTCCCACATTTTTACTTATGATTTCACCTATATTAGGTAGCTGAATCTGTCACTACTTTTCTTTATGGCATCTGGTGTTTGTGCCATACACAGGAAAGGCTCTCTCAAACTAAGAGTGGAAAAACATCCTCCTAATGCTTTTACAGTTTTCTTGATTAACTGTCTTTAATTAATACAGAATTAAATAAATGTGGAATTTTTATATATCGTGTCAGTCAGAGATCAAAGTTCATTTTTTCCAAATTTATTGCAAGTTTAAAAAAAGTTTGCATTATATCCTAAGTGAAATAAGCCAGGCAGTGAAAGACAAATACCATATGATCTCACCTTTAACAGGAACTTAATCAACAAAACAAACAAACAAGCAAAATATAACCAAAGACACTGAAATAGGGAACAGGCTGACAGTGACCAGAGGGGAGAAGGGAGGGAATTTCAGGAGAAAAAAGAAAGGGTTTACAAGAACAAGTGTAAAGGACACATGGACAAAAACTAGGGGGGGTGGCAATGGGAGGGAGGTGGGGAGGGCTGGGGCAGTGGGCTGGGATGGGAGTAAAAGGCAGAAAACTGTACAAGAACAACAATTAAAATAAAAAGAACGAACACATACGAAAATGGTATTAGTTGTATTATGGTCATAGAATGTGATTTTTCTTGTTTTCCAATTTGCTGTAATGTTTTATTTTATGAAATGCTCTTTAATGTATAAAAGGCAGAATATGTACAATAAAACAAATCTTGAGAAAAAAAGTTTGCATTATCAGAAACTTTTCATGTTCCTCACGCTTCATACAAGCTGGTTTCCGGAGGTTTCCAGGGCCTCACCGACCCCAGCAGGATGCGGGGCATTTCTTGGGTCCTGGCTACCTCAGAGGCAGCAACGGCCCCCGGGTTGCCAGGGAAGCTGTGCCTCCTCTGTGAGGGCAGCGGAGGGCTCTCTGTGTCCTGGGCCCTGCTCCGTTGGGATCTTGTTTTTGATTCTATTCCTACCTCTGCTGCCCTCCTTCGGTTTGTGTCTGTCTGATTTGGATTTTGCCATCATTTTATTTTTTAATATTTTCATGTCTTTTTATTTCAGGTTTGTTTCTTCTAAGCCAAACACTGCGGTTTTGCTTTCGGTTCTAGTCTAGGAGGCTTTTATCTCCTCTACTTTATCTCTTATTTATGATTTTCTTGTTTGTTTTCATTTCTTTACTTTTTCCCATTTACATTGTTTTCTTTAGCAAGTGTCAAAAAAATCCACTTGGAACCTATGCTTCAAATCCCTCCTTCATTCATTTACTTTGACTCTCTTGAAAGTCTTCTTTTACAAAACAGGAAGCAGATAAGATGTTAAGATAAAAGCAAAACAAAGAAAGGGAAAACAGAAGCCTCTAGAAACAGGGTTTCCTGCAGCCTCAGCGCAGACTGCACTGTCTTTGCTGGGTTGCCAGCTTCCTGGGGGTCCCAGGCTCGGCCCCTGTGACGCAGCTCTGAGGAATGGGGCCTTGACCAAGAGTCCTGGAGAAGTACTCGGCTCTGACAGAGACCAGAGGCAGGGAGCCCAGTGGCAGGCGTCCCAGTGCTGGCCTCCTGGTGAGATTATGGATGCTCTGCACTTTCCTTCCTCGTGAAAAGACAAGCGTGGAAAGCGTATGTGAACAACTGCCAGCTCACTGCCTCTGGTCCAAGTCCGAGTTGTGGTCTGTTTGTCCCAGACCCACAGGCAGTTCTGTCACGAGGGGCTGTCGTACCCTGTTTACAGGTTTCTGGAGCCTTCTGCTTCAGTGTGTCTGTGAGGAAGGAAGGTGGTGACAGGCACCAAGGCAGAGAGACAGGCCAAGGAATCCTCAGCAGAAAATCCCCTTCCCTGCTGTCAGGTCTGAAGACTGTGAACTAGCAGGGCCTGTGCTTTTCCTCCAGGAGCCCCCCACCTCCCAGCCTTGCAAACATCAGGGACTCAGGCAGGACCCTTTATGGTAGGGCTCTTTCCTTTACAAAGAAAAAATGCTGGGATTCTACCCTAAGAATCCTGAAACGTCAATTCAAAAGAACCTATGCACCCCCATGTTCATAGCAGCACAATTTACAATAGCCAAGTGCTGGAAGCAACCTAAGTGCTCATTAGTAAATGAATGGATAAAAAAACTATGGTACATTTGCACAATGGAATTCTACACAACAGAAACAAAGAAGAAACTCCTATCCTTTGCGACAGCATGGATGGAACTGGAGAGCATTTATGCTAAGTGAAATAACACAGGTTATGAAAGACAAATACCATGTGATCTCATCTATAAGTGGAATCTAATCAACAAAACAAACGAGCAAGCAAAATACCACCAGAGACATGGAAATAAAGAACAAACTGACAGTAACCAGAAGGGAGGGGATAGTGGGGGATAATAGGGGAAGGTCCATCAAGGAACATGTATAAGGGACACACGGACAAAGCCAAAGGGGATAGGTTTGAGGGTGGGAGGCGGGGATGGGTGGGCAGGAGGCCCTGGTGGCGTGAAAATAGACACAACTGTACTTGAACAACAATAAAAAAATAAAAATTTTGGAAAAAAATAATCAGCTATTTGAAAACTGAAGGTTTAGGGGGGAAAGAAATCAGTTTTATAGGACAAGAAAGGTAGAAAGTAGACCAAAGAAACACAGTAACTGCCTTGACCAACTGTCCGAAGGCCAGATGCCGCCTCCCAGATGTCCGGCAGCTGGGACTGGGACCTTCGCTGGTCCCGTACAGACAGGGTATACCTTTAAATTTCCAGAAAGCATGCCTTTCTCGTTGACTTGCCTTTCTTCCCTAGAGCCCAGATTCCTTCTCTGCTCTGGAAGTGGCGGCTCGCAAGGGTGCTCTGCGCGTTTCTCAGTTTGCTGAAGAGCTGCGCTGCCAGCTCTCCTGGGTGTCACAATCCTTTTTTTTTTTTTTGGCTAGTTTAAATATATATTTTTAAAGATTTTATTTATTTTATCTTTAGAGGGGAAGGGACGGAGAGAGGGAGAGAAATGTCAATGTGTGGTTGCCTCTCGTGCATCCCCTGCTGGGAACTGGCCTGCAACCCAGGCATGTGCCCTGACTGGGAATCGAACCGCGATCCTTTGATTCGCAGGCCTGTGCTCAATCCATTAAGCTATACCTGCCAGGGCTAAATATTTTTTAAGAGTATTGTATATTTTATTATTATTTGTAACTTATGTGCTATAACCTTTATATCCATAAAATTTATAATGAATAAAGACATATATGCAAACTTTTTTTCCCCAAAGAGCTGGTTGTTCGATCTTCAACAGCACATCACTGGTGACCCTGCAGGGCATGGTATAAAAATAAAACACTGTGTTTTGCTTTTTAAAAACTTTTTATTGTTGACATCATTACAGATGTCCAGCAATCCCTGCCCCCTTTGCCCACCTCCACTCTATGCTGTACTAGTTTAACTATTAACTTGAAAAATATGTCAAATATTTTAAAGGAAGGATTTCAACTTTCTATTGTCCTCACACTTTTCAAAACGTCCTCATGTATTCCTAACTCCAAAGTAAGAAATTACTTAACTAATTTAGTAACTGTAAATTTAGTAAATTACTTAACTAATTTAACCAATGGAAGAGGAGATTTCTACAAAATCATCCAATAAAATCCATTAGCCATCCTGGAATTTACTAGAGCTCTCAGTTAACTAGGAGCATGTATTACTCTAATCTAGTGACCTAACTCCAAATAACCCATATACATGAGAAGTAAACAAAAATAAAACACAAGGGGTCTCGAGGAGCGACACTTAAATGCTTACATGACCAGTGCAGAGTGGCCTGGTGGGGACGCAGGGAATGTGAGGTTGACTCCAAGCTCACTCGGCTCCCTTGAAATCCGTTTCTAGTTTGTAGAGAGAGGATTCGAACCTCATCCCAGAACTCATGTCAGGGTTAAATAAGTAGTATTTGTGAAAATGCTATAAAATTGCCTGGCAATGACTTGGCAAGCAATGAAGTTCTTTCTTTTTCCCCTTTTTTATGGTTTGCATCTGCCACACAATAAAAACATAAATAAAAAAACCACTAACTCACAAAGATGTCTGCACCCCATGTCCATCGCAGCACTATATGCACTAGCCAGGACATGGAAACAACCAAACTGCCCATCGAGGATAAACCGATAAAGAAATTATGAAATATATCATATACATGATGGAATATTTTCAGCCATAAAAAGAGTGAGGTCTTGCCATTTGAGATAATAGGGATCGGCCGCAAGGGCATTATGCTAGAGAAATAATTCAGACAGAGAAGACAAATACAGTCGGATCCTTCATATATGTCGAATTTTTAAAAATATTTATTTTATTGATTATGCTATTACAGTTGTCCCATTTCTCCCCCAACATTCCCCTCCACCCTTCACACCCCCTCCTACCCACATTCTCCTCCTTTAGTTCATGTCCATGTGTCGTAAGTTCTTTAGCTTCTACATTTCCCACACTATTCTTGCCCTCCCCCTGTCTATTTTCTACCCACTGTCTTTGCTACTTATTCTCTGTACCTTTTCCCCCTCTCTCCTCCTCCCAGTCCCCTGTTGCTGACCCTCCATGTGATCTCCATTTCTGTGTTCCTGCTCCTGTTCTAGGTGTTTGCTTATTTGCTTTTGTTTTAGGTGTGGTTGTTAATATCCATGTTTGCTGTCTTTTTACTGTCCTATTTTTTATCTTCTTTTTCTTAAATAAATCCCTTCAACATTTCATATAATAAGGGCTTGGTGATGATGCCTTGAACTTGACCTTATCTGAGAAGCACTTTATCTGCCCTTCCATTCTAAATGACAGCTTTGCTGGATAGAGCAATCTTGGGTGTAGGTCCTTGACTTGGAATACTTCTTTCTAGCCCCTTCTTGCCTAGAAGGTCTCTTTTAAGAAATCAGCTGACAGTCTGATGGGAACTCCTCTGTAGGTGACTGTGCCCTTATCCCCTGCTGCTTCTAGAATTCTCTCCTTCATTTTAATCTGGGCTAATGTAATTATGATGTGCCTTGGTGTGTTCCTCCTTGGGTCCACCTACTTTGGGACTCTCTCAGCTTCCTGGAAGTCTATTTCCTTTGCCAGATTGGGGAAGTTCTTCTTTATTATTTGTTCAAATAACTTTTCCACTTGTTGCTCTTCCTCTTCCCCTTCTGGTACCCCTATAATTTGGATGTTGGGACGTTTCAAGATGTCCTGGAGGTTCCTAATCCTCTCCTCGTTTTTTTGAATTCTTGTTTCTTCATTCTTTTCTGTTTGGTTGTTTCTTTCTTCCTTCTGGTCCACTCCATTGATTTCAGTCCCAGTTTTCCTCCCATCACTATTGGTTCCCTGTGCATTTTCCTTCATTTCACTTATTGTAGCCTTCATGTGTTCATCTAATTTGTGACTAAAATCAACCAATTCTGTGAGCATCCTGATCACCAGGGCTTTGAACTGTGCATCTGATAGGTTGGCAATCTCTTGGCTGCTTAGATGAATTGGCTCTGGG
>PVKU01002222.1:85790-122909 GCA_004027475.1 Anoura caudifer | reverse complement strand
GTGTACATTCTAGGACCCAGTGGGTCTCTCCAACGAACTCTCCTGTGAGGCTGGGAGTCTCTCCTGGCACCTCAACCCCCACAAGTGTTTTCAAGTGGTGTTTTTAGGTTTTATTTCCTGGCACTGGGGCCCTGAGTTGCGAGGTCTGTCTCACTCCCCGTTTTCGCCTGGATTATCTGCACGCAAATGTGGGACCACCTCGTCAGCCAATTGCCTTGCGTGGCCTCACTGGGTCTGCCCATTGCCACCCGGTGCCCAGGGTCTGCTAGCCGGTACCTGTACTCCTGGGATCTGGCAGCCGCTGCCTGCGCACCTGGGTCCACCAACCTCAACTTTTTCCTGCCACAACTCCGTCCCCTTACTGGTCTAGATGAATGGTTGTCAGACTTCCCCACAGTTCAATTTTCTATCAGTTCTGTTTGTTTTCTTGTTTCTAAATCTTTGTTGTCCTTAATTTTGGTTGTGTGAGGAGGCACAGTGTGTCCACCTACACCTCCATCTTGGCCAGAAGTCTATATGTTGAATCTTAAAAACAAACAAACAATTTCACAGATATGAAAACATATTAGTGGTTGTCAGTGGAAGAGGGTGAATGGGAGAAATAGGTGAAGGAGTTCAAAAGTTAAAATAAAAGTGTAAGGGCAGAGCCTTTAACATTTATGCAAACCCTAAATTCTATGTATCAAAAATCATTTACTGAGAACATGTGGGCAAGTGGTACCTTAAGACATTTATCCCCCTCAAGGATTTAGTGTATATGGGTGTGTGTGTATTGAAGGAGTGGGTGTGGAAATGAATGGGATAATGACAAAATAGAGATTGCTGTTAAAGTTACTTCAAGTATTTTACGAGAGTATAGAACTAGGAATAAAATGACATTTTTCACATAGGTAGTGGAGATAAAGAATTTAATTTTTAAAATATCCCTGCATCATCAGTCAACAAGTGCTCACTGAGCACCTACTGTGTATCCATCACTCAGTGCAGCTCCCAGTAGGGATTCGTTGTTTTAGACTTATAGTTAGAGCTAAAGAGAATCCAATAGGTTCTATGAAATGACTTTCCACTTAAGGTAACAGGAAAAAAAAACTTTAATGTGGCTAATTTTAAGCCACAGGAATCCATCACTGTGTCTATTAAAGTGGCTTTTCAGTTTACCCCTTGAGTTATATGTAAGCATTGGGAATATTTTGTGTGATTATATTGACCATACTTTGATGGGTTGTTTGCCCAATTATATCTTTGCAAATAAATACAACTCTAAGAATCCAACTAGCATTTTAGATGAAACACTGATATGTGCGTTGCAGCCCCACACACTCCCCCGTGGAAGGGATGGAACTGAGCCTTAATTCTCCCTCTTCCAAGTCCAAGTGATTCCATAGCAGAGAGAGAAACCCTGCTCCACCTCTTTCCCTGACAAAGCTGCATGACTAGGTCCCACTGCTCCAGGCTTTCTGCACAGACAGTTCCCAGAACAGCCTTTGGGGAAAGATGAGAGAAATAAAAGAAAGAAAAAACCCTGGGGTTTGGATGGCATCCTGAGGGCCCAGCACATCCAACACCAACAGGCAGACAATGTTCAAAATGTAACTGCAGATGCATTGGTTTAGTGTAAAAGTACTTTGATGCATTTTAGAAAGATTTCCAACAACCAAATTATAATAATAAGGGATTATCAGATTATTTAAATAAACATTTCTCCAGATAAGATGTGTAAGAGGCCAATAAGCCAGGGAGAAGATGCCCAACATTATCAGGGAAATGTAACTCAAAAACACAAGTCCTCTCTTTACACCCTCCAGTTGACTTGAATCAAGAGACAGAAAATAGCAAGTGCTGGCGAGGGATGTGGAGCAACTGGGATTCTCATGCTCTGCTGGTGGGAATGTGAAATGATGCAGCCATGCTGTAAAAACATCTAGCTGCTCCTCAAAAGTTTAAACCTAAAGTTACTGTAAAACCTAACAATCCCACTTCTAGGTATATATCCAAGAGAACTGAAAACATATGCCCACACAAAAACTTGTGCAAGAATGCTTGCAGCAGCATTATCTACGATAATCACATAGTAGGAGCAACCCACATGGCTATCAACTGATGAACAGAAAAACAAGATGCGATGTAATCATGCAACGAAATATTATGAAAACAAACAAACAAAAAAGAAATAAAATGTGGACACACTGCACTGGGTCAGACAAACCTTGAAGACATTATGCTAAGTGAAAGAAGCTGGATACAAAAGGCCACGTGTTGTGTGATTCTATACATAGGAAATGCCCGGAACAGGCAAATGCACAGACACGAAGTAGACTAGTGATTGCCAGGGGCTGTGGGAAGGGAAACTGGGAAATGATAGCTAAGGAGTGCGGGGTTTGGGGGAGGGGTAATAAAAGTAGTCTAAAATTGGATTTGGTGATGATTCACAGTGCTGAGTATACCAAAACCACTGAAATATGCACTTTAAAAGGGCGAATTTTATGGTATATAATTATTTCTCAATGAAGCTGTTATTAAGAATAAAGGTTAACTGGTTAATTCCAAATAGAGTAGAGTTGTCAATGAATTGAAATACTCTATTTCCCATACATTTTAGTATAATGGTATTTTACTGTTCTTGCCTAAGGAAGGTGTTTATTTCTAATAGGTATTTTTGATGTAGTAGGAGCTGAAACTGAACTTTAAACAAGGCTACATCTAAGCCTGGACCCGAAATGTGAGGTGGGAAGCAAGGACTCAGACAGAAACTGGGAAAAGAAGACAAGTATGAGAAGCAGTGATGGGGAAACAGCAAGGCCGCCCTGGCCTTCCCGACGCCCAAGCCACTGCTGGTCCTCAGTGGGGCAGGCCAGGTCCTCTCCACTGTTATCACACCCACAACAGCTGTAAATGTGCGTGAGGCAGCACTCTAAACCGGGTGTATTTACACAATGCACTTGACCAGATGATGCAGCAAAACTATTTTTTGTGCTTCTTAGGCTGATAGCTGGAAACAAATTATGCAAACTAATATTGGAGTTCAAGAGTTTTGAATTAGATTTTTTCTCTAGCTATTAATACTTTCTCTGTTACCATATTTTGTACTATTGTGTATTTGTTTAAGATTCCCAAGTGGATTTGTATAACTTACCTTAAAAACCTGTGACTGTCACCTTAACAAATACTTAAATACATCAGGTGAAAACTCCTCAGTGGGATGGAACTGCAACATGACTCCAGAATACACACAACCTCATGTGAAAGGGATCAGTGGGTCTCGGTTAGAGTAACGTAGCTGAGTGTGCCCGAGGAACTGCTTCTTTTCCGTCACACCCAGGTGACATCACGCTCAAGCTGTTCCACAACAAAGAACATCTGTCTTATAGTAACTGCTTCAAAAGACGTGATTAAAAGACCCATACACACATTCATTCCTTTATTCAACAAACTGTGTGTGTGGGGCAGGCACTAGGGCAGTCGGGGACTCAAGATGAAGAAGACAGATGTGGCCCCCACCTCGTGGAGCTAGACCCCTCTGTTAGGTCACAGAACCTAGTTACTCTTTGCTATATTTAATTTGGGTTGAGTCTTCTACTTTAAAAAAAGGGAGAACAAGAAGGTGCTTTTATTCTTTTATGCACAAACCCTTTAAAGCATACTGATGATCAATAGTGTCTTGGACTTCTGGCCAAGATGGAGGCATAGCTGGACACGCTGTGCCTCCTCTTACAACCAAGATTAAGGACAACAAAAATATAGAAACCCCCCCCCCAAAAAAAAAAAGAAAACCCAACTAGGACAGAGAGAAAATTGAATTGTACAGGAGTCTGACAACAATGATTCACCCAGACCGGTAAGAGGCGGGGAGTCAGCTGCCGGCCTGTGGAGTCGGATTACAGCGGGATAAGCCAGTGGTGGTCCCGGGCGCACAGTCACTCCAGGCGCACAGGCAGTGGCGTTGCAGAACTGGAGGAGGTCAAGCGGGACACACATGGCGGCGGACCGTGGACACACATTCGCGCACAGATAAACCAGCCAAAAACGGGCAGCAAGACCGACTGTGCGATGCAGGGCCCCAGCTCTGGGAAGTGAAGCCTAAAAGCACCCATTGAAAATACTTGTAGGGGCTGAGGTGCCAGGAGGGAGTCTCATCCTCACAGGAGAGTTCACTGGGGAGACCCACAGGGTCCTGGAACATGTGCAGGCCCACCCACCTGGGAATCAGCACCAGAGGGGTCCAGTTTGCTTGGGGGAAGCGGCAGAAGTGACTGAAATCTGGCAGAGAGTGTAGCAAGCGCCATTGTTCCCACTCGAACCCCACCCCCACATCCAGCATCACAACCCAGCCAGTGCCCCGCCCTGGTGAACGCCTAAGGCTCCGCCCCTCACTATGTAACAGCTGCAACCAGACAAAAACAAAAAAACCAAGGATGGCTCAAAAGGGAGAACAGACCGGGGCCCTGGAGCTAATTCATCTGAGCAACCAGGAGGTGGTCAACCTATCAGATGCAGAGCTCATAGCTCTGGTAGCCAACCTATCAGAAGCACATTTCAAAGCTCTGGTGATTAGGAAGCTCACAGAATTCGTTCATTTTGGTCGCAAATTATAGGAACAAATGGAGGCTACAATAAGTGAAATGAAGAAAAACGCACAGGGAACCAATAGTGATGGGAGGAAAATTGGGACTCAAATCAATGGAGTGGACCAGAAGGAAGAAAGAAACAACCAAACAGAAAAGAATGAAGAAACAAGAATTCAAAAAAATGAGGAGAGGCTTAGGAACATCCAGGACATCTTGAAACGTCCCAACATCCAAATTATAGGGGTACCAGAAGGGGAAGAGGAAGAGTAACAAGTGGAAAAGTTATTTGAACAAATAATAAAGGAGAACTTCCCCAATCTAGCAAAGGAAATAGACTTTCAGGAAGTCCAGGAAGCTCAAAGAGTCCCAAAGAAGTTGGACCCAAGGAGGAACACACCAAGACACATCATAATTACATTAGGCAAGATTAAAATGAAGGAGAGAATTCTAGAAGCAGCAAGGGATAAGGGGACAATCACCTATAAAGGAGTTCCCATCAGACTGTCAGCTGATTTCTCAAAAGAGACCTTCCAGGCAAGAAGGGGCTGGAAAGAAGTATTCCAAGTCATGAAAGTCAAGGACCTACATCCAAAATTGCTCTATCCAGCAAAGCTTTCATTTAGAATGGAAGGGAAGATAAAGCGCTTCTCAGATAAGGTCAAGTTCAAGGAGTTCATCATCACCAAGCCCTTATTATATGAAATGTGAAAGGGACTTATCTAAGAAAAAGAAGATAAAAAATAGGACAGTAAAAAGACAGCAAACTCACAGATATTAACAACCACATCTAAAACAAAAGCAAACTAAGCAAACACTAGACCAGGAGCAGGAACACAGAAATGGAGATCACATGGAGGGTTAGCAACAGGGGAGTGGGAGGAGGAGGGGGGGAAAAGGTACAGAGAACAAGTAGCATAGACCGTGGGTAGAAAATAGATGGGGGAGGGCAAGAATAGTGTGGGAAATGTAGAAGCTAAAGAACTTATGAAACATGGACATGAACTAAAGGGGGGGAATGTGGGTGGGAGGGGGTGTGCAGGGTGGTGGGAGAGAAATGGGATAACTGTAATAGCATAATCAATAAAATATAATTTAAAAAAAATAGTGAGTCTTGTTCCAGGTTTCTGTGTCTAAACAGAATCATCTCAGGTCCTATACTGTTCCTTGCAGCCAGGCCTGTCAATCAGTACTGTTTAAAATCATGGACTTAGAATCAGAAAGACCTGGATGTGAATTTCGACTCTCTATCTCACTCACTGAGTGATTTCGAGCAGGTTACTCAATCTTGCTGAATTCCTCACCTGTAGAGCAAAGTACTGCTAGAACCTGGCTCTCAACTCTGTGCTCGTCCTTCAGTCCTTCAGTAGGGGTCACCTCCAGAGCCTCTCCTGTCTGTCCAATCCCTTTCAGTTGTGAAACCTCAAACTGGGCACAATACAGTGTTAAAAGTCTAGATCACTGCTAAATTTGATTAAGAAATGGCCTTTTAATAGTGATTGCACACCTGACTTACAAGCCCTCATATTTGCAGCTCCTTTTTAACGGTGGCGATTTAGGGCTGACATCAGCAGCACTTCTGACGACAGTGTTTTTCACACCTTGACCCTCACCCCAACGGGCACATTACTTCCAGAGCTGTGTTTCAGCGGCTTGGTCTCTGCAGTCTGGTTCTAAAAAACACCAATGCTATGAAATTTTAAAAATCTACCACAGCACTGGAAGTGTCGTGACTTAGTCATGAGAACACAATCCCTGTTTTTCTACCTGCCATTTCTCAGAAAGCTGAGTTTATAAAGACAGTCTAATTACTCCAAATGGTGAATAAGTGGCTTTACCTATTGAAAAACAGACTTTTTATGAGTCTCCCTGGTGCAGGGTAACTTCAGCTCTCTTCTCACTGAGCCTTGCTCAGAGAGTCTTTTGTTGGCAAATGGGTCTTGCTCCATACACACCCCTTATGGTGAAAACTGGTCACCCAGCAGCTCTGACTTTGAAGGTAATTTGAAAAAGTAAAGTCCATACCAGGCATGTTTTCAGGAAAGGTGTTTGTCCCGTATTACGCTGTGCATCAAATTATTTTAAATGTGCAGAACCTTGAAATCCTTTTAAATCACCATAAATACAATAAACAGAAGCAGTGAGGGGGATGGAGGGAGAAAGGGGGAAGAGGGGGAAGAGAAGGAGGCGGGGGAGGAGTAGGGGGAGCCATGCCTGGAAGAGCCATGCCCAAGACTGGCATGAGTGAGGGAAGGAGAGGCCTCGTGCAGAATGGGGAAGGGTCCCCTCAGGGTGTACAGAGCCTGACCCTGCTCTTGGGGGCCTGAGAGTGAGTGCCCCTTCCATCTCAAGGCCTGGGTCCCTCCTCTGTACCACCCAGCCCCTAGTGAGAGCTCCACAACACAGTGGCCACTCTCCCTTTTCTCAAGAATGGTGAGATATGGGCCGATTTTGTCAAGTTTTACATTACTCACCTTCTTGCTTGCTGCTAAGTCAGCCAAAGGTGCCTGAAAGGACTAAATAAGGCTGCCCTCGGGGCTCCTATATCCCCTGTATCCCAGAGAAGAAGGAGCTCACTACAAAGCGCAGTCCCCTTTCTTTTGGCCTTGGAGTCTTCAACATGAAGACTCTTCTGGTTACCAAGTAGATAGAGTCCTGAATGTGAGAGAATGTTCTGGAAATACAGATGCGGGTGGCTTGATAGATTATCCAGGCCCTTCCTGTGCTGAGGTCCATAACCTCTTACTTCCAGAAATGGTTGTCTGCCCCAAAGGTTAGACTTGTGCAGCAGAGAAAGCAAACCCCTTGGGAGCGAAACTGGGTGTGTAGAACACCAAGGGTGAGCACAGAAACAGCACTGAAACTGGAAACTGTAACAAGGGCTTAAACCCACCAGGAAACAAGAGTGGCTGATTTTGAAGATAACTTGAAAAAAAGCAAATTGCACTGTGTTATCAGGTTTGTAGATGAGCCTGTCGCAGGTCACACTGAGTTTGGTCAGTGAGGCCTCGTTTCCCTCCCCAAACTGCTGTAGCTCCTAGTATTTATCAATTAGGTCTGCTGAGTAGTGTTTGTCTTCTCCCCTCAACATTCACTATAATGTCCTAACACACTGTGGACAATAATACATTTTTGAGGACCATGTTCACTTTTATGTAACCCTTAGTAACTAGGGAAAACCATAAATAGGACCAACACTCAAAACAGTGGCTAATATGGCAAGAACCCTCTGTGTTTCATGCTGCTACGTCAGCTCTGACTCCTGGCAACCATGTGAATGAGTGATGTCCGTCATGCCCTGTCCTCAACAGTCCTGCTCAGCACCCGGAGACGCGTGCCTGTGGCTACTTCACAGAATCAGTCCATCTAAAACTTGGTCTTCCTCTTTTCCTGCTGTCTTCTGTTCTTCCCAGCATCACTGTCTTTTCCAAAGAACCCTGCCTTCTTATGATGTGCTTGAAGTAGGCCAGCTTCAGTTTGTCATTTTTTGCCTCCAGAGACGTTTCAGGCCTAATGTGCTCTAGGACTCAGTTGTTCACCTTTCTGGACCATCTTTCTGATGATCCAGAGTGTCTGCAGACCTCTCCTCTAGCACCGAATTTCAAATGAGTCCATCTTTTCCCCATCAGCCTTCTTCACTGTCCAACTTTTGCACCCCTACATAGTAACTGGGAATAGGAGGGTGTGGGTGATCTCAGCCCTGGTCTCTAATGGCACTTCTTCACTCCTGGCAATCTTTCAAATTCTTCTATTGCTGTCCTTCTGACTCTCAGCCTTTTCTTGATTTCTTGGCTGCAGTCTGCATTTGAATTGATGACTGCACCAAGTCCTGCAAAATCTTTAACAATTTCAATTCAAATTCAAAAGAACCCTAGCAGTCCTCACTGATTCTCAGGCTCTATGACCTGGACTTTGTGACACACTTCCAATGTCCCTATCCTGACCAAGCACCTGGCTGGCCAGTGACTTGCACAAAAATTAAATACCCCAGGCCAGCCCTGGTCCCCCACCGACCTTAGGGAAAAGCCAATGGCTGTATGGACAAATGGCATCCACTAGTGGTGTTTTCTGGAACTGCAGCTTGAGGGAAGATGCCAGGATTGGTCAGAGAGACAAACCACGAAGCACTTCCAAATTATTGAAGGACAATTCAAAGTTTTCTCTTTCTTCCAAGTTTGATGAGAAATTTTAAGGAGCCCACACTTCAATTCCCCTAATTAGCATTTTTCTCATCTTCAAATCGTAAATTGTAGCAACAAAATCGATTGTTCTCAACCAGTCGGTACTGACACCTGATCAGGAAGACTGTATCCAATCACCAAGCACTATTTTCTTCGAACTCAGCAATTCTCCAGCAGTTTTATGGGCTGTCATTGTATAATAGGACTCTTCAAATTATTAAAATTTAATTTGGAAAAAAACATTAGGTGCCCCAAGAATCTTAAGATCATGTTTAATAAGCAGCAGGAGTGAGAGCTGCCCGGGAGGGGAATGCTTCCTTTTACCCTGCCGGGTTCTGTGGCAGGCCTAAGTGCTGAGCTGCCATGAAACAGATTAACAGGAGAAAAGCACACACATTCCTTTAGTATTTTCACATGTACATGGGCATCTTCAACATGAAAATGAAATCCTGAGGAGACCATTAGCCCAAAGGTTTGTATACATTGTTGAACAAAGAATGGTCACTTGTGGGGATGTGACAAGAAAGGCAAAGAGGCTTGAGTCAGAGGCAGTAAATTATGGGACCCTGACTAGGACATGTATATGGAAAATTAACAGAAGCAAGAGTCATTTGAGTAGGTGTGTTTGTGGGTTTGCCTTGCATTGCTTCCGGTATCTGGTGATAATGATGTTCTTTTCTTCCTGGTGCAAGGAGGGCACCTTTCTCGCGGGAATTTATGCCCCTACCTTCCTTCTCCTCACACCCTATAGCTCCTCCAGACATGCCAAGCCTAGTTCCCAGGACCCATTGCCATGTCTTTATGAGGTTCAATGCTAAGGTGCTTCTTTCACTGCCTCTTCCTGCTGGTTTTGCAGATCCATCCTCCTCTCTTCGTCATCCTACTTCACGGCACAACAGCCAGCATGTGAGACTAAAATATACATGTGAATGAATCAATGATAAGAGTACTTTCTATTAAAAGGTGCTTTCCTGAATTTGAAATTCAAACTGAGACTGATGACCACTCCTTGGCAAATAATGAGGTTCATGTTTGCTTAACACAACATAGGAGATTTATTCACTTAATTTGATACATTTAGACAAATAATCAAGTAACCAAGTAGAGAAGACATTTGTGAATTGGATGTTTACCCTGATGAAAAGGCCTATCAGGCCTACCACCTTTGCGTGACCAGCTGCCCGTGTCCACAGGCTGCAAAGCTCAGTGGAGCAGTGGTCATTGTTAAGCCCTACAGATAGTGTGGCATGAACTCGTTGCTAGGAAGAACTAGATGCTGTGCCCAGGTAACATGGCCCCCTTGCTTTGCTTTCTCTAATCCCCTTCATCTACCACCAATGAATTTCACGTAATCCTCCCCACATCTCCTCCTTTGACTGTAATGTATAAAATACACTGCAAAACTGCCATTCTCTGGAGCATTTTCTCAACCCATTGAGATTTTGCTCCCCAGCAACTGTCATCAATTCAGCTCAAATAAACTCATAAAAATTCTCTACAGGTTGGACGCTTCCTCACATCGATACTGGTGTTCCTGTAAAGTCCCACAGGAATGAATTAGCTGTGACTCCTACTGACATGGAAATGCCTCCAATCACATGCCCTAAATTTGACCAACTGAATAAATCAATAAACAAAACCAAAAGTATTCCATAATGGAAATATGCTCAAAATGATATACCAGTTACATCCAACTGTGAGAGGCCAGGCAAAACAACGAAGTAACCCATTTTCCAGTACTCCGGTGAACACAGGGTCGCAAAAGCAAGCAATCAGCAATGCTCTGAAGATTCAGAGATGATCATTTGCCCCAAAATATCTCCCCCAGAATTCACATTTGCCTTAAAATCCCATAGTTAGAGTCACTAATAAGTAAGACAACAGAAGCCACTGTTGGTTCAACATCCACATTTTAGCTGTGTTTGGTACTGACAGGCTCTGATGTTGCCCAGGTAAGGTATCCTTCAGGGTCTCATGGTCCATAAGAGTAAGTTAAGTATCACAAGCTACACATTTATAAACCAACAGACAACTCCTGTTTAAGTTAACAAACATTCATTTATCAAACATTATTTATCTGGTTAGAGGTTAACTCAGAGGACTGCTATTAATCAGAAGACACTGTTTTCTCCTTAAGAGCCTCCATTTCTTGCGTTATAAACAGAGTCTTCTTGCAGTGTTGGTGTCCAAACAGGTGAAGGGGGTGCACGCTGAGCTTCCACCACCCGCCTCTGCTGCAGGCACTGCCCGCCCACCCATCAGAGCCCAGGGGGGCCAACTGACCAGCTTTTAGGTGGATGTTTCGTTCAGACCCTGAGTAGCATGCCTGCAGCAAGCACATCACGGCCTGAAGAAAAGCACAGTAAACCGAGCTTTAGTGTTTGGATAGAAGTTATTGCCAAATCTGTAGAACTGTCGTTGTAAAATGACAACAGACATGTTTGCAGATCACTGACTTCTTAACAATTATTTCAAAGCCTCAATATTTTTTCAATTTCAGCCAACAGGAATCTATCAATTCTTAAATTACTCTCCTGTGATAACAATATCACATCAATTCTCAATTCAATGAGTTGTATTGTTCTCTCTTCATTTTGGAGTCATTTAAATTCTTGAGAAACTATTTGGTGTTTAATATTCTGGTCATATTCAAAATCTATGCCTTGTTTTCCTGATTGTATTTCATGAACTAGTTTAAGGAAGGAACCATTTTTAAAAAAACCAGAAAAACAGATTTATACACATGCAATTTTGCAAAATTTAGTACTGGGTAAGAATATCAATAGGCAGCTGTTTTTTAGTATTTGGCTGACACACACCAGAAAAATCATGGGTTAAGAGTTTAGAACTCCTTGGATGAAAATTTATTATTGTCTAATACAAGTTGTTACATGACCGAGATTGGTGTCCTGTTCTCTTTCTACACACGATTCTTCATTGTTCCATTGTGAAGGCAGTGGAAATTTCTCCTGCACGAAAACAGGGAATTTAAGGAGCATGAGGTAGGCCACCCTGCCCACTGCCCCAAGTCACCCTGCTGGGCCTTGTAAGTGTTCTCTAGCAGGCACCTGAGTGGTGACATCTGATGGGTGCATTCAGGTCAGGGGTGTAGGTGCAAGGGAGCAAGTGGAGGGGATATCGTGCCCCTCCACGCACATATACCCACAACGGTTGTACATCTTAAATTCCTGCTGCTGGAAAAATGTAACTATCCCTCCACCCATGAATCTGACAAGCCCCACAGGCACTGGCTATTGTTTTACTTCGCATTCTTGGTTAGAACCCTGAAGATGAACGTGCAGTTAGGAAGTTCACAGATGGCGATCACAGGAACCGTGAAAGGCAGGGGGAAAATTCAAATCCAGATTAAGTTGTTATTCCAGAACGATAAATGCACGGCTCCTTCCACAGCGAGCGTCCAGTGTAGTCAACCAGTCAAGTAGTCGCTGGATGGCCTTCGCACCCAGGACCTGTGAAGGCTCCGGACTGCATGCCTGGCTGCAAAGCAATGGAGCATCCGAGGTGAGGGGAGGTCATGCCACCCTCTCACTGCCACCATGGCCACTAAAGAAAGAGGGGTGACTCTCGATAGCTGACACGTTGGCCGTTTGGCCTGGCTGAGACTGGCCTGGAGCTGCTGGGCAAACAACAGGCCATCTCCCAAAGGGCAGGTCGGGAGCAGACTTTAGTAATACTTAATTCTTTGTCAGGTTCCAACATATGAATGTGAGAGGGACACAAACATTTAGCATCTAGCAGCCACCTAATTTATTCTGGTGCTTTTTCCCCTTCTATATCTATGATAGCCTACTGCCACACTGCCATCACCGGTCTTAGCATGAAGCTCCTTAGGTTGAACTCTCTGTCATTATTTCTTTCACCACAGTTACTAACTCGTTAAAGGAAACTGATGTTGCTTCTAAATATTTCCAGCAACAACATGTGAAATGAGAAGGATGTTAACCAGAACATGCTAGGACCTATTAAGAGAAATTTTACTATAGCCAAGGACCCTGCATGCCCCCTCAGTGGGGCGACCTGAAAAAGCACAGATTCAGAGAGAGTCAGCCCCCTGGTGCTGCGTCTCACTCAGCAAATCTGAGACTCAGCCCCAGCCCACGCTATACAGCTGACGCCACTGCAACGCAGGAAAGTGTGAGGTGCGTGACGTGCTACGTGGGAAAGTGCTTTGAAAGGGGGGGAAGTCTCATGTGGATATTGGCTATTACTTAAAGATTCTTGGGACTTTGAAATGAAACATTCCAAGGTCTAGACTCTTCAGATAATCAAATGTCACAGCAGTCGTCTTGATTTGAGTGCAGCGGAGATGATTATGGAGCTGCCATCAAGAGCAGAAAAGAATAAACTGAAAAAAGTGGTAAATTGTGCCCTCAAGGGTATGTGTTTATTAAATCCTTTTGTAACAAAGCTTTTAAGACATGAAGATGTTTGGAGAGCTTGGCTGCACTGAATGAAATAAAAGATGTATGAACTTCAAGCACATCTGGGTAATGTCAACATGACTCAGCTACTAAGGGTTTGTAATTCAAACAAAATTCGCTATTTTATTTTGCTTTTTAAAAAATGAGTTTGATGGAAAGAAAATTTTAGGTTATATTTGTGATTTTACTAATTACTCATCTGGAATATATAATATGAGTTTAACTAGGACATAGGTTAGTAAAAAAATGTTCAGTAAAACCTCTAAGCATGAAATCGGGTATGACAAGTCGCCTGGTAAGCCTTACTACTATAGAGAAACTCCAGGCCTCTCCCAAGTCCCGGAAACTTTCTTTGGCAACCTGCTTTTTAGCCCCACAGAGTCGAGCAGGCCAGAAGGTAAACAAGAACTGTCCTGGCACAGATACCTCAAATGGAACTGGAACAAACTGCCTAACTTTGAGACGGACTCTGAGAAATGGCTAAGACAGATTTCCATGTTGCTAGTTTGTGTCTCTCAGACTTGTTATCAAAATGTCTACTACTACTATCACTGCTAATAAATGCCATTAATACTATAATGTAGGGACTTCTGGTCAAGATGGCCTCATAGGTAAATGTGGTACTCACATCCTCCCACAACCACATCAAAACTACAACTAAGCTACAGAACAACCATCATGTGGAACCACCTGAAATGTAGCTGAATGCAAGTCTTATACTAAGGATTTAAAGAAGCCGCCACATCAAGACTGGTAGGAGGGGTGGAGATGCAAAGAAGGCTGGTCCCACACCCATGTGTGGTGGATTAAAAATTGGGAGGGATATCTCAGCTGTGGAGGTCCCCCCTGAGAAGAAAGGGGTACCTGCCCCATACCAGCCGCCTAGCCCAGGGTTCCAATGCCAGGAAAAGAAGTCCCCATAACTCCTGGCTGTAAAAACCAGCAGGGATTGTGGCTGAGTGAGGTGGAGGGCTTCTGGAGTCCTAAGAAGTTCCTCCTAAAGGACCTGCACACAGACTTACTTGGACTCACTCCCCCTGAGCTCCAGAGCTGGGACAGCAGCTTGAAAGGCACCAGGACATATGGGGAAGAAGTAAACTGTCTGGCATCAGGGTGAGAGCTGGTGGTGGGGGGTAGCTTTCGTCCAGACAAAAATGCTGGCAGAGGCCATTGTTCCTTTTCTGAGACCCCATTCCACAGAGCCGGCAAGGGGGTGCCATATCTGAGTCTCCTTCAACCTGGCTCACATTGTTTTCCTCTGCTGATTCCCTGAGGCCCCTTCGCACACAACCTGCAGGCCTGGCCAAGCTGTTTCCAGTGTTTTTTCCACACAAATGGCTTGTCTTGCTTCATGCTTCAGACTTTCCTAAAATCTCCCAAACAAGCAGCATCTGGTCTCAGTGTGCCCTGTACCTCAAGATAAGTGGCCCCAGGCCTGGCACTATCAGGAGCCAGCCTTGGTTCACCTCCAAGACGAACCAGCTTGGCCTTGCCTAAGCACCTCCAAGTAGCAGACATATGCAGATTGCTTTGCAGTTCATGCCATCTGGCCCCAGGTGGTGGCTAACATTGGCCTGACCTCCCAGGAGGCCCCAGAGCCAGCACACCCAGTGGAGAGCTTCAGATCACATCAAAGCACCACTCAACCACCTTCACAAGCGACACACTCAAGGGGTGGACTGAGCAGGCACCAGAGTTCTGCCAAAGTCCTGTCCTGTGGGGTGGGCCCCTGCATAGCTGATCCTCCAGAGTGGTCATTGGGTTGCAGCCAGTCCTTACAAATAATCTGCCTCGGGATAAATCACTCCCATTGACAGACCAACAACAATCAAGGCTCAACCACAACAAGGAGGTGTACACAGCCTACATGTGGTGGGGAGGTGCACCTGGAATGCCCAGCTTGGATGATTGGGGAAGCTGTGCCACTGGGCCCTGTAGAACACCTGCTACATTAGGCCACTCTACCAAGCCCAGGAGATGTAGCAGCTCTACCTAACACATAGAAACAAACACAGGGGGCTGCCTAAATGAGGAAACAAAGAAACATGTCCCAAATAAAAGAGCAGAACAAAACTCCAGAAAAAGAATTAAACAAAATGCCTGGCTGGTGTGGCTCAGTGGATTGAGTACCAGCCTGCTAACCAAAGGGCTGCTGGTTCGAGTCGCTGGTTCAATTCCCAGTCAGGGCACTTGCCTGGGTTGCAGGACAGGTCCTCAGTAAGGGGCACATGAGAGGCAGCCACACATTGATGTTTCTCTCCCTCTCTTTCTCCCTCTCTCCCTTTCTCTCTAAAAATAAATAAAATCAAGAAAAAGAATAAGCAAAATGGAGACAAGCAATCTACCAGATGCAAAGTTCAAAACACTGGTTATAAGAATTCTCAATGAACTTAGCAAGAACTTCAACAGCATAAAGAACATGGAAACCATAACAAGAACCAGTCAGGAATGAAGACTACACTAACCAAAATGAAGAATAACTTATAGGGAATCAATAGTACAGCAGATGAAGCTGAGAATCAAATCAGTGATCTGGAATATAAGAAAGCAAAAAACATCCAATCAGAACAGAAAAAGGAACCCAAAACACGAGGATAGTGTAATGAGCCTCTGAGACAACCTCAAGTGTACCAGCCTCTGAGACAACTTCAAGTGTACCAAGAGCCAGTGGGTGGCAAAAGGAGAAGAGAGAGAGCAAAAAATTGAAAACCTATTAAAAAAATAGTAACAGAAAACTTCCCTAACCTGGTGAAGGAGATAGACATACAGGAAGTGTGGAACATCCTAAATAAGATGAACCCAAAGAGGCCCACACCAAAACATATCACAAAGTGCAAAAGGTTAAAGACAGAGAAAAATCTTAAAAACAGTAAGAAAAAAGCAGTTAGTTAACTACAAGGGGGCTCCCATAAGACTGTTAGCTGATTTTTCAACAGAAATTTTGCGGACCTGAAGGGATTGATGAGAAATATTCAAAATGATGAAAAGCAAGGACCTACAACCAAGATTACTCTACCCAGCAAAGCTGTCATTTAGAATGAAAGGTCATATAAAGAGCTTCCCAGACAAGAAAAAGCTAAAGGAGTTCATCACTACCAAATCAGTATTACATAAGATGCTAAAGGGTCTGCTTTAAGAAGAAGAATTAAAAAATAAATAAAAAATATAAATAAAATGACCATAAATGCATGTCTATCAACAATTGAATCTAAAAAACAAAGTAAGTGAACAAGCAGAACAGAAACAGACTCATAGATACAGAGAACATTCTGACAATTGCCACATGGAAGGGGGCCTTAGGGGGATGGGTGTAAAAGGTGAAAGGATTAAGAAGTACAAATTGGTTGTTATCATGGGATGTAAAATACAGCATAGGGAATACAGTCAATCATATTTTAATAACTATGTATGTTGTCAGATGGGTATGAGTTTTATGGAGATGATCACTTAGTAAGTTACATGTCTAATCAGTGGACTGTACACCTGAAACTGATATAATACTGTATGGCAACTGTAATTGAAAAATAAAAATGATTTAAATTAAAAATATAATGTAATGTGATTCAATATATACTTATATATATATATAGTGCATGGGGCAAAAGTAGGTTTATGGTTGTTCATATAGAAAACAATACAAGAATGAAATAATAATATGAGTAAACTCTGTTTTATGTACTCACAATTGCAAACCTACTTTGCCCCACCCTGTATTGTTTATAATTACAAAAATATGTTCAGCATTGTTCTAAGCACTTTACATGAATCATCTTATTGAATCCTTACACACATGAATCCTATGGTGTATGAGCTATTATCATTCCCACCTTACAGATGAGGAAAATGACACACAAAGAGGTTGGAAAACTTTCCCCAAATTGGAAACCAAGGCAATCTAACTCCAGTGCCCCATTTCTCACTGATCAGCGCACTTGTTGCTTCCTCCATGGTGTCGTCCTGCAAGATGGTTCTGGGTTTTTTCCTAGGGCTTCCTTGGCCTTCACTTTTAATACTCTTCTGCCACTGGCTGCATTTTAGAGGTCTGCCCTCCCTACCCCATGGCCACCCTCCAATAAGGAGTGGGTAAATCACTTGGCTACAGTGTTGGAAAGAAGAGATGGTCCGGGAAAAGGTAGTCCATGTCAATGTACTTTGAGTAGGTTTCCAATAGTAAGGGTCAATGTTCTCTGATCCATCTATATATTTTACCTTGTTGTGATAAAAGCATGATTTTGGATGGCTGACTTGGTTAGGTAATGTGATAGGCAAAATAACTGCCCCCAAGGCACCCAAGCCTAATTCCTGAACTTGTGAATATGGTACTTCAAATGGCAAAAAGGACTTTGCTGATGTGATTAAGTTAAAGGTTTTATTTTTTTTTAATTTGTATTTTGCAATTTATTCATGGCTCTGTGAGTTGGTACATTTCAGTTTTTGGTTGAATTAACCTCTCTCTGGGTTAAGCCAATTCCATTGGTTATTTTCAAAGTATAAAAATTTTCAGGCCATTCATTCAGATTTAATAATTTTTTGCCCTCCAGAAAAAAGAGGGATATATAGTTTTATTTTTTATAGTTTTTTGTACTTTTTTCCATTACCATTTATCCCCATTATACCCTCTTCCACCTCCCTATTATTTTTTTTATCCTCATCCAAGGATATTTTTTCATTGCTTTTAGAGAAAGGGATAGAAACATTAATGTAAGAGGGAAATATTGATTGTTTGTCTCCCATACATGTTCTGGGCTGGGAACCTAACCCATGATCTACATATGTGCCCCAACTGGGAACTGAACCTACAACCCTTGGTTACCTGAAGATGTTCCAACCAGCTGAGCCACACTTGCCAGGGCAAGGGGGGTATATAGTTTTAGAGAGGGTATATAGATAATACCTTTTTAGAAAACTAAAATCAGGATTCAAAAAAATTTTTTTGACTACATGTAAAATCCTAGAATCTTGGTTCCCCCATCTATTGCTAATCAGGTGGTAATAAGGAGTTTGTGAATCTAAGAGCCATGAGAAGTCCTATTATCAGATCCCAAAAGCTATGTACAAAAATGTTTCAGGATCAGATGCTAGAAAAGATTTTAAATGAGTCAATCATCCTGGGTTACTTAGGGGGGTGCAATGTAATCACAAAGCCCTTGTAAGTGAAAGAAAGGGGCAGGAGGGGGAGTCAGAGTAGGAGAGAGATTTAATGATGCTACTCTACTGGCATTGAAGATGGAGGTAGAAGCCATGAGCCAAGGAATGCTGGCAGCCTCTAGAAGCTGGAAAAGGCAGGGAATTGTATTCTCCCCTAGAACCTCTAGAAGGAAAGCAGCCCTGCCAACACATTGACATGAGCCTTGTGAGAACCATTTTAGGTAGTGACTGGAGTTTAGAAAACAAAATTAGAACTCCGCCAAATGTTTAGAAACTCAGGTTTGTTTGACTGATAGAGGAAATTCTATTTATTTTCCTCTTCTCACATTCTCCCCCAGTATTTGCCCTCAGATTCTCTCTGGCAGGCCAAGGTGATCAGACATCACCTGGGGGATAACTGGGGATGAGAAATTTGATCATATATGGGAGATAGATTCTGGCTAACTTGACAGAATTCTTCTAAAATTGGACAACATATAGAGGACTATGAAGTCCAAAGGTGAGGCCTAGTTGACAAAAAGAGTTCAGCGCTTTTGCTGATAAGGGAGCCTGAGTAGGGTTTGGTGGATGAGAGAGCCTTTGTCAATGGAGTCATACAGTATGTGGTCATTTGTGACTGGCTTCTTTCACTAAGCATCTTGCATGTTGCAGCCTGTGTCAACACTTAATTCAATTTTATTGCTGAGTAACAGTCAATGACATGGATTCAAAATTTCATTAGATCAGTTTTTTGTTGTTGTTTTTTTTAAGTATTTTTGATCAGCATTCTTTACTGAGGTTGAGGAATGAGCCTTTTGGGTTTGCTTGCAAAAAGACAACCTGAGACACTTGGGTATGATTATAATGGTAAATGTTTATACATCCCGTGCCAGACTTGATGTGTGCGCTCATTTAACCCTCACAACCAGCCTCTGAGGGGGGCATTATTACATTCACACATGAGAAAAAAGAAGGGACATTTGGAATCAAAGAACTCACCCAAAACTAGGTAAATGGGGCTGAACTCGAACCAGGCCCAGATCCAGGGTTCCCGAGCCCCACCGAGAACGAGTAATGAGTGAATGATGCAAGCATAAGCAAATGGGCTGCGCACACTAGGGAACTCGAGTCGAAGAGAAAAGGTGTCCAACCTTCCACCTGCCTTATCTCGGCCACCAAAGAGCACAGAGAGAGCGTCGGAACCAGTGGCGCGACGCCCGTTTCCGACGCCGGAGGGGGACAGCTTTGTAGAGCACTTCCGGGGCGAGGCCGGGCCGCGAGCGGAAGAAACCTGACGGCTGCAGCGCGGCACAGACAGTTCGGCTGGGATCCAGGAGTTTGCAGCGCGGTTTTGGAGTCAGGGTCTGTTGCGCGGGCAGCTGGAAGGAGTGTACACGTCTCGACGGCGGAGGGCGCTCGGCCAGACTCCCGGCCGCTTGGCCATGAACCTGGAGCGGTTGAGGAAGCGCGTCCGGCAGTACCTAGACCAGGTGGGCACTCCGCCTCAGGGAGCGCGGGCCCCAGGACTCGCGAGGGGAGCTGCCCTGAGCTTGTTCGCTGGGATAACTGCGTTCGGGGGTTTGGTGGTGCATGGCGTGGCCCGGCCTGGGCTTCTAGGGTAAAACACCCGAAGGGCGGGATCTTGTTCCCCAGTCCTCTCTGCAGCTGGGAGGATGAGTAACGCTGAAAACAGAAGCCACCTAAATGCAGTGTTAGACTTACAGGTGCTTAAGGTCCTGCTCTGCAGCTGACCTAACTCCTGGGCCCACAGTAGGTGCTCAGTACAGACTTACTGTTAAGTGGAAGTTAAAGAATTATTTTAGGAGGAAAGTTGCAGGGTGACCTTTAAATTTAGCTAGCTAATAGAAAATTTTCGAAAAGTTGTAATTCTCATTTAGCCAAACTTGAGTGAAAAAAAACAAACGTCTCAAATCAGTACTTTAAACTACATCTGTGTTCCTTGCACTGCCCTTTAATGAATAGCAAACAGTGTGTAAGGAAAGAACTGTCTCCAAAATCAGCAGCATCAGTTTAAGCTACGATGTCACTTAAAAACTTTTTTTAAGATTTTATTTTATTTTTAGAGAGAGAGGAAAGGAAGGAGAAAGGGAGAGAAACATCAATCTGTTGCCTCTCACATGAACCCTATTTGGGGTCCAGTGGAAACCCACGCATGTGCCCTCATGGGAATCAAACTTGTGACCCTTAGCTTTGCGGGACCACGCTCAACCAACGCTGGTCAGGGCTAACGTCACTTAAGTTTTAGTAAAATGTGTGCTCTCCCAATAAATTGGAAACCAAGGAGGGGAGAGAAAAGCATGTTGAATGTGAGATATTCGGGATTGGTTGTGAAATGATGCTACCAAATGTTTCCAGTACTTTGGTGGGCTGTATTTTGGTTTACCATAAACCAGTTGAACAAATGCTTCCTGAGCACTTTTTCTTTGGCACTAGGGATGCAGTGAGGAATGATACAGGCCTGCTTTCCGCCCTTGGGGTACTTACTGCATTGAGCTGATTTGTAGCAGGTCTCAAGCATCCTCCTCCCAGATTGAAGAATGAGTTCCTAGTTTGCATCCAGGAGGACTGAGGCAAAGACTGTAGAAAAATTGAGAACCATTACTAATGATTAGGTATTGCAAAATAATCATTTAAATTATCTACTGTTTTAGATATCTGCAGGTACATTTTTTTTTTCTGTTTTCAAAACTTTTTTCCTGTCCCCTCACTCTGTTGGCACCTGTCAGCTTCTCTGTATCTATGGGTCTTTTTCTGTTTGTTTATTCATTTTTTTAGATTCCATTTGTAAGTAAAATCATATGATATTTGCCTGTCTCTGACTTACATCACTTAGCAGCATACCCTCTGGGTCCATATATATTGTTACAAATGGCAAGATTTCATTTTTTTTATTGCTGAGTGATTTATACCCTCCCCCCATATCTTCTTTGCCTATTCATCTACTGATGGACACTAGGTTGCTTCCCTGCTTTCACTATTGTAAGTAATCCTGAAATGATCATAGGGGTGCTTATATCTTTTTGAATTAGTGTTTTGGTTTTCTTTGGATAAAGACCCAGAAGTGGAATTGCCAGGTCATATATTTTTAATTTTTGGGGAAACTCCATACTGTTTTCGTAGTGACTGCACCAATTTGCATTCCTACCAGCAGTGTATGCGAGTTCCTAACCTCTCCACATCCTCACCAGCACTTTGTTGATTTATTGATGATAGCCATTCTGACAGGTGTGAGGTCATAATTTCATTTTGATTTTAATTTCTGTTTCCCTGATGATTAGTGATGATTAGTGATGTTGAGCATCTTTTCATATGCGTATTGGGTATCTGTATGATATCTTTGGAGCAATGTCTGTTCAAGTCCTCTGCCCATTTTTTTAATTGGGTTCTTTTTGTTTTTGGTGTTAAGTTGTATGAGTTCCTTAGATTATTTTGGATATTAACCCCTTATGAGATGTATCGTGTTGGCCGAAAATTTCATATGTTTTTTTCTGCAAAGTAAGACACATTTTTCATTTTCATCAATAACTTTATTGATTTGGGTATTTTGAGTATGTTTCCTATCTCCGTGTGGTAGGTAGAATGTTGATTGTTCTCAGTTAACATCTTGATTTGATCGCTATTGACTTCAGCTGGCCTACCCACCGTGAAATATCGTCCAGCAAGAAATCTCTAGTATGAAACTTTGTAAACCACTTTTGATGCATTCGATCTGTCACAGCACCTCCATACACTGCACAAATCTTTTTTTGTGTTTCACTTGTGTTTTTACCTTTCTTGAAATGATAAAGCATAATATGCTGAAATGTTGCTTATTTTCTTCCACCTTCAATATTAAAATGGCTACACAAAAGTTCACCAGTTTTGGTAAGTTTTTTAAAAATGCACATTGAGCCCTGACTAGTGTGGCTTAGTGGATTGAGTGCGGCCTGCAAACCAAAGGGTTGCTAGTTTGATTCCCAGTCAGGCCACAGGCCTGGGTTGCAGGCCAGGTCCCCAGTAGGTGGCGTGCGAGAGGCAACCACATACTGATGTTTCTCTCCCTCTTTTTCTCTCCCTTCCCCTCTCTCTAAAAATAAATAAGTAAAATCTTCTTAAAAAATGCACCTTCTGTGACAGCTGTCATAATACAGTTTTAACAAAATTGTTTCAAATGAAGTTAGACAATTAAGCGCTACTAGAGCCATATTACAGAAAAAAACAATGTTTTTGGCCAACCCAATAACATTTGTGAATATCTTCTCCCGTTCAGTAGGTCATCGTATTGTTTTGTTGGTTTCCTTCTCTGTGCAAAAACTTTATTTTGATGCAGTCCTATTTTGTTTATTTTTCCTTTTGTTGCCCTTGCCCAAGACATATCCAAAAAGATATTGCTAAGAGTGATGTCAAAGAGCTTACTGACTATGTTTTCTTCTAGGAATTTTATGGTTTTAGGTATTACATTTAAGTCTTCAATCCATTTTGAATTTATTTTTGTACATGGTACAATTTCAGTGTTTTGCATGTATCTGTTCATTTTCCCTAGTACCACTTATTGTATCCTTGCCTCCTTTGTCATAAGTTAATTGACCATATAAGTGAGTATTTATTTCTGGGTTCTGTATTCTATTTCCATGGATCTATATCTGTTTTTATGCCAGTACCTGCTGGTACATTTTGCACCATATGTTTATTTTTTTAACGGCATTTTCAACTATGTATGTCAGTGATCTTACAATCATTTTTTAAAATTGTACCGTTGAATTAAAACTCACCAGTTGAGATACAGAAAAGATTTGATCGATAGACCCCCTACTACATGTAAAAATATTATTGTATTGTCAACCTTTTGTACAGCATCCTAATTATGTTAGGTATATGTTTAAAAGTTAAAATAACAGCAATTATCACTTTTTTTTAATACAGCAACAATATCAAAGTGCTCTGTTTTGGGCAGATAAAGTAGCTTCACTCTCTCATGGTAAGTGATAATTCTAATTCTTTTTCCTGATTTCTCTATCTTTAAAATTTTTTTCTATCTTACCTTGACCTCTGACCATTTATGTAATTTTTTCCTCTAGAGGAACCCCAGGACATTTATTGGTTGGCTCAATGTCTTTACCTGACAGCACAGTATCATAGAGCAGCTCATGCACTTCGGTCACGAAAACTGGACAAAGTAAGTGATTGTATGAACTGTAAAGCTTTTCAGAGTTTTTAAAAAATGTCATTAGATTAGTATTGTAGGTGTATGTTTTGTGTCAAAATTATTCAAAAGTATTGAAGTTTCCTTTCTTTAAAAAAAATTACTTATTTATTTTTTGGAGAAAGGGGAAGGGAGGAAGAAAGAGGGAGAGAAACATCAGTGTATGGTATGCTCTCGCACGCCCCCTACTGGGAACGTGGCCCACATCCCAGGCTTGTGACCCCACTGGGAATTAGACCAGCGACCCTTTGGTTCACAGGCTGGAGTTCAATCAACTGAGCCACACCAGGCAGGGCTCAAGTTTTCTATTCGTAATCTCAGTCACCTTGTTTTTTCCTCCACCTGTAGTCACCAAGTTTCGAAAATTCTGTTCTCTAAATAGCTCTGAAATTATGGATAGTCCTTTCTCATTATCACTCAGACATGGCAATTAATTGTCCATTTTGTTGTTTTTGTCTCTCTTCCTGTCTCTGTTCTCCAGTAACATCTTTCCCGCTTCTCACTTCCCAGTCTCCAGTTTATCTTTTAAACTGTCATAGGGGTGGTCTTCCTAAAACACAGATCTGATTACGTCACTCACAAACCCCTCAGTCTTCTCCCATTTCCTACAGGGTAAAATCAGGTGCATTAGCATTAATAGACTCCCAGGGTCCTTTATGATTTCTTGCCAGTCTCCTTCTAACCCCCCACCATCATCGGTACATATAACAAGTACTCTAGTCACGCTGGCTACGTGTATTTCTTTAGGCTTGAGGCAGTTATTCAGACTCAGTCCCTGGAATGCTGACCAACTCTCATTTACCCTCTCCCCTGCAGATGTTTTCTTCTTAAAGTGGCTAGTACTCTTCATGTCCTTCTTTCATAGTTGTGAAAGAAACCGTGTGCTGTGTTCATATCTCCCTGCTTTGACCTCCTCGAGGGCAGGTCCTTACTCCTTGTTGAATCCTCGGTGTCTAGTAAAGCAGTAGGTGTATGATGACTGTGGGTTAAAAAGACTTGCTTGTTTTGTCTGCAAGAGTAAAAGGAGAAATTATGAAAATAGCTTTCTTTATTTCATCCTCACAGTTTTCTTTTTAGAATGAAGATGCGTGTTATCTTGACCACTATTTTAATAGATTAATTTCTTTCCTAGTTGTATGAGTCATGCCGCTACCTTGCAGCTAGATGCCATGTAAGTGTGCACTCAGTTTCCTTTTTATTTCATAAAAGTTGACTTATGTATGTGTAACATATACTTCACATATGTATGAGAATTCTAATGATGGAGTTTGACAGATTAATATTTTGTGAGGAAATATTTTTTAAAAAATATTATTTGCTATAAAATATTTATTTTCCAATTATATGCATGGAGAAAATTCTGCTTTAGACATTTTAAATTTAAGTAATGAATGGGCGTAATATTCATTACCCTCTTAAATCTACAGTATCTGTCTTTGTATCTAGTGTCAGAAGTCATGGCTGATGAATAGTATTTCTGTTTTCTACATAGTATGCTGCAAAAGAGCATCAGCAGGCTCTTGATATTCTTGATATGGAGGAGCCAATCAACAAACGATTATTTGAGAAGTACTCAAAGGATGAAAGTGGCTTAAAAGACCCCTCCAATGACTGGGAAATGTCACAGTCCTCAGTAAGTAATACTGTAGTAAGCATGCTTCAGTACCATCAGTAAGAATTACCCACATGGCATAGCGAGCATAAATCATTTTCTTCTACTTGAGCATAACCACATTAAAATAGTTTGGTTGCCAGCTTACTTAAGTTGCCCACCACAACCCAAAAAGATTCTGAGACATTTCTAAGCTATCAGTTGGAAGCTATAATTATGTTCTCAGATTCTTGAATCTGAATTAGGCTGACTTGAGATTTTCCTTCTCATATTTGATGCCTTAAACTATTCCTCACAGGTGGAATAATTTTTTTCCTTACTGTGATTCAACAGTGTTTATATCTATCCCCAAGAAACTTTGATTACCTTAGATTGTTTCTTTATAGAGAGTGGCTTGACGTTTCCATTTATGATAGTTTGTATGTTTCAGTTGGCATACTTTTTACGTGCATGAAATTGCAAATTCCTTGCTGGCAGAGATTATATAATAGTAAATGACATCTGCAGTCAGATTACTAATCTGGACTGTTACTCTTCTTTTTGTTCTTTTTAACAGCTTTCTCGAGAAATAAGCCACATGTCATGCAGTTCATTCACTTAAAGCGTGCAGTTGCTTGGCTTTTGGTGTTTCCACAGAGCGGTGAGGCCCTCACCACAGTCAGTTTTAGGGCCTCGGTGTTACTGCACTTCAGAAAGAAACCTTGGACTGTTTAGCTGTTGCCCATCAATTCTCCTATTTTTCCAGTTATTTTTTATGGCATTAAGAAACTTGGTTACTTTTCAGCTCAAAAATGTAGGAACACTATACATTTTTAGGTGTTTTCTTTTTCTCTTACCTTTTGTTTTTGGACTGTTTATGTTCTAGAAAGTGTACATCTTTCTGCCAAGAAATGCATTTATGACAGCTTGGTATTATTTTTGGACCTCTTACCCATTCATTTATCTGTTAAGAAATACATGATTTACTTGTAATCTGTTGTTATTTATTTTATAAAATTACTATTTAAAAAAAATAACTCACTGGATACTGCATAGGTCTATAGTTCTCTCATGAGATCCTCCAGTAGTTTTTAAGTTTCGATTTTATGATGAATCTTCTTCATCCCTTTGCCAGTTTTAGCTTCCCCTTCCAGGATCGTCATCATGCTCAGTTTTGTGTTTCTTGAGGTTCCGAGTCTGGAACATCAATCAGATTTCTGCTTTCTCTTGTTAACGGTAATAGTGAAGTGATAGCACCTTACCGTGTGCTAGCTCTACAGAGAGTACTGCCTCCGCTCCTCACAGAGCCCTGTAAGTTAGGTGAGAAAAGGGAACTGAGGCCAGGAGAGGTTGTGGCACTTGTCCAAGGTCACTAGTATGTGTCGGAACTGGGATTTGTACTCAGGTCTGTCCAGTTCTGAAGGTCATGCTCCTAACCACTGGGCTACATTGCTGCCAGATCCTTTCATTGAGATTCACCCATCAAGTTGTACTACAGTTTGATGTGCTGTATTTGTGCTGTTGGCATCCCTAAATCATTACCCTGTTTGAGACACAACAAGTAATGAAGAAAGTAGCAGTGACATGTACACAACAGGGATTTGTGGAAGTGAGGAGGGCCTAGCAACCATAGGTTAGAGGAGCGTTATTTGTCCTCATGTTTCTGTTTATACTGTGTCTGACAGTGAGGTGGAAAAATCCTTTTAGATGTAAAAAAGGTCTCAGCCTTCAGATTGTATAAAATTTTTGATAAATTAAGTTTAAAAGTATTGGCTTAGTATGTGACTCATCATATTTTTCCAACAGATAAAGAGTTCTATTTGTCTTTTACGAGGGAAAATCTATGATGCTCTAGATAACCGAACCCTAGCTACTTATAGCTATAAAGAAGCTTTGAAGCTCGACGTCTACTGTTTCGAAGCGTTTGATCTTTTGACATCACACCACATGTTGACAGCCCAAGAAGGTTTGGAAACTCAGGTGTTTTTATATTTAGCACAATTGATATTCTTTTTTTATTTTTATTTTTTTCCTGTGAAATCTGTAGAATCAAGAGCAGGCTCTGTACAGAATTAGCTTTAATAGACCTGTTAACTTCCTTAATGCCTTCAAATATGAAACGCATTACAGAATACAACACTGTGCAGTGCCCGTTGCAGTCAGAGTCTTCTGGGATTGTGATGTGATGGGGCCATGTTTTTGAGAAGTGATTTGAGGTCACATAAACCAAGATTTAATTCTCTCCCTGACTGCACGTTAAATCCCCAAAGAACTTTAAAAACATCAGTGTGCAGGTCCCAACTCCAGACCAGTTGAATGAGAATCTCCTGTGGGGAGACTCTGGTGTGGTTTAAAGCTCCCAGAGGATCCTAAGGTACAAAAAACAGCTGAGAACTATTGACCTAGGGTGTCAGCAGCAATGTGAGGTGGATAAACAAGAGAAACTGAAAATGGAGATGTTATTTTAATGTGATTCCAACATGTTTTAGCCTAGCGCAGTCATTCTCAGGGTGATTTTGCCTCCCAGGAGACATTGAGCACTGCCTGTAGACAGTTTTGATTGATGTAACTGGGGACAGGGTGGGAGGGTTGGAGGTTGCTACTGATTGCTAGTAGGTAGATACCAGAGATCCTGCTAAATACCTGTGGTGCATAGGATAGTTGACACAGCAGAGGATCATTCTCACAAAGTGCAGTAGTGCTGAAGTGCTGAGGTTGGGAAGCTGAATTGGTGGGCTGTCAGTGTGGTGGGTCATCAGCCAGAGTCACCTGGGAGGCTTCGTGGCAGGGCCCTCCAAGGAGTTCTCATCGCCGGGCCTGGAACCACTGTCTTTGCTTTCTCCGGTGCATTTTGATCTTGTCATTTTCTCCTTTGGGTTTGATTTACTTAGACTAAGAATTATAGAAGAATGTTTTTCATTGCTAATGTTTTTTTCTCCATCAGTATTGTGAGGACATTTTTTTTTCTCAATGTTTTTAAGAAAAAGAACTTCTTGAATCACTACCTCTTAGCAAGCTTTGTACTGAAGAACAAGAATTGCTACGTTTTCTATTTGAGAACAAATTAAAAAAGGTAAATAAAACACAGTATTTGCATTATGTAAGTATCTTGTTTCACTCAATTTGGCCTCTATTCTTTTACTAGTTAAATTTTTAGAAATTAATTTTTATTAATTTAGCACTTTTGCAAGAGTAGATTTATATTATTTAAAACATATGATGCGGCCCTGGCTGGTAGCTCATTTGGTTGGAGCGTTGTCCGGACATTCCAAAGTTGCCGGTTTGATCCCCAGTCAGGGCACATAGAAGAAGCAACCAGTGAATGCATAAAATGAGTGGAACAACAAATCGATATTTCTCTATCCTCTTCCTTCCTCTCTGTAAAATCAATAAATACAAATTTAGAAAAGAAAAAATATATATGATTCCTTAAAAAGCTTCCAAAAATATCTGTCTTCCTCCCAGGGACTACTTATACTAAAATACTAAACTATGTAGTAAATTGAATGATGTTGCATGAAAATGAGGATTTTTGTCTTACGTGTCCTGAACTTCTACTTTGTAAAATACATCCTACTGTTTAATTCTGTGATAAAACTGAGAAGAGAATTAAGTTCCTTGAGAGGAATACTGATGAGTCTTGAGGTTAAAAATGTTTCAGAGGCTCACACAATGTCCTTATGTAAATCCTTTAACCATGTGGGTCAAATGGAGCCTGCCTTTTGATTTGGTGTAGCTCATTCAGTTTATGTTTACTTTCCTGTATTTCAGTATAATAAACCAAGTGAAACGGTCATCCCCGAGTCTGTAGATGGTTTACAAGAGAATCTGGATGTGGTCGTATCTTTAGCTGAAAGGCATTATTATAACTGTGATTTTAAAATGTGCTACAAGCTTACTTCCGTGTAAGTATATCTGCTCATTTTTATGTAGGAACATAAGAGTTCAGTCCATTTTACCTAAGAAATGCATGGGACATGCTTTCTGAGTAATGTAGAAATTGATGATAATTTAAGTTGCCTTTACTACTTTGCAGAGTAACAAAGGGGGCGCTGTTTTAAAAGAGCATTTAGAGACTGGGGTTTGTACATATCTGTAGGGCTTTCCATTAACTTGGGAGTATACATGTCTCATTTCAGTCTTTGAAATGACTGAATGACTAATTTGCAAGTTTGAAAATACCATTCTGGGGAGGGGTGGCGGGGGAGGCAGAAAACTACTTGAACAACAATAAAATTCAAAAGTATTTAATTAAAAAAAATAAAAAAGTAAATAAATAAAAAATCTTGAGCCAAACAAAAAAAAAAAAGAAAGAAAATACTATTATGGCACATGGTTTTATAAAACCCCTTCTTTGTTAGAAACTAGTAAAATCCTGTAGATAATGATGCTTAGTCACTGACTAGCCAAGCCATCTTGCCCCACACCAAATTTCCAGTGTACATAGCTCAAACTTGTCCTTTAGCTGAATTACATATACTATTTTTAATGCATCTTTAGGGTTGCTTAAATCCTTGAATTCAGAAAAATTTTAATTGATAAATACTTGTGATCTGTTTTATATTTTACATTGTTTTTTCATTCTTCTAAATAATTGGCCTAATTTTATGTTACAGTTCTATTGATTTAAAGTAAATGAATGAGATTTAAAAAAAAATTTTTATTGTATTTTTTCCATTACCATTTATCTCCCATATACCCTCCTACCCCCACAATGTTTATTTTTATTCCTTCTAAATAAACCAGAATTTTCCTTTTATTTATAACCTAATCATGGCCTTGACCGAACCAGCCTGAAGATAATGGTGTTGAGAGAGTAAAACAAGCATCATAACCAACAACGTGGTGCAAGTGCTGTAATGACCACGTAAACGTCGCTCATTGTAGTGAGCGCTGCTGACTCTGGGGTAGTAATGTGTTGCTTTAACTTTCAGAGTAATGGAAAAAGATCCTTTCCATGCAAATTGCTTACCGGTACATATAGGGACACTTGTGGAGCTGAATAAAGCAAATGGTAAGACTTTTTCTGTTAACTCTTGAAATTTTGTCTCACAAGTCCTGGGTAATTGAGATTGTAGGTAACAACATACTGAAGTTCTACAATAAAAGTAACAACCGGGGGAAGAAATGCTTATCAGAGAGACCAGTGGTCTATTCTGTTATCTCAACAACACACTATATTTCTTCATCACTGTTTCCTTGTCTCAAATGTAATGTGTGGTCTAAGAGTTGGATGGCAGTTTTGCCTTTTTTCTCTTTTTCTGTAAAATTCTTAAGCAAACTGATATGACACGGGTCAATAACTTTTTAGAAATTGGAAAGGGGCAGGCTTTTTTTGCTCATGTTTTCTATACTTTAACATTTTAGAAACATTTAGTTGTGTTTGGACTGTATTTGCCCTTAAATCTTTTAAACTGTATAATGAGTTCTGTCAAATGGAAGAAGAGCCTGCCACTACCCCAACTGCAAATCTCTGCTGGTCCAAGTATGGCCTGTGACCAATAGCATCTCGCTGGTCTCTGGGCAGCTTGTAGGAGATTCAGACTCCCCCAGCAGCCCTGGTCTAGTGAACTCAAGCCTGCACGTGGGAACCATCATCGTCACATGCCCAGGACTCACACATTACTTCAGAGGAAATCATGTGGCTGCTTTGATAAACTTGAGAGTGTGGTCAAGTAAATGGGTTGTGGGTGATTACAATGGTCCATATATGCCCCTGGAGTAAGAGACAGGAGTTTTTAAGATAGGTGAGGTGCTTTGAAATAATCTCTTCAGGGGCATGAAGTGCTTTATCTCCAGTCACTCAGCAGATGCTCAGTGCCCACCTGTGAGAAGCGCACTGGGCAAGGAATTGGTTGAGGGGGCCTTGAATGATACAGCCATAGTATCTGCCTCCTGGAGTTTCTGTATTTCATCAGGTAAGTGAATTTTGTATCTAGACAGAAAGGAAAGAATGCAATCATTGCTGTGAGAACACTATTTATGTGATTGTGAAGAGTTATAACTGGGGGAAAGTGATAATCTTAAAATTCATTTGATGTGAATAATTTTATTCTTTTTTTTCCTAATGTAGAGCTTTTCTATCTTTCTCATAAATTGGTGGATTTATACCCTAGCAACCCTGTAAGTAAATATAAACTTTTTTCTTACAGTGTCTTTTTCTTTCTTGAACTTAAAGAAAATGCTTAACTAGTATTTAGACAGTAGCGTATATTTAAGATTAAGCACGTATGTTTTATTTTAGGGTGTTGGAGCAGAATCTCCTAGTGCTTATGATAATTAGAAGCAGCATTAACTTTCTCAGTTCGTGAAGGTATTTTTTAGTGTACTTGAAACATAAAAATCTTTAACTTTTTCTGATTATAGAAATTGTATATGCTTATTATTAAAAATACTTAACATACAGAAAAATAAAATATTGAAAGTCAGAGTCGCGTTCCCACCTCTCATAAATAGTGCTAATAGTTGCTTGGTAGCTCTCTCACATTGCATACATAAGGTGATTTATTGGATTGTGCACTGATTCTTCCAAACTGCCATGGGTCAGAACTAAGATCTAGACATTGAAAATGGAATCAGGAACTGTTAAAAAGGACAAAAGTCAGGAATCAGGGTCTGAGTCTCAGGTGAGAATCTGCACCCTAGTCCAGTGTGAAAATAATTATAAAGAGGTGAAACGTGCAAGAGATGTCATATAGTGATGGAGAACCTGGAAGAATCAGGGTCAAGCCAGGGAAGACTTGCAGTGCAGGTGGGAGGCCAGGGCTTTAGGCTGCATTTGAAATAGGATGTGTTCAGGAGCCTCGTCTTGCATTCAGTGCTGCAGGGAAGTGATTGAAGGCATCTTGAGGAAATACCGTGGAGATTTGGTTCTTTTTTCATCTAGGACCCTTACTAGACAGCCTGTCTCAGAGAAATTTTTAACTTGAACTGGAATGTAGGATGGAACACCTAGTCTATCCTCTAACCTAATTTGTTAGGTATTTTTAATTCAAAGTTCAGATTTTTGGTCATGGTAAATTTTGAACTTTGTAGGTGTCTTGGTTTGCAGTGGGATGCTATTACCTCATGGTTGGTCATAAGAATGAACATGCCAGAAGATATCTCAGGTATGAATATATTGTCTTCCTCACTCTCTAGTGAACTGGTAGGAAGAGATTTCTTGCTTATCTGCTTTAATGCAATAAATAACAAGTTTTTAAAAAGAAGTGTAAAAGAACAAATGTTTTATTCGGCAGATTCAATTCAGTTACATCAGTTACCCACCTTGCTCTTTATAAGATGTCATGAGGGAGACAAAAGTAATTAGTGGTGTAGACCTTGTTCTCAAGGAAGTTATATTTAAGTTTTTATTTATAAATGAGAAATATGAAATAATAGAGAACAATATAAAGTAGTTTGAAAGGTTCTGTCTTTTATTTACAGGGATGCTATTAACCGTTTACTTTTAGGACTTCTTTTGTTAAGAAGAAGACTTAAAAAAAAAAACAAAACCAAAAATGGCTCAAATGGGAGAGCAGATCAAAGCCCCAGAGCCAATTCATCTAAGCGACCAAGAGATAGCCAACCTATCAGATGCACAGCGCAAAGGCCTGGTGATTAGGAAGCTCACAGAATTGGTTGATTTTGGTCGCAAATTAGGCGAACAAATGAAAAAAAAAAGACAACTTACATGAGATTAGGGTCATTAAATGTGACTGTAAAACAGAATTCTTGGCATAGTGAACTGACTTATACAGGGGCTGTGGTTTCAGTTTAAGGAATTCATTGCAGCCGTGTCAAGCTGCTTAACCAATATTATTTAATTATGCAAGTACAGGAACATGTCTATATATGAAAAATTACTAAAGATTTAAAATATGATACTTGTGATTTACGTGAACGAAATAGAAAATGGATCTAAGGGGAAGTGTGTAAACTTTGAACACAGACTTGAATTCTAACCCAGGTTCTGCTGCTTGCTTTTACTAGCCATAATCTCTTGGGAAAGTTAATTTTTCCATAATTTTTTCTAAAAATGGGAATTACATAATATTTGTATCCCGGGATTGTTAGGAAAATTGATAAGATGACACAAAAGCATCCTGTCCTGGGAAGAAAACGGAGAGTCTGTGGTTAGTTGTGTTAAGCATTTCACAAAACCTCGCTGGTGCTTTTTCCCGGAGTGGGAAGATGCTGTGTGCTGAAATTGTTTCTGAGCTATGCTTCTCTGAGTTAGTATGCTTATTATCCACTGATGGACTCCATGTGAAACAGGGAACGTATGAGTGAAAGAAAACTTAGAAAATAAAATTTTAGGAAGTCTGAATGTCACCCTTTACATTTTCCATGTTTTGTGGTGTTCGCTTTATTTCCTGTTGTGGGTTACCAGTGGGCCACTGGTTGAAGACTGGCTGTTTCAGCCTGTGTAGCCCAGTTCATGAGACCAGTGGGAATCTCCTGCCACCTTTTGTAGGATTCAGTCTTTCCAGCCTCAGTAAATTTATCTTTAAAGTATAAGTAGTAAGGATTAGATGATGCACATAAGGCATCTAACATGGTACTTGGTATAAAACAGGCCCTAAATGGTTGCAGTTCCCACCATTTACCTACTTAGTTATAAAGTGCAGCTCCTGCATTAAGTAAAATTTGTTAATTCTATACAGAATGGTAATGGGTTCAACTATAGTACCTAAAAGGTTGTGAAGCTCTCCTAAAATTTCTTAACCTTTTGCTTGTACCATTAAATATTCTTTTTGTTTCAAATGAATTAACACAGAATTACATTAGTGTTTAATATGTTGATAGCTCGTTTATTTAATTTTAATGTGTTTGAAACCATCAGCTTACATAATAACACTTTAAGATGACATATATTAATTGAATGAAATGTCTCGTTTTAGTAAAGCTACAACGCTTGAGAAGACCTACGGGCCTGCGTGGATAGCCTATGGGCACTCGTTCGCAGTGGAGAGTGAGCATGACCAAGCGATGGCCGCCTACTTCACCGCAGCGCAGCTGATGAAAGGGTATGGCAGAGCAGTGGACTCGGCTCCATGGAAGGGTTTTTTTTTTTTTTTTTTTTTTTCACTAACCAAGTGAAATTTCTGTTCTTACTACCTCTGTCATTTGCTTGGTGAACTAAAGAAAAATACCTTGTGTCTTGTTACTAGCTTATGGTTATAAAATAACTAGGGGAGTTGAGGGAGAAAGAAACTGGTGTAGTGATCTTTGCCTAGCAGTTTGTCTTAACCAACACGAAAGGGAACTAGGAAGTTAGGCTAAGAGAACAAGTGAGGAAGGAGCTCTCTTTCACATGCTCATCTAAGAATGAAAGTAATTTGTAAGTAAAATTGTTTATATGCTCTTTATGTCCAAATGTATTTGATATGGTAGTACAAGACTATATTTTGCCAATGTTCTAGATTGATAAAAATACTAAGTATATTTTATTTTGAGGGCTTGTTTTGTTAATAGTTGTGAAATTACATAAAATTTTACATGAGATTAGAACCACTAGATAAGTATGTTACTTTGGGGAGTAGAGTGTTGCTGTTATGTCTGCTGACCCTTTGGACTGAGCTTTAGTAACACCTTGCAGTGTCCTTTCCTGTGGGCTGCCTCCATCCCTGTGGAGAGGTAACGGGAGTGCGATCGTTTGGAGGCCTGCTCTGGAGTCAGACTGCTAGGGGTCTTGGCAAATTATGTACCCTCTTGAGAAATAGGACTGATAGCAATACTTACTCTTAGGCTTATAGTGAGCAGTAATTGAGATAATACCAGTTAAAGACTTTGAACAGTGTCTGCTACGTAGAAAGCACTCTAGGAAAGTTAGTACCTTAATTTGTTTACTTGTAGTATTCAGGAGTAGGATCACATATTTATCTTCATATTGAATTTCATCTTGTTAGGTTTGATTTTCCTTTTCAGACTGTCAGACTCATTTGGCACCCAGTTTTGCAGTTTCTTAATTTGATACGTGACTTTTAAATCTAACTAGTCATCCATGAAAACAATGTAAAAGACATAGTTCCCTAATTGTACTAGTTTGCTTGGGCTGCCATAACAAACTATCATAGACGGGGTGACTCAAACAACAGAAAATTATTTTCTCACAGTTCTGGAGGCTGGGAAGTAGAAGGGCAAGGTGCTCATAAGAGCTCTCTCCCTGACCTGTAGCTGGCTGCCTTCTCACTATGTCTGCACACAGTGGAGAAAGCTTTGGTGTCTCTTACTTTTATTATTGTATTAGGGCCCCAGCATTATGATCTTATTTAACCTTTATTATTTCCTCACAGGCTTTCCAAATACAATCACATTGCAGGGTTTGGTCTTAACAGCAATTTTGGGAAGGACACATACATTCAGTCCATAACACTAATTTATTACTAGAATTAATCCTCCGGATTAAAATTGTTATTTATTGGCCCTGGCTGGTGTGGCTCATGGATTGAGTGTCGGCCTGCGATCCAAGGGGTTGCAGGTTTGATTCCTAGTCAGGGCACCTGCGTGGGTTGTGGGCCAGGTACCCAGTAGGGGTTGTATGAGAAGCAACCACACGTTGATGTTTCTTTGCCTCTCTTTCTCCCTCCCTTCCCCTCTCTAAACATAAATAAATAAATAATCTTTAAAAAATTGTTATTTATTGATCTACCTAAATGGTCCTGATACCTAGTCCAGGTTTCTCCATATTATCCACCAAGTTGTATGGGACCATTTCCAGTGCCTTGCTGAAGTGAGGCTCCAGTGTCTGTCTGCATGTACCCCTAATCTATCAATCTGTACGTTGTCAGAAAAAAAATCCCAGTGATTTACTCTGAGTTGTTTCTTACCAGCACATGCTAGTGTCTGCTGAGTTGTTAGTTGCTAGCGAAGAACAAAAACCAATGATAACTAATGACCTGATTAATACTTTCAGTGTTTTCCAATCTAGACAAACTTTATCTAATTAAATTTTCAAATCAGCTTATCAAAGTAAGCATTACTGTCCTAGTTTTACTTCCCTATCAGAACAGCTTTGCATTCTCTTATTTTGCCCTGAGTTTGGGTAAATGAAATTGTGTAAATATTTCCTTTAAAATTTCCTTTATGACTTTTTTGAGCTATTGGTTATAAAGAGTGTGGTGTTTAATTTTCACATATTTGTGAATTTCCCCAATTTCCTCCTGTTAGGATTTCTAATTTAATTTCATTGTGGTCAGAGAACATACTTTGTGTGATTTCAGTCCTTTTAAATTTATTGAGGCTTGTCTCTTGACCTGACAAGGTGCAGAGAACACTTCAGGCGCACGTGAGAACTCTGCCGCTGCTGGGTGCGGTGCTCTGTAGCTGTCCCTTAGGTCTGGTTGGGTTGCAGAGTTGTTTATGTCTTCAATTTCCATGTCGGTTGTCTGCCTCCGTATTCTGTCCAGCATTGCAACTAGGGTACTGAAGTCTTCAACTGTCACTTTTAAACTGTTTTTCCCTCCAATTCTGGCAGTTTTTGCTACATTTGTATTGGGTCTTTTTTAGATTCTTAATGGTTGGGCTTTTTATCATTATAAAATGTCCTCCATTGTCTCTAGTAACAAATTTTGTTTTAAGTCTATTTTGATGTTAATATAGTCACATCAGCTCTCCTTTGTCACTGTTAGCATGGTGTATCTTTTTTCCATATTTGTACTTTTAACTTGGGTCTTCGAATGTGAAGTTTGTTTCTGGTAACATATACTTGGATTGTGCTTTTATTATCCTGACAATTTCTTGTCTTTTGATAGAGTTTTATCCATTTATGTATGATAAAATTACTGATAAGAACAGATTTGTTTGCTGTTTTGCTCTGTTTTTTATGTCTTGTCTTTTTTGTTCTTCTGTTCCTCATTATTGCCTTCTTTGTGTTAGATATGTTGTACCCTTTTAAATCCCGGGTTTTTTTTTTTTTTTTTTTTTTTTTTTTTTTTTTTTTTTTTTTTTTTTTTTTTTTTTTTTTTTTTTTTTTTTTTTTTTTTTTTTTTTTTTTTTTTTTTTTTTTTTTTTTTTTTTTTTTTTTTTTTTT
>PVKU01002222.1:0-85690 GCA_004027475.1 Anoura caudifer | reverse complement strand
ATCTCTCCATGGTCCCCTACAGACATCTCATTCCCAGATTTCCTTTACGTTTTTGGCCAGCTCCTTGTCTGTCTCAACTGGTACAGCTGCCTCAGGTTAATATCAGCCAGTCTTCTTGCACCTCCTCCCCACTCCCTGCCAGTCTCATTGTGATGATGTGATTTCTTCATCTGTTCTTGGTTATAAGGCTTCTTCTCTCCAGCTAGTGTTTAGTTGATTATTCAGGATGACTTTTCTTTAATTTACTTGTAATTCTAGTTTGGTTCTGGGAGCGGGTTAGCGTAGCTTTCACTTATTCCTCTGCCATCTTAAGATCTGGGGCTGCTGATTTTTCAGGCCATTGTGGAGCTGGGAAATGAGAGATGGGAATGGGATAAGTTAAAACATCATTAAATCTGTTCTTGCTGGGACTCCGCTCTTTCTCTAGAATAAACACTCCTTACTTTGTTGTTAGTTTTCGGTTAACTTCTGAAGTTCTAAAAAAGTTTATTTTGATAATTTTTGATAATGTTCTTACTGCTTTTATGGAGGAGTGGATTTTACTCTGCCATTTCAGAAATTCCTCCAGGGAAATACTTTTAAAGCAGTTCTTCATGGCCCTGGCTGGATAGCTCAGCTGGTTGGAGGGTTGTCCAGTATGCCAAAGCTGTGGGTTCAGTCCTCGGTCAGGGCACATACAAGAGTCAGCCAGTGGCCCTGGCCAGTGTGGCTCAGTGGATTGGTTGTTGTCCTGCAAACCAAAAGGTTGCTGGTTTGATTCTCGGTCAGGGCACATGCCTGTGTTGCTGGCCAGGTCCCTGGTTGGGGGCATGTGAAGGGCAGTGGATTGGTGTTTCTCTTCCTCTCTTTCTCCCTCCCTAATTCTCTCTCTAAAAATAAATCAACAAAGTCTTCAAAACAAAATAAAATATCCCCTTTATTTTCTTTTTAAGAAAAGAGTCAACCAGCAAAGGCATGGGTGGGTGGAAAACAAATCAATGTTTCTCTCCCCCTCCCTCCCTCTCAAATCAGTAAATAAGCATTAAAAAACAAAAGCTTTCTTCGTCACCTCTGTAGAACATAGCATCTTGAGTCATGATTCTAGATTAGAACCAAAGCACATACCAACCAGTCTGTATTTATTGACACTCACAAGACAGTGATTGCTTTCATGTTATCAGGCCTGACACAGTACTTACTCTGTGCCTAAAACTGTCTGAGGATGCGAAAATGGAATAGAAATGACATCATTCAGAACTCTTTGGTGTGGAACTGATGTAATGGGAATCCGCGCAAGGGAGAGCCGCTTCAGTTAGAAAGTCAGAAGCAGCTTGATAAAGGGAAGTGGAACTTCAACACAGTCGTGAAGGATGCATGGTGCTGAATCCATAAAGGACAGTGAGGACACCGCACAGTCCAGGCCGGGGCTATGGCATTAGCGCAGTGGAGGAAAGCAGGCAGCACATACCTGCTTTTCTGCTCTGCAGGACTTTTGGGTTCTACTGTTGAATAATGAAAAATAAAGGGTAGTTTTCTACTAGGTTCTACAAGTGGAAGCTGATTAGTCTAAAAGCTCGTTTCACATTCATTAAATATAAGTATATAAAGTTTTAGAAAGAAAACTAAATACTCTGGTTTTTTGGCTGTGTTTAAATTAATCTGTAAATAGGATTTAAGGTCAAAAATTAATTTCTACTGAGTTATAAAGATTTTTGTATTGAATGTGTGAAATTTTTCAATATTTTTAGGTGTCATTTGCCAATGCTGTATATTGGATTAGAGTATGGATTGACCAATAACTCAAAATTGGCTGAAAGATTCTTTGGCCAAGCCCTAAGCATTGCCCCAGAAGATCCTTTTGTTATGCATGAAGTTGGCGTGGTTGCATTTCAGAATGGAGAGTAAGTACTAAAAGGCGAAAACCCTTCTCTTTCCTTTTTTATAAATAGAATACAACCTCGATCACTAGAGTTTTAACTGATCAGAATGACTCTTCAGTGGGTTTTTATTTTTAAATATGTACTCTTTTAGGAGGAGGAGGTGGACAGTTAAAAAAAAAATAGAAAGGGTTATCTTGGCTTTCTTTAAAAATGCTCAGCCTTGGGATTTGGTCCCTTTTGGTGTAGGCTGTCACAAGCTCTTAAGTTCCAAGATTGGACAGTCGTTGCTAGCCCTGTCAAGTCACTAAACCTCACAACATGGCCCCAGGGCACTGCAGAATCCTCAGTCACCTGTCTCCTTGTTGATTAGGAGTTGGGTCCATGCATTTGAGAAAGGTTTTCCACAGTTTTGAAATGAAAATGTTTTCTGTTTAGTTACCAGTTAATCCAAAAATTAAACTAATTAGAATGGCCTAATCTGAATTTCTTAGTCATTTAAGGTATTACTGTAGTCTTAGATATTTGTAGAATAAGTAATTCATTGTCATATTCAAAGAGAAAAATATCGACAGCCCTTTGTGATAAATTTTACATGAAGTTAATACAGTAAGTTAGTAGTACTGTAGTGGTTTATTCTGGCATGTGTGTGTAGTCGAAAAACTGGATTAACTAGCATTCATGGAAGAAAGTTTGGAGCTTTTAAAATAACGTGTGGTAATAATCTGATACACAGTCAAGTTATTTTTAACCCCAAAGTCAATCAGGGTGCTTTCCCATGTGCAGGTGTGCGCACGTGTCCCAGCTCAAGTCAAACAGATGTCGTTCTGCCCTTTTACTCCCACTCTCCTACTGTAAACGTGTTCTTTTTTTACATTCTATGTTGTGCCACATTTTGTGCTTTTTATTGATGATTTCACAGTTTAAAAGGGTCCCCAGGTGCAGAGCTGAAATGCTGTCTAGTGTTCCTAAGCACAAGAAGGCTATGTTGTGCCTTGGGGAAAATACGTTTGTTAGGTAAACTTTGTTAAGGCATGAGTTATAGTGCCTTGAGTTCGGTGTTAATGAATCAACAATATATATGTCAAATTAGGCCCATTAAACACAAGTTTAGATAAAACAGATTGCAGGGTGAACAGCTGGTGGAGAAAACGAGAGCAGGGGTTGTAGGATCCTAAGCCCTGTATTTCCCCTGGGAGCCGGGGCTCAGCGTGCACTGAAGCGGTGTGCGTGGTGGCTCTGTAGAACACAGTCACTGGGAATGGTCAGAATCGACCGTGTATCCCAACAGCTTCAACTGCTGTGACATTAATGCCCGAAACTAATCATTTATCGTCCGACTTAAAGTTGAATTGTAATGTGCTGTTTACAGAAGTTTACCTCACTTCATTTTCATGTCACTGGAAACATATTCAGATTTTTCTTAAAATGTTTGTAGTTGCTAACTTGATTAACCTACAGTCTTTTCCCCTTCTATTTTAGATGGAAAACAGCAGAAAAATGGTTTCTCGATGCTTTGGAAAAAATTAAAGCAATTGGGAATGAGGTATTTTATGTAATATCTGTAAATACACACACACACTCTCCTAAGTATGTTTACTGTTGAATGAGGGAAATAACACAGAGAGTCTGTCTTCCTTCGAAAATAGTAACCTAATGTTTGTTGTAACAATTGTCAGGCACTTATCTGTTTCACTACATGGTACAGAAAATGTACCATGAAAATGAGTTTGTTTCTAATTGAGAGGAAAGCAGGTATTGGCTGTTTGCTTCTTAAGAGGCTATTGTTTTGATATTGGGAGTCATCAGAATATATTTGATGACTGTTCGATACAGGGATGAGTGATGGTTATTTGAATCTGGTGGGCACTGTAGCATGTAACATAGTCTGTCCTTCTTAGCACCCACAGAGCCTCATCTTTGATTAATGGGCAGTTGTAGCAGCTGATACCCTTTTTGCTAAAACAGGGCTAGGTGTCATTCAAATTCAGACCTATTACTGTTTTTTTTGACCTTGTACTTAGTAAATATTTAAATTGCAGTGTTTGGAAAATTTGCTAGGTTTTCTTGTATGAAAGATGTACCCCATGAATTTATACTCATGAATTAAACTTTCAGCTAGCATGGATGTATATACACTATGTTATTTTGAAATAATAAGTAATAGATATTGTAAACTTCTGTAGATAAGGGATTTGCATGTTGCTACTCTTCTGTTTCCTAGTTCTTTTTATATATGCCTATTTAGGTTTATTATGTTGTGATAGTCACTAACCAGTTACTTCTGTTTCTGTTCAGGTGTACTTGCTCACAGCCCCCCTTTTCTTTGGCTGTAGTTCTTCTCCACTGAGAAGGACACAGCTCCCTTGGGCTCCTTGCTAGGTGGCATTTTGCCTGCCCCCATAGACACAGCTTTGCTTATTTTGGTCTCTTCATATTTGTCATGTGAAATTAAAAACACTATATTTCTGTGTGTTTGCACATGTATGTATATAAACAGGTTCTTTCACAGCTCAGTCTTGGACGGTCTGGATAATACATGTGTTTTTGTTAATATAGGGTTGCCATTTAGCACCTTGCCAATTTACCTTAGGACCTTGCTACTCAAACTGGACCAGCCGCATCAGCATTACCTGGGAGCTCTTTAGAAGTGCAGAATCTCAGACCTACTGAATCAGTATCCGCAGTTTTAGCAAGATCCCCAGGTGATTCTCATGCACAGAAAAGTTTGAGATGCGCAGTCATAAGTGACACTTAAAATTGAAACTATTCTTTGATGATCAGAAGGTGCTTTGGGAGGCTTAGAGAAATTTAAAGTAATGATTTTAAGTAGAAAAGCACAATACTATTAAACTGTCAGAATGTCCATTAAAAAATTATGTGAAGAGGGGAAAATACTGTTTGAGTTAAGTTATCAACTGCAGAAAATATCAAAATAACCACAGGAAAGCAGTCATGCCTAAAATCATAAAGGGTTTGTTTCATTCACATGGGCTGTGCCTCCCAGAGCCAGGCTCAGGAGAGTTAGACAGCGTGGCTCAGGTCTGTTTATTCAGTTAGTTAAGAATTATTAAATGCATGTCGACTATGTCCTGAGCTCTGAGGTAGGCATTGGGAGGCAACAAGGAATTGGTTTGATATTTCCTGCCCTCACATCTTTTGAGGAATGCCGATAAGTAAATTGGCAATAAAACAGTTTACAAAAGGGGCTGTGATTGAGGAAGAAAGGAACCCACGTGGAGGGGCTGTTAACCCAGACTTGGGAGTGGTTCAGGAAGGCCTGGACACAGCATCATATGCCTCAGTCCTAGAGGATGATTGATGCTAACCAGGAAGAATGAGGGAAAGGATATTTTAGCTCTGGGGAATGGTATATGCGAATGTGGAGCTAACTCAGTACAGCTTGGGTTTTGAGTTCACAGAGAATGTCAAGAAATGGGACAGGAGCTTTTAAGGGCCTTTAAGGTGATGTTAAAGCCTGCACCTTACCCTGAGGGAATGGGCGACAAAAGGTTTAAGAAGGTCAGCATGGTCAGGCTTGTCTGATCAGGGCGAGAAGAGACTGTTAATGAGCCGTTGTAGTTTTACCAGGGAAGCTGATAAACAGGCCTCCGGTGAACCTGGAGGCATCAGGGATGACATGGGTGCCATGCATTGATGACAGGGCACTCAAGTGGAGGTGAGGTAAAGGGGCTGGGATGGCAGGAGAGAGAAGATAAGAGTTTAGCTTGTGACACATTGAATTTGAAGTGCTTATGAGATTTCTAAGCAGAAATGTTTACTGGTAAAATGACAGCTCTGGGCCAGAGGTACACAGTTTGAACTTCAACATAGATGAGCTCTTTGATAAAATTGTGCTGATAAAATAACATTCTCAGGAAGTCTCATTAGTAGTAAACAAAGATGAGAAAACTGACAACTACTCCTGTTCAGTGCTGTGCAAGCACAGGGAGAGGCCAGCCTGCGCAGGTATGTGAAGTCGTGCAGCGCACACAGGCTGCGCCGGAGCGATGCCTGAAACCCGTGGGTATGATGTCACTGTGTTTCAGGTAACTGTGGACAAATGGGAACCTTTGTTGAACAACTTGGGGCATGTTTGCAGAAAACTGAAGTAAGTGAAATAGAGCATTTTCGGAATACTCTTTGTAACTAAAGGTTTACTTAATTTTGTGTAGTCTTTTCTGTATTTTTACTTTATGGGATCCTCCATCTCTGTTGTACTTGGCTGCTCAGATAGAACAATCATCAAAGTAGTTTTTATTATCTCTGTTGGTATGATTTTTTAGTAATATATTGAGAATTATAATAACTTCTTTTAGATAAAAAGTTTTAGCGTTCAAAATTAATTTAGAAGAATTAGGACAGTAGGATCTAATTAAAACCATGTCAATATTCTAACTCACTGTTTTCCTCTTGATAACACTTCTGTGGTGTGAGAAACAGATGGCAGTTGAAGAATAGATTCTTTAGTTAACTGAGTTTGGTAAACTCTAGGTTACTCAAAATTTAACATGTTTTTCTATTTCAAGATTCCTTGGAGTCTTTACCATGCATATGGACTATAGCATATTCTATTGAGCACAAAACCTTTTTCTCAAAAGATTTTACAAGGAAAGTATTCCAGAGAACTTTGGAAAATGCTGTTCCAAGTAACTCCTTTGACCCTTAAAGCAACACTCTTTAGTTGGTTTTCACCACCCCTGCTGTGGGAGGTTTGACTTCACAGGGAGAGGCCTTGCCATGTGATAGATGGGGCACAGGCTCAGGAGTTAAGCATTAGGTTCTGGTTCCAGTCTCCTGCTAAGCATCCAGAGGAGTGCAGCTGATATCCCTGCAGGAGTACCCTCAGCTGGCTGAGCAAGCAAGGCAGGGAGGTACCTGTCAAAGAGGTGTAAGATATGTTAAGATACGCAAAAGTGAATATGAAGTACTGTTACCAGTCTAGATGTTACTCCAATACAGGGAAGTGTTTATGTTTTCAATGCTCATCTTAGACTTAGGAATTCAGTGCTTTTACTGTACCCATTACTTGTTCTCTCTCTTCCCATTTTCTCCCCCTCCCCTGACTCTCTCTCTCTTCTCTTGCAGAAAGTATGCTGAGGCATTGGATTATCACCGTCAGGCGTTGGTGTTAATTCCACAAAACGCTTCCACCTATTCTGCCATAGGGTATATCCACAGTCTGATGGGCAACTTTGAAAATGCTGTGGACTATTTCCATACAGTATGTCTTTTGTTTGTTTCCAGCTTAAAATCTGGTTGACATTTACCACTTTGAGATATTTTCTAGGCAGTGTTTTGTTGCTTTACAATTTTAAAATTCATTAGGCAGCCTTGCATTCTATTGTCTTCTTGGCAGAGAAAAGCATGTACATGCTGTGCAATAGTCATCAAATCAGACACACACGAGCCCCACCCCGTGTGTGCAGTAAGACATGGTAGTGCCCGGCGACATTTGCTGGCCCGCCTGAGTTAGGCGTTAGTCCAGGCAGGGAGTGCAGAAATTTGTGTTGCACAGTGAGGGCCTCTTGGGAATTCTAGTCTTTTTATTTATCCCTTAGATCCCTTTCATAGATGAATGAAACAGTCCTCATTTATTACAAGCAAAGAATCTCTCTTTAATCCCTGTGCTGTATTTCATCAAATGTAAGACACCATTAATAAACATGATGACCACAAAAAACAAACAAGAAAAACCACTGCCGCTTAAATTTTAACATAATTCATTTTTTTAGTTTCTTTTTTTAATTTATTTTAATTGTTGTTCTTGTACAGTTTTCTGTCTTTTGCTCCCATTCCAGCCCACCGCCCCAGCCCTTCCCACCCCCCATAATTCATTTTTATCACTTACTTTTTTTTTTGTCCTTAGAAAACATGCTCCATTGGAAATGCTAGGATATCGATTTTTATCAGCAATCACTCTAGTGCCTACATAAAAATACATAAGTGAAATACATAGTTAAGATATTCAATTCTTCACATTCAGAATTCGGTTCTCCTACCTAAATCATTTGCATACCAGGGGATCAGTACCTTGGTTTTCCCAAAGTCGTGTCCTGCTGCCAGCGCAACCTGCTGTTGACTCATGTTCCTTCTAGCCAAGGACATGACTCTGCAAATGTTGTGCTCCCAGAAAGTGTCGGCAGAAAGTTTCTAGACAACAGCCACAAATTGTGTACTTCTGTGGCTCCCTCACGTGATTTGTGGCCTTGTCTGTGCCGCTCCCACGGGCCCCTCAGCCCAGCTGCGGCCAGCGGGCGGCAGGGGCAGGAACACCGGTTGCAGTGCATCCCACATTCAGAGGAGTTAGAATGTGGAAAAATGTGGGTCTTAGAACTGATGAAGTAACTGTACTTGAAGAAAGATAAAGAATGTGAAAATTAATATTTCAAAGATAAATTCATGAGTGGTAGATTTATAACTGATTTTAAAGGGTTTGGTTAGTGATTTTCAGTTGAGAGGATGTCCTGATTACCGAGCTGGTCAGAAGTGTTGTGGACTAAGCAAGTTTTCTAGTTTGTGTGATTTTCAAGTATGTATATTTGAATGTGCATAATTTATTTTTTTCTGTGATTTAATTAACACAGAGGCTTAGAGGGCTCTGTGTAAAGATGGGGTCTTTAAAATATTTTTGGAGAGGGGGATTTTAAACATAAAATGGTGTAGAGTAGTGTTAGCGACCCTCCACGTGCCCATCACCCAACTTCCACAGTCATTAACCATGGCTCTTCATGCTTCAGCTGTTTCCCCAATAACAACCTCCCTCTACTGGTGCCTCATTCCCTGGAGTGTGTTGAATTGAGCTAAGCAGGGATAATTTGAAACAAAAAAGAAGGAAATACATGTTCTTATAATAACCATGCTGAATCTTTTCTGGCAGGCCCTTGGTCTTAGGCGAGATGATACATTTTCTGTTACAATGCTTGGTCATTGTATTGAAATGTACATTGGTGATTCTGAAGCTTATATTGGTAAGATTATAATTATATTCCATTTTTTAGATTGTTTTATATCTTTGTTTAGGTTTCCAAAATTTTTATGTAAGGTTCTAAGTTTATCTTTCTAAGCATTCTAACTATAGTTACTATTAAAAAACTACATTTATTTTGTTGAAGAATGCTGAGAGAATTAATGACTCATTAGGTATTCATTCAGTTTAAAGTTGAATACTTCCTATATGCAAAATACTATTATAGAATATGTGCAGAACATGGTGATACATAAGAAATCTAATTGCATTCTGGAAAATCTTGGAGATGTTTTTCTGATAAATAAAGGTCTCTGGCCTTAGTATTTTATATGCAGGGTATACCATGTTAATTTACATTTCAGTGAAATATTAAGTTGGCTTACATTCACATTACAGTGCCCTAGCTCTTTAAATTATTTTCTAATGACAAGCAGCTTCTAAGTGTGGATAGAACTGGTATACTTAGACACCCATTTAGTTATAAACATTGTAAGGTAAAGAGGTGCAGTAAGGTTAAATCCTGAGATGTAGACTTTGGAGTAGACGAAGATTTCTTTAACAGGACATAAATTCACGGAGGGAAAATGTTTCATTAAACATCAATAAAATTAAGAACTGTTAACCAAAAATACTAGTATTAAGAGAGTGAAAAGGCAATAACACTGGGAGAAGTTATTCATAATATGTAGACTTGTCTAGAATACAAAAAAAAAAAATCCCACAAATTAGTAAGAAAAAGTTCAATCAAAAATGAGTCAAGCTCTGCCCAGGTAGCTCAGTTGGTTAGAGCATCTTCCAAAAATGCCAAGGTCACAAGTTTGAACCCTGGTCAGGGCACACACAAGAATCCACCAATAAATGCACAAATAAGTGGAGCAGCAAATCAATGTCTGTCTCTCTCTCAAATTAAAAAAAAATATTAAAAACATAAAACAGTTGAACAGGAGCTTCACTAAAGAGGATATTCATATAGTTACAAAACAAATGAAGGTGCTAATATCACTACTTACTAGGGAACTGAAATTAAAATCATAATGAGATACCACTGTACACTTGCCAGAATGGCTAAAATTTAGAAATATTGGTAGTATCTAATATTGGTGATGATATGAAACAACTGAACTTTTTTTTTTAAAGATTTTATTTATTTATTTTTGAGAGAGGGAAAGGGAAGGAGAGAGGGAGAGAAACATCAGGGTGTGGTTGCCTGTCATGTGCCCCCTACTGGTGACCTGGCCCACAACCCAGGCATGTGCCCTGACTGGGAATCAAACCAGCAAGTGACCTTTTGGTTTGCAGGATGGCACTCAATCCACTGAGCCACACCAGCCAGGTCATGGAACTCTTGCATATAGTTGATTATCAGTAGGGTTATAAACAGATAAAACCTGTTTGGAAAACTGTTTAACATACTTATTAGTTATACAGGCTTATTATATCAGTTATCAGTTGCTGCTTAACAAACTGCTCCAAAAATATATATATTATTTCTCAAAGTTCTTTGGGTCGGTTGTTGGCTCTTGATGCTCTCATTCAGTTATGCATCTGTGGTCAGCAGGCATTTGGCAGGGCTTGTAATCTGTGATGGCCTCTTATGTAGATGGGGACCTCAGTTGACACAGCTGGGCCTTTCCATGGGTTTTTTATCCCAAGGTTCTAAAGGTCAAGACTTCTTGAAAGCTAGACGTTATGCTAAATCCCTTCCATCACATTCTGTTCATCAAAACAAGCCGTGTGATTAAGTGCAGAATCAACTTGAGAGAGGGTTATTCAAGAGTGGCAGAGGTGACAGGATGTGTGAGTCATTGGGGGTAAGGGTCAGCTTTTAGGGTAGTGATCTACTGTACTGACTTGACAATGTAGCAGTTTCACTCCTCAGTGTATGCCCAGCAGAAACAAGGGCCTCAGGAAGCCCAAGTTCACACACAAGATTATTCAGTAGCAGCTTTATTCTTAATAGCACCTAACTGGAAGTGACTGAATGTCCACCAATAGGAGAATGGAGAAATGCATTTTGGTATACTCATACAATAAAATACTACACAATTAAAATTAAAAGGACAGACTACTGAATCCTGTTGTAACATAGATGAATCTCACAAATTTTTACCCCCCAAAAGAATATATACTTAATTTCATTTATATGAAGATTAGTAATAAGCAAAGCTAACTAATGGAGATAGAAAAATCACAGCAGTGATTACTTCCAGCCTGGAAGAGGGAATTATTTACTAGAAGCAGCATGGCATGGTTTTCTAGGAGCTGGAAGTATTCTGTTTTGGTCTGGTGCAGTTATGTGGGTTTAAACATATGTGAGAATTCAACCAGCTGTGCACACTTTAAGGTGTGTAGGTTATGACTCAGCTTTCTAAAGTTAAAAAATGAGAAAAGAAGCTTAAGCTCTGGCATCCTGAAGACCCTAGACTGAAATCTCAGCTCTGCCATTCAGTAGCCCTGTGGCTTTGGGGCACATCTGAGCCTCAGTTTTCCTCATTTGGTTGGGTTGTGAGGCTTAAATGCAAAATGTTTATGCAGCTAAGTGACATCTGGAGATATAATACTGAGTAAGACAGACATTTTGCCTGTTCTCACAAAGGTAATGCTTTTATAGAGATTTCCAAGTGTGAAATCTCGATGATTTTATGTCCTGTACTACTTTGTATTGAAGTATAACTGACATATGTAAGTTACAAGTGTACAACATAATGATCCGATATTTGTATATTTTGCAAAATGAGCACCACAGTAAGTCTAGTTAACATTTGTCACCACACATAGTTGCAGATTTTTTTAAGTGTTGAAACTTTTAAGATCTACTCTCTTAGCAGCTTTCAGATGTGTGACACAGTATTAACTGTAGTCACTGTGTGTACTCTTTTTATTTTTAGAATGCTTATATGTCATTGTCTGTCAGAACACCTGGTAGCTCGAACTGTGTAAAATTGTCATTTTATGTCAGAAATGTTTGAACCTAATGTATCTGTGGAAAATCTTTTTTCCATTTTAAAGATTTTGGTAGGTGGAAAATACATTTACCTTCACAGTGGTTTTTATATGAATAAGACTTGTGACTATACCAATTCCAAAATGCCAACACTTCTTGTCTGTAACACAGCTGAGAAAAAGTTTCCCACGTGTTCCCATCAGTACTGCAGGGGTTTGGGAATGGGGTGGTGTCGAGCCATGCTGGAATTTGAAACTGCATGTGCTACGTTTTGCCATGTATAACGTGCACCTGTGTTTTTGGCCCAAACTTTCAGGGAAAAAGTCTTCTGTTTTAATTTTTAATTAAGTAATTCATTCATTCATTTATAGATACTTGTTTTTTGAATTGTAAAGGAATTTTAGCATTTATTTTTTAACATATTATGGTACAAGAAATTTTATGTAACAAATAATTACAAAACACAAGAACAGAGACAAGGTATTTCAGGTACTGCCCATGTACAATGTGTGTCCTTATTTTTTCCTCAATAATGTGGGCAAAAAATGCACATTATATGTGGCAAAATACAGTACTTCTTCCTAGTTCTCTCCCTTGATAATACAAATAAAAAGAAGAGGAGGAAAATGATGGGAACATTTTTTTTCCTTCTGAGCTATACTTGTGCTTTTAAGAGTCCCATTTGACTTAAATGATAGAGGCATTGTTATGTAATAATGGAAATGACAGTGAAATAATGGAATTTCTTATTATGGTGTTTCTATTTAGGAGCAGACATTAAGGACAAATTGAAATGTTATGACTTTGATGTACATACGATGAAGACACTAAAAAACATTATTTCACCTCCGTGGGATTTCAGGGAATTTGAAGTAGAAAAACAGACTACAGAAGAAACAGGGCTTACACCACTGGACACCTCAAGGAAAACTCCAGATTCCAGACCTTCTTTGGAAGAAACCTTTGAAATTGAAATGAACGAAAGTGACATGATGTTAGAGACATCTATGTCAGACCACAGTACGTGATTCCCAAATGAGTCCCGGTTTTGTTTTGTCCTCGAGTAGAGTAGGTCAGTGTTCCTCACATTCTTGTCATGTCTTAAGCTTTTCCCATTTTTTCACATGAATCCAGACTATACCTCTACACTTAGGAACGGAGAGCTGCCTTAAGAGACTGAACAGACAGCACACCTTCGCAACAGGTGTTTTCTGACCCTTCAAAATAGTTACGCGTAGTGGAATAAAGAAGGTAAAGCATCTGTTATGTGTTTCTTCTTTTCCAGTAAACGTATTTTGAACTGCCTTTGCATTTACAGAAAAACTACAGAGCTTCTGTATACCCCTCACTCGTTCCCTTCGTTGTTAACATCTTGCATCACCATGAGACCTTTGTCATAACTAAGAAACCCATGTTTTTATGTTACTAGCACCTAAACTCCAGACTTCATTCGGATTTCACTGGGTTTTGCATTGTTGTCCTCCTTCTGCCCCAGTTTCCCATCCAAGGGCCACACTGCACTTAGGTGTTCTGTCTTGTCACACTTCTCGTGGCTGAGACAGTATCTCAGACTTCTGTTGTCTCTCCTGACGTGGATGGTTTTGAAGAGGACTGGCCTATTTTGTAGATCATCCCTCAGTTTGAGTTTGCATCTCACATTTCTCATGATTTGACTGGAGTCATGATTACTTCTGGGTTTAGGGGAAAAAATATCACAGGTATGAAGGACCTTTCTCGTCACATCAGGTCAGAGTACACAGTAACAACTTACTACAGAGGGTGTTAACCTTGATCACTTGGTTACGATGGTGTCTGCCAAGTTTCTCCACTGTACAGGGACTGTGCTTTCCCTGACCGTACTCTAATTTTTAGAAGCAGTCACTAAGTCTAGGTGACCCTAAGTGGGACCAGGGCATTTAAGCTCCACTCCTGGAAAGGGTATATCTGCACATATTATTTGGAATTCTTCTGTGATTAAAATATGTCTCTCATCTTTCAGTTATTTAGTATTATGGACTTATGTGTATGTTTTATAGTTTAGGTTATAAATCCTGTGCATATTATTTATTGTGCGTCTTTAATTATTTTAGCTTTGGCCATTGGGAGCTCTTTCAACTAGGCTCCTGTGAGATGCCCAATCCATTTTTTTGTTTTGTTTTGTTTTCTTTTCTATGGTAAGTATGGACACACACATACACACACCCCCAATAACCAGTTCAATATGGGAATGTGGGAGAAGTGGGAAGGCAGACAGTATATGGGAACTTGGTGCTTTCTGTTCATTTTTCTGTAAACCTACACTGCTCTAAGAAATAAAGTGTGAGTACGTGTGGATATAGATAAATAAAACATTTTCCATTATGCAGTTCAGTGGCATTGATTTTCAGTTCTTTTTCATCACCCCAAACAGAAACATTGTACTCATTAAGCAGTAACTCTCCACTCATCCCTCAGCCCCTGGTGAACTCTAATCTTTCTGTTTCTCTGAATTACATTCTAGGTAATTTCATATAGGTGGGATCATATAATATTTGTCCTTTTGTGTCTAGTTTATTTTACTTAGCATAATATTTTTAAGGTTTATGCAAGTTTTAGCTTCTAGTAGAACTTCCTTTTTACGACCCTGGTTGGTGTAGCTCGGTTGGAGTGTCATCCCATCGACTGAAAGGTTGCAGGTTCAATTCCCGGTCAGGGAACATACTTAGGTTGTGGGTTTGATCAGCAGTCAGGGGGTGTACGAGAAGGCGGTTGATTGATGTTTCTCTCACTCTCTCCCCCCGACCCTTCTTCTCAAAAGCAATGAAAAAATGTCCTTGGGTGAGGATAATACAAAAATTAAAAAAAAAAAGAACTTCCTTCTTATGGCTGAGTAATATTCCTTTCCTACTAGGTAGAGGTGGTATCACTCATTGGGTTAATTTATTTTTTTCAAATTACTAGTGGTGTTGAGCGTCTAACCCCTTAGGTTGTTGCTTATTGGTCATTCGTATATCTTCTTTGGAGAAATGTCTATTCAAGTCCTTTGCCCATTTGGATTGTTTATTTTTTGTTGTTGAATTGTAGCTGTTTGTTATAGACTTTGGGTATTAAACCTTTATCAAGTATATGATGTACACATATTTCTCGCTTCATGCCATCTTTTCACACTCTTGATAGTGCTCTTTGGAATACACAGGTTTTTAATTCAATGAAGTCCAGTTATTTTTTTCTTGTTGATTGCGCTTTGGTGTCATGTTTAAGAAACTATTGCCAAATCCGAGGTTATGCACATTTTCACTTATGTTTTCTTCTAAGATTTTAATAGTTTTAGCTCTTAAATTTAGGTCTTTGATCCATTTTAAGTTAATTTTTGCAAATGTTGTAAGTTAAGGATCCAACTTCATTCTTTTGCACATGGAGATTCAGTTTTTCCAGCACCATTTCCTGGTTGATCTCCCTACTTATTCCACCTGTGATTGAGAGTGCCTGTTGTTTTTAACTACTATTATAAAACTATCTATTTCTCCATTCAATTCCATCCATTTTTTGCCTCATAAATTTTGGGGTTCTCTCCATGGATACATATATGTTTATGCTTGCTATAGCTGCTTGATCAGTTGACCTTTGGTAAAAGGGTCCTTTTTGTATATGATGTCCTTTTTTGCCCATTTAATAGTTTGACTTTTTAAAAATCTTTTATTTATTTATTTATAGAGAGAGGGGAAGGGAGAGAGAAATAAAGGAAGAGAAGCATCAGTGTTTGGTTGCCTCTCACACACACCCCTGCACCGGGGGCCTGGCCCGCAACCCAGGAATGTGCCCTGACTGGTTCAAAACCAGCAACCCTTTGGTTTGCAGGCCAGCACTGAATCCACTGAGCCACACCAGTCAGGGCTAGTTTTGACTTTTTAAATCTGATTAGTAGTGAAGCCTGCCAAGCTCTTTGTTAACTGTTTACATGGAATGTTTATTCTATCATTTTACATTCAACCTCTTTGTGTCTTTGTATCTAAAGCAAGTCTTTCTACATAGCATACAAATGGATCATATTTTTATTAACTAGAAAACTTAATACATTTACATTTAAAGTAATTACTGCTAAAGACCTACTTCTGCAATTTAGCTATTAGCTCTATAGGTATTGCATGTTTTTTGTTCCTCAGCTCCCCTTTTACTGCATTATTTTGCATTTAGTTAATTTTGTGTGTGTGCTGTGCCATTTTAATACCCTACATTTTGGTGTATTTCTTCATGGCTACCTTGAGGATTACAATTTACACCTTAAACTTAAGACAACCTAGTTGTAGTAATTCCAGTTAGATTTTGTCTTTTTTTTAATCCTCACCCAAGAACACGTTAGAGAGAGGGGAAAGGTGGGGGAAAAGAGAGGAAGAAAACATTGATGTCACAGAGAAACATCGATTGGTTGACTTTCATAGGTGCCCCAGCTGGGGACTGCACCCGCAGCCCAGGCACGCGCCCTGACCGGGAATCGACTCCGCTGCCTTTCAGTTTACTGGATGGCACTCCAACCAACTACGTACGCTGCACCGACCAGGGCTCAATTAGTTTAATAGTGTAAAAACTGATGCTGTGCACCTCCACCCTCTCCCTTTAATATTGTTATTGACAAATTACATTTTTATTCATCGTGTTCCCACTAACGTTGATTTATAGTTACTGTTTCACTCGTTTGAACTTGAAATCATATAGGAAAAGAGGAGTTGCAACCAAAAGTACGCCAGTACTGGCTTTCATACTTACCTATGTAGTTATCTTTACAATTGTTCTTTATTCCTTTATGTGATTTCAAGTTACTGTTGGACACCTTTTCATCTCAGCCTCAAGGGCTCCCTTGGACATTTGTGGTAGGGCGTGTCTGCCCGTAACAGACTTCCTTAATTTCTGTTTATTGAGAGAGTTTTAATTTCTCCCTAATTCTTGAAGGATAGTTTTACCAGATACAAATTGTTGATTGACAGTGTTTTCTTTCAGAGCTTTAACTATGTGCTCCCACTGCCTTCTGATACCCACTATTTCTGGTGAAAAATCAACTCTGAATTATGTTGAGACTCACCTTTACCTACAAGCAGCTTCTCTTACTACTTAGAAGATCTGTCTTTGTCTTTTGACAATTTGACTATAGTGTACTTTGGTGTCAATCTGTTTGAGTTTATATTGCTGGGAGTTTCATAGATTGTAGATTCATGTCTTTCATCAGATTTCGGAATTTTCAGCCATTATTTCTTCAAATATTATTTTCTGCCACTTTCTCTTCTCTTTAAATTACTATAATGCATCTTTTGGTATGTTTGGGTGATTTGCCATGGGTTTTATTTCTTTTTCTTCATTTTTTTTCACTTAGTTTTTTTGTGCTTGCCCAAATCTGTTGTCTATCTCCTCTAGTGAATTCTTTTATTTTAGCTATTGTACTTTTTAGTTCCAGAATTGCTATTTGGTTCCTTTTTATAATTTCCATCTCTTTATCGATATTTTCTGTCATTGTTCACCCATCATTCTTCTAACTCCTTCAGTTATCCATAGATCTTTTAGCCTTTTGAGCATATTTAATACAGATGATTAACATCTTTGATTAATAATTTCAATACCTGAGCTTTTTCTGAGATAATTTCTGTCAATTTTTTTTCCTGTGAAAGAGCCATATTTTCCAGTTTATTTGTATGCTTTGTAGTTTTTGTTGAGAGTACATTTTGAATATCATAATATGACAGCTCTGGAATTCAGATTTTCCCCTCCCGAGGGGCTGGTTTTGTTACTTGTTGAGGGCTTCTGTTGTCCATTTGTCTAGTGAATACTCCAAAGTCTGTATTCCTTGCTATGTGCAATTACTGAAGTTCCTGTTCTGTTGTCTCTCTAGTCAGCCTGTGACTGACAGGTTTTTTTAAATGTCTGAATCTTTTTTAAAAAAAGTATTTATGTGTCTAAATTTTCTGATTGATGCCGCCAGGGAAATTGCTGCAGCCTTAGGGGGTCAAAGCAAGATCAGATCAAGTCAAGCATTTATGCTGAACCCTGGGAACTGAGAGGCGGGCATATGTACCACTCCCGATTCTTAGAGGGCGGGCTCCTTTCTGTCAGCCTTTGAACCAACCTGTGCTCTCCCATGTCAGGGAATAGTTGGTGGTTCCTCTCCACAAAGGACTGTTATCAAACAGCCAGGGTTTTTTTTTGTTTGTTTTTTGGTGTGTGTTTTTTTTTTTTTTTTTGGTCATGAAGAACTCTCCTGGTGCCCATTGTATCTACCTGATCAGCTTCCAAAAATTAATTCTGATTATTTTTTTCATCTTAATGGTTTTGGTGGAGGGACTGACCCCTATAGCTTCCTTCTCTGCCATTTTCTGTGATGTCACTCCTGTGTCTTAAAACTGTAGCTAGATTTTTTCCTATTACTGTGATGAATGTTGGAAGTCATATAAAATCATCTATAGTACATATCAAAATTAATTAAAACACTCAAAGATCATAATTGTATTTAAGCTAATAAATTCAACTAACTAGTAAGCACATTTTGTGATACTTTTAAAAAGCCAAAAGAACAGATTTTGTTGCTAACTTACAGTTTTGTTACTAACTTATAATTTTGTTCTACAAAATAAATGTGACCTACTGTTCTCTATAATGTCCACATCCTTGTATGTAGGACATGAGATGAGTTTTACCTACTTTGTCACATACTAACACTTGACGGTATTCCTTTTAACTGTTGTTAATGTTGTAAGCTCTCTTGGCCTGTTTTTAATTCAATCATTTTAGCATCATTTGCACTTGTCTCACATAGGGATGAGATTGAAACTGAATTGGTGTGAAATAAGTAGGTGATGGTCAGTAATGACGTAATTTTTAATACATCATAGCTAGGTAATGAGTAAAAGCATCTGGAATCAGCTATGATAGAGCTGACCGAAATGATATGCCACATTTATTGGAGTGAAGAAAGAAATGTTCTCATTCAGTTTTGCACATTGTCAAGTGATTTATTTTGTGAAAGATGTTAAAATTTTTCTCTTAGAAAACTTGTATTCTTCAAAGTTTATATAAAAAACTTACTAAGTCTCTAATCTTTAAATATTTTCTTACCTCTTCACTGAAATCGGCACAAGACCAGATCTTACTGTGATTTCATGGGTGATACCTGCAGTAAACAAACATCGCTTTCATTAGTCATTTTAATAAAGATTACAGAAATTCTTTCAAGTTCTCATCCTGACTTGCTCATGAATATTCTAGTTTTTCATAGAAAATTCTATGTTCAAGACATTTATTCACAGCTTCATTAACCAATAAGGTACTGCACAGAAGTGAATTTTTCAGGCACCTGAAATGCACCTTAAACACCAAAACTTATTAACCTAAAATGCATCCTGGATGGTTCTACCAATTTTTTTTTTTTTTATTTTAAGTTAAGAAGAGAGGGAGAGAAACATCAATGTGTGAATGCCTCTTACACGCCCCCTACTGGGGACCCGGACCGCAGCCGAGGCATGTGCCTTAGGCTTGGGAATCAAACCCACAACCCTTTCGTTTGCAGGGCAGCACTAAATCCACTGAGCCATACCTTCCAGGGCTCTACCTTCTTAATGTAGAAATACAATGGCTAAGGTAGAAAAAAATGTATTCACCGGTAATATACAAGGCAGAAAAATACTAGCTCTTATTTTGTGAGGCTCCTACTGGCAATGCTTTCTACAGATGAATCAGCTCTACCAATGAGACATCAGTTTCCCATTCTCTGGCTCAGCTCATCACCGAGACTGTCAATTTCATGCAATGATGCACTTAGATACTGTGACCTACCATTATTTAGACTCAAGTAGTATGTTTTGAGTTTTATTTTCCTTTTAAATGGCTTTTCTATCTCTGTCATTTTTGATTTTAGAAAGTGGGGAAGGGAAGGAGAGAGAAAAGGAGAGAAGCATTGATGTGAAAGAGAAACATTGATTGGTTGACTCCTGCACACACCCTGACCAGGGAACCAACCCACACCCTAGTTATGGGCCTTGCCTGGATTCAAACCTGTGACCTGGTTCATGGGAAAAAACTCCAATCAACTGAGCCACACCAGCCAAGATATATGTGCCTCTTTTTATGCCTCCCCTTCTCTTTATTTGAGGCTAGAAATGCAAATGACTGAACTTAAAATTTCATTTTAAATAAAAAAGGAATATATCTTTTTAATATTTATTTTGCCCACCAGATCAAGATATTTCTTCACTTATCATCTATGATGTTTTTAGGTTTCTGAAAAGCAAACTCCTGATAGTGAGCCATTACCTTACGGAGAGTACTTTAAGACAAAAGTCAAAAGCTTCAAGGCATTTGACTAAGCAGCTTTTCAGATCAACAATTTAATACCAATGTTTAGACTTCAGAGTCTAAGAAAAAGATCACGTGTAATTGTACTGCCACGCATTTTCATGTTACTACCCAATTCTCTAACACCTCCCACTGATGCATAGTTTCCTAAAAACCTATCCTCATCTCCCTCTTCAAAGTGACTGTGCTGTCACCTTCCCAGGAAAATGGGAGATTTATATTCACCAGCTGATTGGGAGTCACTGTCATTCACCAATTAGACCTATGCTCTCAAGTGAAACATAGCCTTTCCTGTGATACAAATTTAGCCCAGGACCACATTTACAAGTGGAGTGTTAAGCAAAAACAAAGTTACTGTGTTCACGCTGATGCTTCAAGATGATTTATTACTGGGTTGTTTTGCTGTAGTTCTCTATGTATATAAAATAGAACATTTTAATAAGCTGGATGATGTGTAGGAAGCTACAGTTCTTTTTAAAGACCTTATTTATTTTTAGAGAGGGGAAGGGAAGGAGAAAGAGAGGGAGAGAAACCAATGTGTGGTTGCCTCTTGCATGCCCCGTACTGGGGACCTGGTCTGCAACCCAGGCATGTGCCCTGACAGGGAATCAAACTGGCGACCCTTTCGTTCACATAGCCCATGCTCAATCCATTGAGTTGCACCAGCCAGAGCAGAAGCTACATTTTTAAATGATATATTTATTTTTTCATCTAAAATCATAAGGTATTTTGCCTAGCGTATTTCATTTGCTATATCTTGACAGTTGCATTATATAATTTTATTTAAAGAATAATTTCAGCAGACAAATCTGAATTGTAAAATTCTGTCATTTTTGTGAATCCATTTCTCTGAATTTTATTTGTGATAACCGCCAGTACAGAAACGGGGTCTTTAAAAATTGACAGTGGTGTCTGTTACTTAGGGAAGAAATCATTTGGGCATTTTGCTGGCTTGGTTGACAAGAAATAGGAGGTCTGTCTAGAAAAACATGCAGCCAATAATGAGAACAGTTTGCGTGACATCAATATAACCTGGCAGCCAAAGAGATTGGACTGGAACATGCATGTGTGAACAGTGACGACTTCACTGTACTAGTCAGTGGGGGTGGTAGACACTATTGAGTGAGGTGTGTATGGTGTGGCCATCCCATTCAAAGTGAGCAAGTAGAGCAACGAATCTGCATCAAATTTTGCATTAAGCTTGAACATTCCTCCGCAGAAACTAGTCAGGTGATTCAGAAGGCTTAGGGGGACGATACAGTGAGTGCAGCACAAATAAGAGTGGCACAAACACTTCAGATATGGTTGAGAATCTGTCGAAAGTGATCCACGTTCTGGAAGGCTTGCTGATGTGGACTCCAGCCAGCAGTGTCTGGTAGTGTGGGTGCAACGAATAAATTCACACAGACTACCGAAATCCTGTGGAGAAAAGGGGACGGCACGGCCACTCTCTGAGATCAGAGAGAGTGCCCCAACCCTTGCCTGGACAGGCTTTTATTGTTTTTTCATAGCATTACATCAAAGAAGGTTTTCATTCATTATGCTCAGGTTTGCTTGATTACTTACTACAGATAACAAAGGGAAGGATGTTACTGATAACTTTGTACAAATTAACAAGGAAAAATGTTGCAAATGCAAGGGAACAATAAGAGTGATTGGTCTGGTTACACTCCGTCCGTGGGAGAATTAGCACAGACTTGAGGAAGTTACTCTAAAGATATGCAGTAAGCATTTGCTGCTTCAACTCAGGGTGAGGGAGTTTTAGCAAGAGGAAGCCTGAAAGCAGCCTAGGTATAATGCAGGCCTGGTTTCCCATGGGAAAGCTGATCTGTGGGTTTGGCTTCTGTGTGCCAACTCGTGCCTGCCAGTTTTCTGATAGGGCTGGGCTGCATTTGCCATTGCCAGGTGAAACAGTTCCCTATAGCCTGCAACAAGCAGAACACCTGAGAATGTTGAACATGTACAGGATGCAGTCACCAAAGGTCGGCATCTGACAGTGTGAGAACTAAAAAGGTAATCTGGGGTTCCAAAAACTGTGTCAGAAATTTTGATGCAGAATCTTAGCATGAAATGTGGCAAAATGTGTTCCAAAGCTTCTGCTACCAGAGCAGAAGGAACATCCTGCTGCATGAATTGCTAATGAATTGATCCAAACCACTACCAATGAACCAGATTTCCTCAAGAAGGTCATAACCAGAGATGAATGGTGGGTCTAGGGCTATGATTCTGAAATGAAGGCCCAGTCATCCCAATGAAAGTAACCTGGTTCTCCATGCACAAAGAAGGTGTGGTAGTCACATCAAGACCAAGACCATATTAACTTTTTTGACTGGGAAGGTGTTGTCCACCATGAGTACGCCCCTCCAGGTCAAACCATGAGTAAGGAGTACTAACTCAATGTCTGTCAGTTGAGGGATGCATTACAATGAGAATGGCCGCAGCTATGGGCAGCTTCATTGTGGCAACATGTGCACTCATGCATCACATTTCATGCAGAGTTTTTTGGTGAAAGATCAAATCATCCACGTGACAGCTCCCCTACAGCCCAGATTTGGTACCCTGCGACTTCTGGCTTTTCCCAAAACGAAAATCACCTTTGAGAGGGAAGTGGTTTCAGACCATTAATGAGATTCAGGAAAATATGATGGGATAGCTGATGGGATGCCAACAAAGGATTTTGCTGTTTTGAACAGTGGAAGAGATGCTGGGAGAACTGTGAGGTCCCAAGGGGCCCACTTCGAAGGACACTGAGACATCATTGTATTATGTTCGATGTTTCTTGTATCTTCTTCAATAAATGTCTCTACTTTTCATAGTACATGGGTGAATACTTTCTGGATAGACCTTGCACACATCCAACAAGCTGAGTAGCTATAAATACCAGCTGCAGGCCTGAGTTGGGCACACAGAGTTGAATAAAGAGGTACTTCCTGCTTAAGTGAGGGCACAGTTTTGGGCTGTAGGGCACAGCCTTCATCCTTCATACTAGTTACATAATGTAGTTAACTAGTTAATGAAGCTATGTTCAAGATTCTGGGGCATCTCAAATGAAGCCAGGTTGGCTGGAAGTTGGATGGGCTGACAGGGCTCCATAGCCTAAGCTGTAGCTTCATAGTGGTGAGGTTAAAATACAGACATGAGAAAGATCACAAGGCATTGTGTCTGATTGGGCTTATTGAGAAGCTCAGGTCAGGAGTTCTTTTCTCTGATAATTTTGGTGTTATTTAGTTGAATAATAAAAGGGGGTCCCTTGGAGCAAGAGTGCTTCGGTAAGAATAGAAGTGAGGTGTGAGACTTATGATCCTTTTTATTATCTAGAAACATCACTAAAGAGCTAAAATTAGATACTGTTAGATCATTTAATCTGAATTATATTTAGAAATTAGAGTGAAGACCTGCAAATAAATGTAGAGCAGTTTTTTAGAAAGATAATACAAATATGTGCTTTGTATTCAAACACTGCTGAAATATTCACATTTTTCAAATGAATGGTTTTCATGTTTTGCACCCTCAGCCCACTGTCTCCTACTTCTCACTCACTGTATTAAAAGATCTTGTCTGGCAACCACATTTTCATTTTTATCAAATAAAACAGAGCTTCTGATCAGCATAACTAGGCTTGCTGTACCGGCTTCATTTGAGACAAAAAAGAACACTAGATCTATTCATAGTTCGTGCTACTTTATAATACCAAAACTGTCTGTAGTAGGATACCTTTGGACTTACAAGATGTTCACAGATATTTAGTGATTCAAGGGTAAAGTACTGAATTGCGGTAAGCCTAGATTTACTTCCATTACCAGTCAGTGGCTCCCTTGACCTCTTAATGCCTCAGTTACTCTACTCTCTAGTTTCTTTTTTTATACTTGAAGTTCTTGGGGGAAAGTGCTATGAATGAAAAGTATGTCCAATGTGCATAAAAAATATATAAAATCATGAAAACACATGGCTTTTAAAAATGAACTTCCATATATAAATTATGCTAACCTAAAGTGTTACTGTCTGAATGTTTGTAAACGAAAAATAAATGTGAACCTTGCTTGGTTGCTGTCCCATTGAGAGCCCCTCCCAAAAGCTCAGTAAAAATTACATTTGAAAACCTTAAGTCCTGTTTTGTGAACATCGTGTGTGTGAGCTGTTACTCCAGCCTGAACCATCTACCTCAGCCTGAACCATCATCCAGACAGTAGTAAAAGTTTACAACTGAGCTCCTAAGGACAGCCGAAATGAACCTTATGTATCAGCCATTTATGTTCTCAACTCTGGCGCATTTATTTTATTCCATGTAGGAAAGCCGACTTGTGCTGTTTTTCAGTCACCTGGCTTTTCGTAAGTGGAATTGCTATTCTTTAGTGAAATGTTCAGATTTCCTTGAAAAATAGTAACTAAATAGTTTATTAAGCACGTGTATGTAACGTTTAGCCAAAGGGCTTCTTGCTCTTCTCTGGGAAACATTCAGCCCTGCACCATTATTATAGGCCCCTGCTGGAGCCAAACGTCCTCTGGTCCTGTATTTCCTGATGACTGCTAACGCCTTTTCTGCCCCGAGGCCCTCCGAAATCCAGGCAGCACGAGAGCGGAGGCAGCCCGGCATCTCGCACCCTCCTTCCCTGCCCCAGACTGCTGCTTCCGGTGACCATTTGTCTCGGCGCCGGCGGCACCAGGCGCTGGTGGAGGTGTGGATGTTCAGGCTACGGGGCTCCCAGCCTTTACGCTCCCGGTACCGGGCCGCCGCAAGCCCACTGATCCCCGGGTGTGTCCAGTCCCGTGTGAACGTGTGGCTTCGTAGGTCTTGGGCAAGGAACTTGGGTACTGGACCAAGAGCAAGGTGGACCAGGGATAGGGCAGCGGGCGGTGTTTGAACTGAGGGGGCGGGGGCGACCGTGGGGGCCTCAGCGTTCCAGTTCTCGCGAAGTTTAGGCCCAGGAAGGAGGCGGTGGTGGATCCGCAGCGGTGCGGAATGCGCTCGGAAAAGGAGGGGGCCGGAGGCCCCGGGGTGGCCGTTGCTGTGCGGGGCCAGAGCGGGAGGGAGAGGACCTCGGCTGTGGAAGTTCAGTTCCGCCGGGAGTCTCCACGGAGAGAGGCAGGGGCACCACCAGCCTTGTCCTCCAGTTTTGGGGGCAGCGCAGGCAAACCTCGCGAGGAGAAGAGGACTCTTCTGAGCAAGGTGGGTGTGTGACCAGAAAGGGGGTGTGTATGGTGGGGGATGGAGGGAAGAGGGGTAAAGACAGGATGTCGGCACACTGCGCGAAAGGTGGAAGGTCCAGCCCAGCGTGGAGCGGGGCGAGAACGGGTGGTTCCTGCGAACTCTGGAGAATAGTAGAGATCCGAGCAGGGAAGGAAGCCGGGTGGGCCGAGCGGTGCAAGAAACACTCGCTAGAGAGGAGGAGAGTTTTCAGCGAAAAATGGTGGTGCGCGCCAAAAGCTAGAGTACGGTCCTGGCTGAAGCGGAGGCGGGGTGAGTATTGGAGATTGGGGAAGACCGTGGTGGAGGCGGAGCAAGGGAAGGGGCGGGATGTGCGAGGCCACGGGGTGGATCAGAGGTGGAGGGGCGGGACACAGCGGAGCATTCAAGGGACGGTGGGCGGGGCCACTAGTGGCTGATCGTATCAGCACCGCGGACAGCATTCTCTCAGACCAGTGCAGAGCACCTCGTGACGCCAGAACCAGATTTCGGCGCACTCTGACGTTTTCTTTTCTGATTTGGGGAGAAAGAAAATTCTTTTCAGCCTCCAGAGGTGGACGTTAGGGCAGAGATGCTGGGCTCACCAGCTAAGGGTAGTAGCTGTCCACACTCTCGAGGACCTGGGCTTGAAGGGACATGAGAGGGGGGTGGTGCGGCCAGGTGGAGATCCTCTAAGGTCCAGAGAAGCCGGAAGGTGAAGAGCCTGGAAAGCCTGATGGTGTGGTGGGAGAGGGCTCGCAGTGTAGACACCGTGGGCTTGAGGCGAAAGGTGTCCACCGCAGGCGGAATTCCCCTTGGCAGTAAGAACAAATGTACCGTTGGTTTGATATTGCTGGTAAAAACATTCCAACGTGCATACATTCCTTGCATGGGTCTTACTTTCTAATGTGGCCTAGTATGCAGGAGAGTGTAGGAGAAGGCATTATTTTTCACCTTGAGTACAGACGTGTCTACAGTTGCCTGGCAGTAATGAAGTGATTACATGAAAAAGAACTGCTCTGCACAGCCTTTTCTGACCTCACAGATCCCTTTTCAGTTTCTCAGCCTTCATTACCCTTTTGGCAGCCATGTTCTCATGCATGTTTTCCTGAACCTTTTCTAAAATGTGTGTTTCTGCTGGATTCCTGGTTTAGCTTTTCCTCTGAGCATAAACACAGGTCACCAAGTATTGAAATAATTAAAGCTTAACACAGTAATAGTGAAACAAAACCCAGCCAGCGTCCTTTCCCCAGGTGGTTATCCGGCGCCTTCCTCCCAGCCTCACCAAGGAGCAGCTGGAAGAGCATCTGCACCCCCTACCTGCACATGATTACTTTGAGTTCTTTACTGCGGATCTCAGGTGAGAAGATGTTTGCCAACATTAAGAATCTGAGAGGCATTGTCACCTTCTGGCAAATTATTATAGATAATAGTTCCCACATGTTCCCAGAAATCAGTGCAGTCCTTTATTTCCACAAGTTGTTTCTAAGTAGGCCGATCATTAAATCCCTCTAAAATAGATTCTACATATGCCTCTACTGACACCACCATGGTCTAAAAAAATAAAATAAAAACCCACCAGACCAGCTAACAACATACTACTTAATTTTTGTTTTTGGATATCAACGAGCCTTATTTCATGTAGCTTTTTAACATGAATTGTATTAAAATATAACAGTAAATTGAATAAATAATAGATGAGTAACCTGATGGATTTTCACAACTGAACATGCCCATGTAACTAACAATAGATAAAGAAATAGGGTATTCTAGACCCCAGAAGCCTCCTTGTGGTTCCTTCCATAACTGACACTTAGACCCCACCCCACCTCTCTCAAGTTGTATCTTTTTCAGTTCCCCTTTACAACTTGGAAGATAGATGACTCTGACAACACTTTTTGCTGTCAAATCTCCCTTTTACTAACAAAGACAGCACTGACCTTCAACTGGTGACAGTTCAGCTGTGATTTAGTGATTTTTCACTATTTTTTTATGATTATCTTTATTATTATCCTTTTTATCTTCAGTATCATGAGTTCTCAATGTGGTAGCCATAAAAACTTTCCTTTTGAATCAGTACATTGAAGTAAAATATGTTAATTTATTCCACAAAAAATATCACTAACAGGTAAGTATAGATATGGTTAAAAACCATAAAGATGATTTTCCAATGACTGAAATTTAAGAAAACTGGTACAGTTGAGGGAGGACTGACACTGGACCTGGAGTGACTCAGCTGGGAATCCCAGTCCCACCCTTTCGCTAATTGCACCCTCTGCAAATACCTAATTTCTCTGAGCCTCAGTGTTCTCATCTGTGAAATGGGGTTGAACGTTCCTGTCTGTGAAGGAAATTGGTAGCTGTGAGAGAGCAGAGAAAGGCCTGGTTCTTCTGTAGACCCTGCACAATGTGCTACAGTAAATACTTTTCTAATACCTGAAAATAGTCCCTGAATCAATACAGAATCTTTTTTACAATATAACATTTTCTTCTATAGAGGAATTATAACTAGGTTGTATTGCAGTCATGATGTATGATGAGGCATGACCTATGAATGACCTTGCCTCTGGTTTACAATCCCTGAGAACCATGCAATAGAGAAACTAACCTAAAGAATCTCTCCCAAGGCATTAAAAAGATCTAGTTAATGTTTTCTTCCTTTGTCTTTTTCTTTTTGCTAAAGAATATCCAGGTTGTTGTCATTTACTGAGAGATGAATATTTTGCATAGAAGTTTTATCTGAAGTAGTTCTTTGTATCCAGACAAGGGAAAAAAGGCAAAATTAAAGAAGTCATATATATTTTACTAACCTTTCTTCTGTTATTTCTTATTTCAGTCTTTATCCTCATCTCTACTCAAGAGCATACATTAATTTTAGAAATCCTGATGACATTCTTCTTTTTAGAGATCGTTTTGATGGATATATCTTCATTGACAATAAAGGTTGGGTTATTGGCTTTTTAAACTTCTTGTTACAATCTTTATGTAAATTAATTGTTTTGCTGGAATATTTGAGAGTTTTGATTACAAAGTTCTCATATTACTAACCTACAGTGATGCGTAAATTTATATCATGTTGCTATGATTTCAAAACTCATGTTGCTATGAGTATTGTGTGCTTTTGTTAAATTAAAATTATATGTAAATGGAAGACTCCTGGCAATAATGTAATAGTGACAACTTATTTATATATTATCATTAGAGATTGAAGTTTTTTCATATAAATGAGTAAATGAGTTTTCTGGATAAGTGAACTGTACTTTTTTAAAAAAATATTTTATTTATTTATTTTTAGAGAGGGGAAGGGAGGGAAAAAGAGAGGGAAAGAAACATCAATGTGTGGTTGCCTCTCACACGCCCCCGACTGGGGACCTGGCCTGCAACCGAGGCATGTGCCCTGACTGGGAATCAAACGGGTGACCCTTTGGTTCTCAGGCTGGCACTCAGTGCACTGAGCCACACCAGCCAGGGCTGAACTTTACTTTTTTTATGTCTCCAAACTAAATTATTTTACCCATGTTTGATAAAAACTTTATAAAATATATTATTCACTTATATTAGAATCTTCCTAAACAGTATTTTTCATGACATACCATTTCTGGATAATGTCATGGGGGAAGGGATTATAATACTAAACATCAGTGTTTGACTGTGTTTAATAGCATTGTCTACTGAGACTGTAATTTACCTCTATCTAAATGGTTCCAATTTGCTACTTTTTGTGTCTTGGTTTTTATACTCTTTTTTCTTTTTCCTTCTTTACTGTCAGACTGACAGCCATTGTGTTTGCTGCTATCATGTCTGTATACTTTTAACAGCATATTTGTTTCCTATGCATCTCTCACCAACCAACCTTTTTCCACTCCACTCCACCCCCATACTGACAAGTGTTTTCTTCCCCTGCTCTGAGGGGTCACAAACTAGAAAAGATGGTGAAAGGGTGGCTAGGCTGGGGCCGTGAGATGTTTGCTGTGAGTACAAGCAAGTTTAATGCTTGAACTATTTGATACTTGTGTTAAGTGCTCATTTAATCAGTGATTCATCTGCCTTGTTTCTTGCCTTTTTAAAAATTGTGGTAAAATACACATAACATGATTTTACCATCACATTTTTTCAGTGTACAGTTCAGTAGTGTTAAGTATGATTGCATTGTTGTGCAACCAGTCTCCAGACTCTTTTCATCTTGCAAATCTGAAATTCTGTACCCGCTAAACAACTTTCACCGTTTTTCCCTGTCCCTAGCCCTGGGCAACCACCCTTCTGATTTCTGTTTCTATGAATTTAGATACCCTAGAAACCTCGTACAAGTGGAATCATACAGTATGTTTTTCTGACTGGCTTATTACACTTAACATAATGTTTTCCTGGCCCACTAATGTTGTAGTGTGTGTCTTCCAGGTAATAAGAGAATGACCATATCATAGTCACCTGGTCGTCCCTGGCAACTCTAAAATTGATTACTTGGTGGGTGTAGCGCTGCAGAAGTTGAGTGTTCCATTCATTGATTAAGCACATAGCAGACTCCCTTAGTGATCATTTCTATGTGTATGTTTCTCCCCACCCACATAACAACAAAATGAATTGCTAGTGACTTTCATTCTGAACACTAGATCGTTCTTTTCCAAAATGAATATAGTTGAATTTTAGAGTGATTTTTGCAATTTGTTCCTGGTTAAAGGCCTAGAATATCCTGCAGTGGTAGAGTTTGCTCCATTCCAGAAGATAGCCAAAAAGAAGCTAAAGAAAAAAGATGCCAAAACTGGAAGCATTGACAATGGTGAGTCCTTTTCCAAAGGCTGGATTCTGAAACTACCTAATTAAATACACTGATTGAAAACAATTTCTTTGCTTTATATGGAGAGGAATATATTTGCTTTCTTTTTAAATTTACAGATCCAGAATATAAGAAGTTTTTAGAAACTTACTTTGTGGAGGAGGAAAAAACTAGTGCCAATCCTGAAACTCTTCTGGGGGACATAGAGGCAAAGACAAGAGAACTTATTGGTCTGTTTTGCTCATTTCTTTCCTTTACTTTATTGAGATATGTATTTGTAGGGTATTTCTATTTTTCATGATTTTCATAAAAAATTGATACTTGTGACAGGTTTGGCAGAAATGAAGACTATTTCCTAGTTTTGACAAAAGGATAGCAAGATGGCAGCTTGGGAAAATATTCAGAGTCTGTGGATGGGGAGCTTCAGTTTTCAGTTACACTCGTCTTGTTCAAAGTTGTGATGAATGAACAGTAGGAAAGACATTTGAGTGCTCTGTCCCTGGCTGTGTTAGGGAAAGAGTGTTATATCTCAGGGTTGAAGTCAGTATCTTTTCAAAGACCAGTCACAGAAACGAGATGCTTGGCTTCAGTATGAGGTCATCTTGCTGCTGTTCAAAAACATGTCAAGCCTCCTGAACAAGCCAAGCAAACGAGCGGATAAACCCAGCCAGAGCCCTGAATCTGGTTTGAACCAGGCCTTCTGCCCTATGCCTGCAAGTGGTGTATTTTAGAACTGGTTGTCTCCAAGTAGCAGTCCCCAGAAACTCAAGAGGTGACACGAAGAGTTTACCTTTTTCTATGACCTGGCACCCAGCTTGTGGCTCCCAACATACCTATACTGTTCCCTTTTCTGTCTTTCTCTACACAATTCTAGGCTGCCCCTCAAGGCCCAGTTCTCCATCCTCCCCCCCATGTCTACCTCCTGCTCCCTCACTAAGAATTACGCAATAGGATATTAACACTGTTTGTAATTTATCTTATGTTTTCTAAAATACATTTTACTGATTATGCTGTTACAGTTGTCTCAATTTTTCCCCTTTTGCCCCTCTCTGCCCAGTACCCCTTTCCCTCCAGCAAGCCCCCCCCGCCCCCCTTAGTTTAAGTCCATGGATCTTGCATATAAGTTCTTTGGCTTCTCCATTTCCTATAGTATTCTTTTTTTTTTTTTTAAGATTTTATTTATTTTAAAGATTTTGTTTATTTTAAATATTTTATTTCTTTTTTTTACACAGAAGAGAAGGGAGGGAGAAAGAGGGAAAGAAACATCAATGTGTGGTTGCCTCTTGCACAACCCCTAATGGGGACCTGGCCCACAACCCAGGCATGTGCCCTGACTGAGAATTGAACCAGCGGCCCTTCGGTTCACAGGCTGGCACTCAATCCACTGAGCCACACCAGCCAGGGCTCCTATACCATTCTTAACACCTCCCTGTCTATTTTGTACCTACCAATTATGCTTCTTAATCTCTGCACCTTTTCCCATATTCTACCCCTTCCCCCTCCCAGCTGATCTCCATAAGATCTTCATATCTATGATTCTGTTCCTGTTTTGCTTATTTGCTTAGTTTGTTTTTTTAGATTCACTTGTTAATAGTTGTGAATTTGTTGCCATTTTAATATTCATAGTTTGATCTTCTTTTTCTTAAATAAGTCCCTTTAAGATTTCATGTAATAATGGCTTGGTGATGATGAACTCCTTTAGTTTTACCTTGTCTGGGAATCACTCTATCTTTCCCTTGCATTCTAAATGATAGCTTGTGGGATAGAGTAATCTAGGTTGTAGGTCCTTGTTTTTCATCATTTTGAATACTTCTTGACAGTCCCTTCTAGCCTGCAAAGTTTCCTTTTAGAAATCAGCTGATAGTCTATGGGAACTCTTTTGAAGGTAACTTTCTGCTTTTCTCTTGTTGCTTTTAAGATTCTCTCTTTAGCTTTAACCTTTGGCATTTTAATTATGATGTGTCTTGGTGTGGTCCTCTTTGGGTCCAGCCTTGTTTGGGACTCTCAGTGCTTCCTAGACTTGTATGTCTATTTCCTTCACCAGATTGAGGAAGTTTTCCTTCAGACTTGTATGTCTATTTCCTTCGCCAGATTGAGGAAGTTTTCCTTCATTATTTTTTCAAAAAGTTTTCAATTTATTGCTTTTCCTCTTCTCCTTCTGGTACCTCCATGATTTGGATATTGGTATGTTTGGCAATGTCCCAGAGTGTCTTTATACTATTCTCATTTTTTTGAATTCTTTTTTTTTCTTCTTGCTGTTCTGGTTGAACATTTATTTCTTCTTTATATTTCAAATAGTTGATTTGAATCCTGGTTTCCTCCCCTCCACTAATGGTTCCCTGTAGATTTTTATTTCACTTAGTGTAATCATTTCTTCCTTTATGTTATTGCCATATTCAGTGAGTTCTTTGAGCATCCTGATCAGCAGTGTTTTGACCTCTGCATCTTATTTGGTTATCTCTGTTTCATTTAGTTCTTTTTCTTGAGTTTTGTTCTGTTCTTTCATTTGGCCGTATTTCTTTGTCTCCTCAATTTGGCAGCCTTCCTGTGTTGTTTCTGTGTATTAGTAGAGCTGCTTTGACTCCATGTCTTAGTAGTGTGACCTATTGTAGAAAAGGCACCTGTAAGTTGTGTGGGGCAGAGCCTTAGGGGCAACCGACTTCACCACTTTGTGTCTCTGAGTCGGGAGGGCTTGGAGTGGGGACAGTGCCTCTGCCTGGCTTCTGGAGGTTTGCCTATCACTTGCCCCATTTCTAGTCACTTCACCCACTTCCTGTATGCAATTGGCACCCTTCTAGCTGTTACCATGGTGCTGAATCACAGAGTGGGTGGGTTTGTATATGTTCTGAGTCCATGTGGGCCCTTTAAACGGAGTCTCCTTAAAATCTGGCTGTTTCTTCTGCCACTCCAACCCCCACTGCTTTTTACAACCAAAAGTTATGGGGATTTATCTTCTTGGCGCTGGAACCCTGGGCATTGCCATCTGGTTTGGGGCTGAGATCACTTGCTCCCAAGGTATTCCTCCCAACTTAAAAAAAAGATTTTATTTATTTATTTTTAGAGAGAGGGGAAGGGAGGGAGAAAGAGGGAAAGAAACCTTGATATGTGAGAGCTACATTGATTGGCTGCCTCTCACGTGCCTCCTACTGGGGACCTGGGCAGCAGCCCAGGCATGTGCCCCGAAGGGAATGGAACCAGCGACCTTGCCTTTTGCAGGCCAACAGTCATTCCACTAAGCCACACCAGCCAGGGCTTCCTCCCAATTTATATCCACCATATGTGAATGTGGGACTGTCCAGTCCACCACCCAGGCCACCTGTCTGCACCACACCATGTTTCCGCACCTCTCCTCCTGTCTCCATAAGCTCCACCCCTCCTACCAGTCTGGATGAATGTGACTTCTTCAAATCCTTGGTTGTTGGACTTCCGTAGGGCTTGATTTTCTGACGGTTCTGGGTGTTACTTGTTTTGAGGTCTATTTGTAATTGTTTCTGTGGTTGTGCAAGGAGGCGAAGCATGTCTGCCTACACCTCCATCTTGACCGGAAGTCTACAATTTATCTTATTTTCCCATCTCTCTCTGCATAAACTCTCTTCTCATTTGCCTCTCTACTTCCCGTCCAAGTGGAACTATATTTTTGTCTTTGTAGACCAGCACATAGTAAGTACATTGCTTGGACAAGTTTAGGTATTCAGTAAATGTTTGTTAAGTAAATTAATAAGAAAGGTTAACATTATTAAAATATTCTTCATTAGTCTAAAAAAGAAGTTTTATGTTTTATAGTGGCTGATTTGACAAATAGCTCAAAGGATTTTTAATCACTAAAGTAAATTGCTTACCAAGATGTACTTAGGATGCATTTGCTTGTTTTTGTTCAGGACATTCTGACTGGGTACTGACTCTGAGCCTGGGCATGGGGACAAAACATGAACAGGACACGCAAGGCCTCTGCCTTCATATCGCTGCCCTTCTAGTGGGCGTGGCCATCGTATACACAGGCAGAAATCATCAGTCTTAAAGCCAGGGCACTTCCTTATGTGATACATGTCACAGTGTAGTGAAATGGGATAATGAGATACAGAGAAAGGCCCCTCTGAGCCCATATTTGAGCTGAGACCAGCTGTGCTGAGGATGCCAGAAGAGGAAACTTCCAAATGCAAGGTCCAGAAGCTGGCACTTTGGGCTGCAGGAGCAGGATGGGTGCCTGTGTGATTGGCACATGGTGGACAAGGAGCAGAGTGGCTAGAGAGGCAGGTGGGCCCATCATGCCACACTTGGGGATAAGAGCTTTGGATTTTATTTATGGAACACGCAAACCCACTGAGGGAGTGGCATGGCCTGATTTATTTTCCCCATCACTCTGCTTGCTCTATACCTGATGAATTATGGATGTCAGGAGGAGAAGCTGGTTAGGAGGCTGTGGCTGTAGTCCAGGGAAGGCTGCTTGAATGAGGCATGTATTCTGGAGGTAGAACTAACAGGGCTGACTGACAGGTTGGATGTGGGAGGTAAAGGCCTCCAGGAGTTTAACTTGAGCAGATCAGTGGATTGTGGTGCCGTTGCTGATGTGAGGAAGACTGAGGGGAGAAATGGCATTAGGGGCAAATCCAGATTTTGCTGTAGAACATGTTTAAAAGAAGGCAGCAAATTTATAGAACTTGCCTTCCTCCCCCCTCCCATTTCTTTCCCACTTTGTTTAAATATCCTCATATAGGATAGCTGAAGGAAAGTGGTAGGATCTTTCTTTTCGGGCAGTTTTAGAACATCCCTTTGGTGGTCAGGCACACACCTTCCAGGAGTTTCCAGTGGCTTTTTTGCAGAGGATGGATAAGTTCCTCCATCACCCATTCTCAAGGCCTGGTGCACAGTAGTGCATTGTAACTATTTACTAAATGAATGAATGTGTCTGAGAATCCACTGGTTCAGGATGAGGCTACCAAGCTTTGTTTCTGTGATTCCTTTTTCTGTTCACTTAGATTTGCATTCTTATCAGGCAAATCATGGTAGATTGCTTCTTTCTCTTCTTAGATTCTGGCCTTCAGTGGATTCTTATGATCCAAGGGGTAAGTGGTGAGGGTTAAATGGAAATAGTAATTCGCTCTGAAGTTGCAGCTTAGTGCAGTGGCATATCAGGGTCTTTAGAGCAAACAGTCCTAGGACCCATCAACCCCGTGGCCTCATCGTTAGCCTCGGATTCTGTATTACCTCAGAGGTTGTGGTGACAGTATCTACTGTACAGTGGCTCTCTGTAGGTGGTCACAGTTACACTGTTGATTAAATTAGTACATTACATGGTCATGTGTCCTCTATTTAATGAGTGATACACTTTTGTGGTTTGTAAAGTACTTTTTTTTTTTAAAGATTTTATTTATTTAGCTTTAGAGGGGAAGGGAAGGAGAGAAGGAGAGAAACACCAATGTGTGGTTGCCTCTCATGTGTCCCTTGCCGGGAATTGTCCTGCAACCCAGGCATGTGCCCTGACTGGGAATCGAACCGCGATCTTTTGGTTCACAGGCCCACGCTCAATCCACTGAGCTACACCAGCCAGGGCTGTAAAGTACTTTCTTATACAGGGTCTCATTTTCCCTTCATATTGATTCTTTGGGGATAACAAGTTAGGTGTTTTGTTGGAGAGGAGGCAAGGCAGGTTCAACTCTTCCACCCAGCTAGCTAGGTCTTGGCCCTGTCCTTGTCAGAACTTCCATAGTGCAGAGCAGAGTCCTCCTGAATTTGGAGTGACTTGCCTGTTAAGAAGTACATCAGCCGTGCTAATTAATCTTAGGCCAGAGTTCATGGTTAACACAGGAGCCACCCAGGAAGGAAGGAGGCTCTTCTTGCCCCCTCCCCACCTGTGATGAAACGTGAGTATCTGCACCGTGTCAGCTGTTCACCATGGCCTCGAACCTGGGGCAGATCTTCCTGGCAGATGCCATTTGATACGTGACGTCAGGATGTTCAAGAGTCCTCAATTCCAAGTTAGGAACCCCTGGCCAGGGGCTCTCTTGTTATTTCTGACTCATTCCGCATCCTCAGAATTCTGGAAATGTTGTGTTAGTCTTCAGGTACATCCAAGGATTCCTCCTTCTTTCATTTAATCTGAGGTCTTGAAGACTTACACTGTAGGCCCAGACTATCTTCCACCTGCTCACCTAAGTCCTCAACCACTGCTGCAGGGAGCACATACCTCTCAGAGCCAGTCCCTCGGGGAGGGAGGGGCAGTACCTGGAGGCCTGCCACACGTTTGGGCACCCAACAGCCTGGTCAGATCAGACAGGTCAAGGACATGAAAGCTGAGGATCCACTTTGAATTGATGGAGACATTCCTGAGTAGTTGGTAATTTTTAGATCAGCAGTGCCATATGGAGTTATTTTCTAAACTTTTACCTCTGGTTACTCTGATTTATGGAGCATATATTGTGAGAAATTATAAGAGCTCTGGCTAGTGTGGCTCAGTGGATTGAAACGGAAAGGTCGCTGGTTTGATTCCCTGTCAGGGCACATGCGTGTAATGCAGGCCAGGTTCCCCAGTTGGGAGCGCGCAAGAGACAACCACACGTTGATGTTTCACACACTGCTGTGTCTCTCCTCCCTTTCCCTCTCTAAAAAAAGGAATTAAATCAAATCTCTAAAATACACCTATCCTTTAAAAAAAAAGAAAATATAAGAACTCTCATTGCCTAAAACTGTTGTGTAGAGAGCCAAAAAAGAAGAAATTGCCAGAACGTGTTGAATCAAAGTGAATATATAAGTGTTATGTAATGATTTAAAATATCTGCAAAGTTATGCATATATAACATTTGGGAAGTTTAATGCATTGTACTCATTTTGCTTCTTTGCTTTTATACCATCTTTTTGAGTAATCTATGACACCTTTAAGAATCAGGAATTAAATGTCTGCTCTGTGTAAAATTGTCAGTGTTTCCACATTACTTGACTTTATAATGATGGAATTGAATCCCTCAAAATACAATGTACACTTATGTGAATGTAAAAATGATAGTGTTCTTACATTAATTGTTTTAAAGATTACATTAAAAACAAGGAAAGAAATCTTATTTTTGAAATATAATTTTTTTATTTTAGCTAGAAGAACCACACCTCTTTTGGAATACATTAAAAATAGGAAATTAGAAAAGCAGGTATGTCTGACCTTTTACTTGATGAATATCCTGTCTGTTTCTGCCACATCCATGCCGACAATTCATACAGATACTTTTCCATCTCTTTAGAGGATTCGAGAAGAGAAGCGAGAAGAGCGAAGGCGAAGGGAGTTGGAAAAGAAACGCATACGGGAAGAAGAAAAAAGAAAGAGAAGAGAAGAAGAAAAATGTAAGAGAAAAGAAACAGAAAAACAAAAGAAAACTGCTGAGAAAGAAGTAAGGATTCAGGTAATTTGGAGGAGACCTTTCATTTCTTTTTTCCAAAAATAGTTCTGCTATCCTAATTATGCCTTTTAAGTATTTTAGCTTTCTAGAAGAAAAAGAACATTTTCAATTTGTCTAGTCATTTTTTGTTTTTTTTTTTAACTTTCGTTCCCTTTCTCTATTCCATAGTACTCGTTCTCAGAGTTCCCTGAGCCCCGCAGTTTCCTTGGGCTTTTGTGTTTGGGAGGGCTGAGGGGATCAGCTGGTCCTGGGGCCAAGGGGAGCACTGCCCCCAGAGGAGCCGCACCGCCGGAGGAGCCCCACATTTACGTATTGGTATTATAGGTTGGGCTCCTGCTTACATTTTCCTCTAACAAAAGATTTCCTGGCTGAAAAATATACGTTTGAAAACCAGTGGCTCAGTGTATACTGGCCTTGCTAGGTGAAGGCTGAGTCATAGAACTGAGTTTCTCATAGAATGGTTCTTACATCTCTTGCCCAATTTCTCCTTTGCCTGATGCATTAATTTAGGAAGGTGGTTTCGTGTATAGAGGAACTTTTCTCCCTGTAAAATATGTTGTCCCAAATTGGAGTCAGCCCTTACATGCTTCTTCCCTTACTCCATGAAGAGTATAAGGTACCTTATTGGGATTCATTAAAATTGTGTGATGTAAAGAAAAAAAATCAAAGGTCAGTACTTGGGGGAAGAGAGAGAATAGAAAGGGAAAGGATGAGGAGGAGATCACAGTTGCATCATTGCGCCATAGATTAGTTTCTTTTTCTAAAAAAATATTTTATTTATTTATTTTTAGAGAGGGGAAGGGAGGGAGACAGAGGAAGAGAAACTTCAATGTGTTGTTGCCTCTCGTACGCCCCCCTCCAGGGACCCAGCCTGCAACCCAGCCATGTGCCCCAACTAGGAATCAAACCGATGACCCTTTGGTTCATAGGTCGGCACTCAATCCACTGAGACAGACCAGCCAGGGCAAGATTAGTTCTGATATTCTTGGCAGTCGGAAACAGAAGAGTTAATCAGAAACATAGTTTTCATTTTTCATGGAGAGAAAACATGCCAGGTCTTCCAGGGAAGGAATGCTTTTTCTAGGCCTTCGCTTCTAAAAGTTTCTCCTATATTGTGTGTACTAACAATGGAGGGAACAATTTCTTAACAGTATTCCTACAAAAACACATCAGCACTTGTATCAGTCAGGACTGCTTAGGTTATGCTGCAGTAACAAACAGTCTCAAAATCTCAGTGGTTTTGTAAAACTCCAGTTCTGTTCCAGTTTGTGTCAGTTGTCCATTGTGCATTACCCGTTGTAGCCATCTAGGGACCCAGGCTGACGGAGGCTCCATCTTAGCATTTGTTTCTAAAATCTTCATAACAAGGTGGGGAATGTGTAATACGGCAGACTGCATACTAGTCCTTAAACCTTCCACATGGAAGTGACTCGTCCCTCTGCCCACATTTCACTGGCCAAAGCACATGACCCCACCTAATCTCAAATAACAAATAAAACGAAACCTTGATGTTACAGGAAATGTCTTTGTCATTGTAGAAATTCAGCTCTGTCATGGCCAGAGACAAAGTAGGTATACACTTAATGCAAATGTTATGGTCACAGGTGTGCGAATGTTGCCTGACCTTTTCGTTTTACTTTCTAGACAAAGAGTAGTAGCTCACTCAGTGCCTAATGCTTTTACATTCTGAAAAGTACTTTTGTCAATAGCTTTGAGAGTTTTTTGGGAAGAATCACTGAAACTTGTAACCTGAAATTTCAACTATAATTTTAAGTAAGACTTCAAGTATTTGGAGCATAGCATTTTACTTTTTCAGTTTGGAGAATGGAATAAAAATCCAAAATAAGTGAAAGAAATAAAAATGAATATAAGTCAGTAAAGTAAACGTAGGATCCTCCATATAGGAAAAAGAGAAATCAACACTTCAGCACAGCGAGAGACAGAGTTCATCTTGTCCAGATCTGGTAGAACAAACTCTCAGCGGCAGGTCAGACCCAGTGACGTGAGGAGTCCACAGCTTCTGTCCTTGGGAGGGTCTGGTGTTCTGACCGAGGAGTATCTGACCCAAGTTTACAAGTTTAGCCTTTAATAAGCGTCTTTGCTCAGTTTGGGGACCTCTGACTTATGAATGGTTTGGAGAATTAAAAAAACCCTGAAAAACAAAGTCGGTGAAGAAAGGCCAAATGAGTTTGTATTAATAGCCTAAAAATAGAAAGGCAGAGAGATGTGCTCACAGCTATTTTTTGCAATGAAGACAAATGTGATATAAGTCAAGAGCAGCCCCACAGCTTTTTATTTTCCTGTGAGGACCAAAATTAAGCAGTAAGCTTACGTTGAAGCAGGAGCTTAGGCTACCAAAGTTATAAGTAAAGTTCCTGAATATATAAATTATATAGGATAGATGACATTATCTAAAAAGCATTTGTGATCTTTTTCAAGAAGCTCTTTAAAAATAGATGCGTGTCTCTGAGGCCTGGTTACAGGCACGTAGAAGGAGCACGGATGAGGGCTGGATGGAACCAGTCCAGAATGGGCAGCTGCTTCCCCCACCTCTGTGTCATGTGCCCCTGGCTTGCCCCTCACTCCCTTTCTTCCTTCTTTCCTTCCTTCCTTCCATCCTTTGCCAGGCTAATTTCACCTGAGGCCTCTGCTTGCTTTTCTCCACAGTGAGCTCTTCCCCAAGACGTATGCCTTTTCATAAGTGACTCCTCATCATCTGGTCTCTGTTCACGTCTTATTTTCACAGAGAGGCCTTCCCTAACCCCTTTGGGAAACCATTCCTCCTCTTCCTCTCACCCCGCATCTTTCCGTCCTTTTATGTTGTTTGTAGCATTTCACCCCACCTGAGGTTATCTTGTTCGCAGCATTCCGTTTTTGTCACTGCATACACCAGTCTTCTACCGCATAGCCTCCACTGCCACAGCTAGGATGTCAAGTGTGAGCTCCTTACATTCCTAGCACCTAGCACGGGATCTTTTTCCCTGGATCCTGGCACATAGTCATACAGCCCTTGTGATCTCCATGGAGTGATAAGATGTCTTCTGTGCAATAATGTGGTGATGGTGGCTGACACCCTAGAGAGTTTCAGGGTGGGAGCTTGTCACCAGAAACACAAGGCATCGTTAGAGGGTTGGGACTTTCAGCTCCACCCCCTGACCTCCAGAGAGGGGAGTGGTGCTGGTGATGAGGTCAGTCACCAATGGCCAGTGATGTAATCAATCCTGTGTAATGGAGCCTCTACAGAAGTCCCTGTACTTTGGGGTTTGGATCCAGCATCCAAGCTGGGGAACAGATGTAGGTGCCCGGAAGGTGATGTCCCTGCAGAGGGTGTGGAAGCTCTAAATCATTCCCTGTTCCTTGCCCTGTGCATTTCTCCCATTTGGCTGTGCTGGATTTGTGTCTGTTATAATAAACCAACGGTAGTGAGTAAAATGCTCTCCTGAGTTCCATGAGTCAGTCTCGTTCAGGAACCCCTGAATTTGTAGCCATTCAGTCAGAAGTGCCAGTGACAAGCTTGGGTTTTTGACTGGTGTATGAAGTGTGGACAGTCTTGTGGGATCTGACATTAGCTCTGGGTAGATAGTGTCAGAACTGAATTGAATCATAGCACAGCAGCCTGTGTTGGAGAGTTGGGGAAGCGGTGTTTGAAAAGCCACCACGCACTTGGTTTCAGAAGTATTGCAAGTAAAACAGTTCATAGGTGCCCAGGTTACCTGTTGGATGGATGGAGACACATACTACTGCACTTCCAGACCTCCTTCAATTGCATTTATTAGAAGCACATGTTTCTTTTGTTATTAAAAAAAAGGTTGATAGCTATATGAAAGAAATATTTAAATTCACATATCCCACGTAGGCAGACAACAGCATTCTCACAGGTAACATAACGCATACCTTTGCTGAGAAGCGGCTTTAGTGTTTTGCCTTACATCAGAGGTTCCCATCCTCCAGGTGGCAGACCCCTACCGGTCTGCATCCTGTTAGGAACCAGGCCACATGGGTAGGAGGTGAGCTTGAACGTAGTGCGCTTGAATTATCCTGAAACCATCCCCTACCCACCCCGGTCCCTGGAAAAATTGTCCTCCACGAAACTGGTCTCTGGTGCCAAAAATGTTGGGGACCACTGCTTTACGTTATATCTGTTTATTTTTTAATGAACTCATTTAGTCCAAATGTATCTGCTTATAATTTTGCTATACTTCAATTTAAAATGTTTATTTTTGTGAGTGAGAACAAAAATCTCAGAAGTAGATCTTTCATTTATGTTCTATAGACCAGCTACCTGTGGTACTTAAATTTCAAAGAGTAAGAAGCTATGTGGGGGCACTACCAGGGTGGAAAGCCCAAATAAAAGGCATACTAACGCATCATAGCACCCTGTTAAGTCTGTTCTAAGAAAAGGAATAATAAGTGTTTTGGAAACTCTAAAATTGTCCTAAAGGTCATTAATATAAAGCAACCTTTTTAAAAAATGTCTTTTTCCTTATTATAAAAGTAATACTTGTTTATTTTAGAAAAACTAGAACCTGTAAGTAAAAGGAAAGAAAATCATTTCAGTTCTGCCACTTAAAAATAATCACTATTAACACAGTGTTGCAAGACTTCTAGACATTTTTCTGTGTATCAACATGGAAATAGAAATCATTCTTTTTTGTAACATTCCTTTATTCATTAATACAAACATTGAGTCATCACATTATCCTAAATCATTTTTCATAAATACAAGATGTTTCATTGACTGAATGTTGCCCCAGGTATTTAACTAAAAACCTGTTCATTGGACCCTTATCTTTATATTTTTTGCTGTTCAAACATTTGGACTCATATTGGTATATGTTTGTAATTATTTATTAAATGACCTCTTTTATTATATACTCCTAAAGTGATACTTTACTAATATCATAATTTCTTAGCTTCTTAAGAAACCAGAAAAGGGAGAGGAAGCAGCCACTGAGAAACCAAAAGAAGCAGGAGAGGAAGTTGATGCCGGAGACGGACACTGGGACGCCTGTCCTGGCTGTGCCGTCAGGAAGGCCAAGCCCTGGGACAGCCTGCCGGAGGAGCGCAGGGAAAAGTGAGCCCTGCACTTCCGTTTCTCTGACCACATTAAGCATCACAGGATTGTCATCAGTTCGTAGTCATATATCCGTTGTCTGTTTGAGCACATATATTTCATAACTTTCTTGGAATTCTTGAATGCTTGTCCACATTTTTGTTTCTCTTTGGTCATGCTAGGAACTCGGTAAACCCACTTAATCTGCAGCCGCAAGTCTGTCTGTGGGCAGAGGGAATGCCCTTCTCTCATTCCCTTTGGGTTTCTGGTATTGCACTTTATGTCTTCAGGATCTTCTTGCCAGTCTCTTTTCCATGTGATTTTTATCAGTTTGTAATTTTCCTGTATGTTTGGAGATATCTTGCCTATTTGATATTCCAGACCTCTTTCAATTTGTCTGTGGAATTATAAATTTGAGAACTTAGTCTTTTAGGTGCTGAAAGTCTTTTGTGCTACAGAGGTAGAATTCTAAGTGCTGTAATTCCTTTGTTGGAGTTGCCACCCCTCTGGTCCCATGGAATTTGACCCACAGCAGCAGATCCTGGTGTTCTCCCAGCCCTGCCTCTCTCCCGCTGGGGGTCCTTTGGCACATTGGTCTTTGCCTGCTCAGGACGTGAGCTCATGAGAGGAGCTTGGGCAGGGCTTCTCTGGGAACAAGACAGACATAGCAGTCTGCATATGGTGCAGAGAAAGACCAGCGAGATGTCTGTCAAAAGGTAGACCCTTCATCCTGCCCCTGACCATGGGCTTGATGTTTCCCCACAGTCAGCGGGGCCACATTGACCCAGGATTCATGCATTGCCTTTGGACACTTGCAGAGCTTCCTGGAAGTTAGGGTTGCTCTGCTCCCAGGAGTGGCTGGAAGTGGATTAGAGTTCAGAGGTCAAGGTCATGGGATTAGGCTGCTGTTTGCCCAGGATCACAGTAATCTGGATGACTTATTAATGCTTTCTTTGCACACAGAGTTATGTAAAGCTTTCTTTCCCTCTTTTTCGGAGATTCTGGTTTATTAGTTTGTACATAAAGTTAATTTATACATGATATCCAACGCGATTTGTTAGCATTGTCATTTGTGTTGCAGACATTTGTATTACTGCTGACATACAGTACCTTTTGTCATGTTTCTGGCACCAGTTCACACTTTGTGCATAGATCGTTTTGACCCCACCAGCCCTGCTGCTTCTGTGTGCAGGGATCCACAGGCGGCGTGTGAGGACTTTTGCCTGTGGTTCCTGGAGGAAAAGACTTTTGAGAACCAAATAAGTTAACCAGCCACTTACTTATTTACTGTTTATGTAATATTTTGACCTATACAAAAATATTATTAAATTTCAGTTAATTTTAGTTCTGGGTGGGGCAGAAACTAAGCTGTGTCAGCTCTGCCTCATGATTATGCGCATTTGGGCTTCTGGGAAGGTCACCTGACCATGTGTAGTCCTGTCTACTTTATCTGCAGTGTGGGGGAGTATATTTACTCTGGAGGGTCACTGAGAATTTAAAAAAAATAATGTATATCCAGTATATTAGCATAGGGCAATACATACTCATCAGTCAGGCATAGCAGTGAATATTGTTAATACAATTTATTTGTCTTTTCAGTAGTATTTTAACTTAATGACTGTGGTGTGCCCATCATGTGCAAACTTGGCATAAAGTGATGGGCTGACTTACATATTCCCTGCCTTTTCTGGAACTTACAGTCTGGAAGGGAAGACAGGTAATCAACAAGCAGTTTACATAAAGTTACTGATAATTTGTATTAAATCACAGGTCACAAAATGACAGTGAAAAAGAGCAAAAGGAAACAGACAGAAAATTTCGAGAAAAAGAACTTGAAACACAAAAATACCACTTGGATGACAGCAGAAAGCTTAGAGCTCACTATGAGTTTGACAAATTTTCAAGAAGAAATGAAGAAGAGATGAAATTGGGGAAAGGATTCACTTCAGACAGAGGGAAGGCAGGGAGCCAGGACCGGGGCGTCCCTGTGGAAGCGGCAGAGAGACCAGGGAGGGAACAGAAGAGTGAGGATGGCCTGGCACCCAGAAAGGCGAGCGTGCGAAACAAGGTTCTTTTATTTATTTGACATAGTCTCTTACTCATGTATCTGTGCTAAAGTATTAACTGTACTTCTGCAGGCTTATGACTGCTTTTCCAAACAGAAATCCTTTTATTTCACCAAAAAAGGAAAATGTACATAGGAGTCTAAGGGACAGGATCGTGAGAGGCCTACCCACACTGCATCCCAAGTTATCTTAGGGATGTGCTGCCCTGAGCATCTATATTTGTTGGAGTAGTGATTCTTCTCTACTTAGCGGGCAACAAGTGCTGAATGACAGATTGAAAAATAGAACCAGCTGTCATCTTTTCACCAGGAAAAAAATAAGCTTTTATTTAGCATAAAACTAGCACAGTCATACCATTTGCTTGAGGATAAATAATGGTATATTATCAGATTTATTTCTAAGACAGTAAGGAAAATATTAATGATACTTCATGGAGCTTTCTTTTCCATTATTAACAATGTCTGGTGATTAATGGACAATCAGATGGCTCATGAACACCCAGAAGTTACATCTGCACAATCAACAGAGGACTGAGATTACCCACTTAGCCCGACAAACGGTTTTCTTTTAGAAATTTGAGGTTGATTTATATTCAAATCACATTATCGCAGAGAACCACTATAAACAGGGTTATCTGCCTTCCAGGGCTGGGCCCCATGAGGCTGTCAGTCCCCCGAGGCCCACCCTCCAGGAGGGCAAATGGGACTGAGGCTGCCCAGGCTGCAGGTCACACCTACCTCCAACCTTTTCCTGACCTGGCAGCCACTCTGTTCTGTCTCTGACTCTGTCATTTCAGGAATACTATATAAATAGAAACATAAGAACATGCAGCCTTTTGAGACTGGCTTTTTCACTCAGCCTGAGTCCGGTCAGATCCATCCAAGTTCCATGTGGTATCAGTGATGTCGATTTTCTAAATGTTTCTGGTAAAGGCCAGGGAGATCTTCAGAAAAACCTCACCCTTCTAGCTTGACCCTTGACTGATCAAGTCTGTACTGCAAAGGGTTTCTCATGTTGCCTTAACCTGGGTACACCAAGTACAGGCATGGTCTCATTGGTGGGGGTTATTCCTGTGAACACTTGTTTTTCAGTTGTCTTTTTATTTAACAGGAGTGGGTATTTGCACAGCTTTGGGTGTGGGAACTCACAATGACTCCTTTCAATTAAGTCTTCAGTGTAGCGGTGATGAAGTGCTTTGTGCGTAATAGCTCCTTTCTTACCAGGCCTGGCAGGTTATGATGTGCTTTTTTTATTTTTATATTTTTTATTCTGTAAGATTTTATTTATTTTTAGAGAGAAGGGAAGGGAGGGAGAAAGAGAGGGAGAGAAACATCCATATGTGGTTGCATCTGGCACGTCCCCTACTGGGGATCTGGCCTGCAACCCAGGCATGTGCCCTGACTGGGAACCAATCCAGCAACCCTTTGGTTTGCAGGCTGCACTCAATCCACTGGCCACACCAGCCAGGGCGCATTTAGAATCAGTTTTGAACTCTAGGCACATCAATATTAAACCCTGGTGGAAAGCAGAGCTATGCCTGTTGGCCCGGGAGATGGTGGTCAGTGAAGCCTGCGTCTTGGCCAATACAGGGGTTCAGATGCATGGGACCTGCTGACCCCTTTCCCATCTTCTCATTGGCCAGGCTTACATTAAGAACATTCTGATAAATGCAGGTGGTGACTGTGAATGAGGCCTGCACTAGGAGTGGGTAAGGGTGAAAGAAAGCACAATGGGACCTGCCCACCCGAGCTGTAGTGTCCTTGTACTCCAGGTGGCTGTGGAAAGATTAAGGCTGCTGCTCCGTCATATAGGCAGGTGAGGAAGGAGCACTGAGGCAAGAGGCTTCCTCCCTGGGCTCTAAGCTCTGCCGAGCTGGCATGGGGTTGCTCTCTCCCTCTCCTTGAGCGCTGGCTTCCCGAGAGTTGTTCCCACTGGGATACCAGTCCCAGCCTTCAGAATCACACCGTCCTTCCCAGATTTCACTGTCCTCATGCCCGGAAACTAATTAATTGCATTTTGCGTACTTTATTCAGTCTTCATTTTTGTTCCAACACATCTAACAGTTTAATAAGGTGATGGGTTAATATTTTCTATAAAGGGGACAGTTCAGAAATAAACCACTCAGAAGTCCCTTGCTGTGAATGTTAATAACTGTCCAGTACTCTAAAAGCCGTCTCTGAGAGGCCTTGCCTTACATTGCTTCAGATCTCAGGTTCACTGCCTGGCGAATTTGAGGCACTGAGATGTGTGCGTGTGTGACCTGTCAGCTCTCAAACTGGGAGGAAAATGCCATGTTGTACTACTTCCTCAGTGTTCTAGGGTTGAGCAATAACATAGTAACTCTTCTCATGGCTTTTTTTTTTTTTTTTTTGCCTTTAAATGCTTAGCTTTGGAAATAGTGCTGTGAAAGAGGCTGATTTTAAGCTGCAAGACATAGTCTTTAGGTAATTAAGATCCTCAATCCTTAAAAATATAGATGTTGTTCCCTCCTGCATTGTCACCCTTTGAAGAGTGACCCACCTTTTTCTCCTGGCAGGACCGGCCATCCTTGCCGCTGTACCAGCCAGGAGCTCGCATGAGAGCACGTGAATGTGCTGGAAGATTCTCTGAGGAGGGCCGTGCTGGGAGGAGAGCTGAGGCAGAAGATTCAACAGGATCTGGTTCCAAGAAGACCAAAGAGGCAGAATGAGTCTGTGCATGCCATGGTTGTGACAAGGGTGAGCTCGCATTCCAGATTCCATGGGTTAGCAATGTATAAATTGGTCCGGAATATAACCTGCAAGGTGAATGTACTCCTTACAAAGAAACTAGAAACTGGTGGCACAGAAACCACCTTTTAAAAAACTGAACAGGGCTTTCTTTGATTTTACCATTTCTAGTATAAATTACTGTGGGTCATTTAGCCAAAACAGAGAAAATAATCTCCTTTGGAAAGTAGAAAAGTATGACCAAAGCAGTATGAATTCTGAAGCACTTTAGACGTGTTGTAGGAATAAGTTGCACCTTGCATTTTACACTTTTGTAAGCAAATAATCTGTCAGGATCTGTACCTCATTATGCTTCTTGTTGGTTTTCTATAAGCTAGTTTCTGGGAAGTGGGCAGCTCATTCCATTATAACCTTGGTAATTCCATCACTTATGCACCCTCGGTCCTGAGATTCCAGGAAGTCTGTTGTATGTAGTCCCTCTGATACGAACCTTAACACTGTGTAAAGCTCAACAGCTTTAACAATGGCCCTTTTACCATTTTGGCCACCGACTTGATGAAAATAGTTTCTTTTTATGGATGTGCTCATGGGTTATAGCCTTTACGGTTTAAGAATTGCTAACATAAATGGTGTTATTTTGGGACATGAACAACACCATAGGCACAACATGTAGGATTTTTCTTTTTGCAGTCTGAAGTAATTTTAAAGTGACTTTTTGTAACTTTCTGCAACTATGTATTCTAAAGTATCTTTTCCTTTTAGTGAAATTTTAAAATGTCCATGTATTTTTGGTGCTCTGATTTGAACCATTAAATAAAAATTTTATTTGCTGTGAGTTTGAAGTCCAGTTGTACTTTTCCTATATAGAATTTTACATAATAAAACTTTACTTCTCAAAATGTAGCTTTAATTATCTGAACATTTTGTTAATTATATCCCTTAATAAATATGAAATGTGTCTCAAAAAACTAAGAATCACTCATCATTAAAAACATCTGTAATTTTTGGACACAGTTTTATGATATTGCCATGTTCCTTGCATTTTACTCCTGAGCTCCAAGAATTTGGTGGGGGAGGGGAGAGAAGGCTTTGCTGTAGATTCAGCAAGGGCCATGTGATCCAGAGCACTTTGCAGGCTTATATGGGCTCTGTCACATCTACTGCACTGCTGTTGTAGTGAGAAAGCAGCCTTAGATAATACATAATGAATGGACATGGCTGTGGTTCCAATAAAACTTTATTTATAAAAGCAGGCAGCAGGCCATATTTAACCTATGGAGCATAGTTTGCTGGCCCGTGCTTAGAGGATGGATCAAACTGGATCTCCCGACCAGCAAGTGGCTGTGGTCCTTGCTGTTCATTTGGGCTTTGATCTGGAGATTTCCAGACCTGAGGCCAGGACATAGTCTCATTTCTAAGGCCCCCATCTTGGTTCTGTCGGCTTGTTTGTATTTGGTTATCAAAGACCTAGAGGTCTTTGGTGTTCATTTTCAAAATTTGGGTTTCAAACAATGAACAATACAGTAACTAAACTGAAAATTTCAACAGAGGGGGTTTCAACAGCAGACTAAATCAAGTGGAAGGATGGATCAGCAAACACCAGGGCACAGTGATAGAATTCTTCCAATCAAAGGAGCAAGGAGTAGAAAAGAATGAGTGGGGATGGCTTAAGGACTTAGAGAACAGGATCAACTGGATCAGTGCATCACTGTGGGGATCCGGGAAAGGGGCAGATGTTCAATTCAAAATAATGGTAGAGGGTGCTTTACTGTTTCGTTATTTATTCATAGAGAAAACAGTGAAAAAGACCCAGAGTTTGTACCACATCACAATCTAGATTTTGGCTTCCAAGAATTGTCCTATGCTAGAAGTTTGTTGAAAGTTCAGTTGGGATAATCAATTCATTCTAACACTTAAGAAAAAACAGCTCTGGCTGGTGTGGCTCATTAGACTGCGTGCCAGCCTGCGAACCAAAGGTTGGCCAGTTCAGTTCCCAGTCAGGGAACATGCTGGGGTTGCAGGCCAGATCCCCAGTAGGAGGTGTGCAAGAGGCAACCACATATTGATGTTTCTCTCCCTTTTATTCCCTCCCTCTTTGTAAAACTAAATAAAATCTTAAAAAAAAAAAAGTAAAGCAGCCTTACAAATTATGGCCCGCAGTCACAAAGAACCTTACAAGATCCACTTGTTTCTAAAAGTGGATCTCAGAACAGAAGGTAAAAAGTCTCCAAAGAAGCTCATTAAGGAAACGAAAGCTAGAACTCCAATGCTCCAGAAGTTCCCCACATCCCACAACCACTTCTATACCCAAGGGATTCCCTCTGCAGATAATAAAGCACAAAACACCAAAGGAAGGAGTACATACCTGCAAATTGATATTTCACTGACAAATCACCCCTGGACAGCTCATCTTAACCAACTGCAGGAAAAATAAAAAGATGTATTGCTGTCTCTGGGCTCTAATCAGCTAATTGGAAATCAGGCGATATGAATGACAAATTAAACTACCTTCCATGAGGTGGCTTTAGGAGGAGCAAGCACAATCAATAATCATAAAGGGTTGCAAGTTTGGTAATGCTGATATAGCAGCAACACTTCCAATAAGAACACTTCCAACATTTTACAATGTCGACTTAAAAAAATGGCACTCTATATACCTACACTGAGTTTTACAACATAATATTAAAGGTAACAATCACAAAAGTTGGTACATAGAACTTGATGTTCAGAGAAAAGATCCTCTCGTTTCTGCATTTAAAATGTACAGCTTCAAAAGTGCTTTTGTTTGTACTTTGTTAAGGCTGAAGATTATTTATACTGTTTATTGGACATTTGTGTCTTGTAAATATACTGTCTTTTGCCTGTATTTCTAGTGGGGTGTTCAACTTTTCGTGCTTATAAAGAACTTTTTGATGTTAGGAGATTAATGTTCATTTTAAAGTTGAGCCGTGATGGATGGGAAGGGTTTAAATGATGTTCAATGATGTGTGGTCCTCCTTTCCCCCTCCCAGCAGTGATTAAATCTAATCAAAATGAATAGATCACTTTGGTACAAAAACAAAAATCTGAAAACTTCCTAAAATGCACACCAAGTGACTGTTTAAATATTAAAAGTCAGAATACGTCCAGAAAGTAAAGAACGCAGGATCTTAAATCCGGCGTGAAAGGGAGACTAAAACAAAGAACAGCAGAACAGATGGAGATGTCAGGAACTGAAGTCCCGCGGATGCCTTTTGCTCACAAAAGTGAACCTTGCGGGGCGCCCTTTGCTTGCACCGGCGAACCCGGCGGCGAGGCGTTTGCTCCCACAGGGGAACCTGCTGCGACCGGAGGGGCGGAACCACGGGTGAGAATCAGTTTGTTTTGCCCTAACAAGTTCGACCCCCGCCTTCGGCCAGCGACTCTGAAACGCCAGGCCTCTTCCTTGCGCAGCACCCTCTCGGTTAGGCATCCCCAGGCCTGAGCTGGATGTCTCGACCTGACAAGCCACAGAGGATAGCGGTCGGCGCAGCCAGCTGGAGTCAGGACAGCTAGGACCCTTCCACAGCACCCACGGACTGGCGGGAACTTCCAGAAACTTATCAGAGCACGTCACTTCCGATGGCTGGACGGCCGCTCCCCAAGCACATGCGCTCTCCGCAAAGATACGATCCGCGATCGGGGCTATGATTGGTCTGCGCGGAAGGGCGCGCTTTGCCAAACTCGCTTCCCGTCAGCCCCAGTCTACACGTCCCGCGGCCGCGCGCACGCTCGTGCGTCTGGAGCCCGCGAGTGCGCCTTGCCGCCATTCGGAAGGCCGCCGCTCTGCAGGGCCTCGCGGTGCAACTCGGGACCGCGAGCCCGGCCTCTCACCGACGTTGGCCCAGTTGGACGCCGCCGCATTCCAGCGGTGAGAAGGGGGGCGGGCAGGGAGGGGCGCCGTCGGAACCCGCACACCCCGCGGCCTGCATCCCGAGGAAGTCTAGGGCGTACCCCGAGAAGGGGCCTGCACCCCTTCGGTTCCCGCCTGGTTGGCGGAAGGACCCGCTTCGCGGGCAGGGTGGACTGCACTGGACTTGAGGGTGGGGAGGCAGATAACGTTTTACTTAAAACCCTGCTGGGAAGTCGATTTTGCCTCTAAAGGAATGCATTCTTTTCGTTTCAGTCCTAGATGCAGTTTTCTCCGATGCTAGACTGCATGGGTTTTTGTCATTGTTTTAAAACCAGCTAGGCAACCTAGAATGGGAGTAAAATGTCAGAGAAGGGGTCAGTGTGCAGAACATGTAAAGAACTCCTGTTACTCAAAAACACAAAGCAGTCCAACTGAAAAAGGGGCAAGGGACTTAAGTAGGTATTTCTCCAAAGAAAATATACAAATGGCCAATGAGCACACCAAAGGATGCTCATTAACCATCAAAGTTATGAAAATAAAAACTGGAATGAAGTACAGTATCACAACCACTGGGATGTCTATTCAAAAAAAATCACAAGTGATGGCGAGGATGTGGAGAAATTGGAACACTTATGCATTGCTGGCGGGGATGTAAAATGGTGCAGCCAGGAGCTGTGGCAAATGATTTAGTAGCGGTTCCTCAAAAAATTTAAACGTAGAGTTATTATGTGATCCAACAATTTCACAATTATTTGGTATAAACTCCAAAGAATTGAAATCAGGGACTCAAATAGATCTTGTACACCAGTGTTGATTTAAATAGCAGCCTTATTTAAAATAGCCAAAAAAGGAGACAATCCATTGTCTACCAGCAGATGAATGTTACTTATCTTTTCTCAAAATTTATTGATTTTAAAGAGAGAGACATCGATTTTTGTTGCTCCACTTTATACATTCATTGATTGATTCTTGTATGTGTCCTGACTGGGTATTGAATGAACCTTTGTCATATGGGATGATGCTCTAACCAACTGAACAACCTGGCCAGTGGTTTGCATCCTTAATAAGGACTAAAATTCTGTTATGTGCTATGGTATAGACGTGCTAAGTGAATTAAGCCAAAACAAAAGGCCAAGGATTGTATGATTGCACCCAGAAAATGGAACAGAGATTACCAGGTAGGGGTGGGGTGAGGATGGAAGTTATTGTTTAATGGGTACAGAGATTCTGTATGTGGTGATGAAAAATTCTGGAAATGAATAATGGTGATGGTTTTACAATATTGTGAATGTACTTAATGCCACTAAATTGTGCTTTTAAAATAGTATGGTAAATTTTGTTATTTTTAACAAAATTGTTTTTATTTTTTATTTTATTCGTTATTTATTTTCATTTAAGTATATTGTATTAATTATGCTGTTACACTTGTCCCATTACTCTCTCCACTATATCCCCTCCACCCTGCACCCTCTCTCCCTCCAGCACTTCCCCTCCTTAGTTCATGTCCATGGATCGTACATTTAAGTTCTTTGGCTTTTCTATTTCCCATATTGTTCTTAACCTCCCCCTGTCAATTTTGTACCTACCATATGTTTTTTATTCCCTGTACCTTTTCCTCCATTCTCCCCGCTCCCCTTCCCCACTGATAACCCTCCATGTGATTTCCATTTCTGTGATTCTGTTCCTTTTCTAATTCTTTGCTTAGTTCCTGTCTATTTTTGTTTTAGGCTCATTTGTTGATAGTTGTGAGTTTGTTGTCATTTTACTGTTCATAGTTTCTTTTTTTAATATAATTTATTGATATGATATTACAGTTATCCCATTTGTACCCCTTTATTCCCCTCCGCCCTGCACACCCCCTCCCACCCACATTCCGCCCCTTTAGTTCATGTCCATGGGTCATACATAAAAGTTCTTTGGCTTCTCCATTTCCAATACTATTCTTAACCTTCCCCTGTCTATTTTCTACCTACCATTTATGCTACTTATTCTCTGTACCTTTTCTCCCACTGATAAATAACCCTCCATGTGATCTCCATTTCTGTGGTTCTGTTCCTGTTTTATTGTTTGTTTAGTTTGTTTTTGTTTTTGTTTTAGGTGTGGTTGTTAATAATTGAATTTGTTGTCATTTTACTGTTCATATTTTTTATCTTCTTTTTCTTAGATAAGTCCCTTTAACATTTCATATAATAAGAGCTTGGTGATGATAAACTCCTTTAACTTGACCTTATCTGAGAAGCACTTTATCTGCCCTTCCATTCTAAATGATAGCATTGCTACATGGAGTAATCTTGGATGTAGGTCCTTGCCTTTCATGACTTTGAATACTTCTTTCCAGCCCCTTCTTGCCTGGAAGGTCTCTTTTGAGAAATCAGCTGACAGTCTGATGGGAACTCCTTTGTAGGTGACTGTCCCCTTGTTCCTTGCTGCTTTTAAGATTTTCTCCTTATCTTTCATCTTGGGTGATGTAATTATGATATGCCTTGGTGTGTGCTTCCTTGTGTCCAACTTCTTTGGGACTCTCTGGGCTTCCTGGAAGTCTATTTCCTTTGCCAGATTGGGGAAGTTCTCCTTCATTATTTGTTCAAATAAGTTTTTGATTTCTTGCTCTTGCTCTTTGTCTTCTCCTGTGGCACCCCGATGATTCGGATGTTGGAACGTTAGGCTGGAGGTTCCTAAGCCTCTCCTCATTGGTTTTTGTATTCTTATTTCTTCAATCTGTTCTGGTTGAATGTTTCTTTCTTCCTTCTGGTCCAAACTGTTGATTTGAGTCCTGATTTCCTTCCCATCACTGTTAGTTCCCTGTACGTTTTCCTTTATTTCACTTAGCATAGCCTTCATTTTTTCATCTAATTTGCAACCATATTCAACCAATTCTGTGAGCATTCTGATCACCGGTGTTTTGAACTGTGCATCTGATAGGTTGGCTATCTCTTCATCACTTAGTTGTATTTTTTCTGGAGGGTGTTTTGAACTGTGCATCTGATAGGTTGGCTATCTCTTCATCACTTAGTTGTATTTTTTCTGGAGGTTTGATCCGTTCTTTCATTGGGCCTCCCCCCCCCCTGCCCCCGTCTTGGCGCACCTGTTACATAGTAAGGGGCAGAGGTTTTCACCAGGGCTGGGCAACCCATATCGCTGTCTTGTGATGCTGTTTGTGGGGGAGGGGTCCAAGAGGGAACAGTGGCACTTGCTCTGCTCTCTGCTGGTTTTCAGTCACTTTCCCCACTACCCACAATCAAGTTGGGCCCTTCTGGTGCTGATTCCTGGTGGGTGGGCTTGTGTATGTTCTAGGACCCTGTTGGTCTCTCCAATGAACTCTCCTGTGAGGCTGTGTTTCTCCCACTGCCTCAGCCTCCACAGGTGTTTTCATTTAGAGGCTTTTAGGCTTTATTTCCTTGAGTTGGGACCCTGGGTTTCGCAGTCTGTCTTGCTCCCCAGTTGCTCCTCCTGGTTTATCTGAGTGCGAATGTGGGACCAGCCAGTCCGAAATTTGCCACCTTGCTGTGAGTATTCTTTGCCCAGCTCTGCCCCTCCTACTGGTCTGGGTGAATATTCTTTAACTCCTTAGTTGTTGGACTTCCGCACAGTTCAATTTTCTGTCAGTTCTGGTTGTTTTTTGTTTTTGAATTTGTTGTCCTTTTTTTGGTTGTGTGAAGAGGCACAGTGTGTCTAACTATGCCTCCATCTTGGCCGAAAGTCAAGAATTCTTATATTCTGTTCATAGTTTTTGATCTTTTTCTTAGATAAGTCCCTTTAACATTTCATACAATAAGAGCTTGGTGATGATGAGCTCCTTTAACTTGACTTTATCTGGGAAGTACTTCATCTGCCCTTCCATTCTAAATGATAGCATTGCTGCATGGAGTAATCTTGGATGTAGGTCCTTGCCTTTCATGACTTTGAATACTTCTTTCCAGCCCCTTCTTGCCTGGAAGGTCTCTTTTGAGAAATCAGCTGACAGTCTGATGGGAACTCCTTTGTAGGTGACTGTCCCCTTGTTCCTTGCTGCTTTTAAGATTCTCTCCTTATCTTTCATCTTGGGTGATGTAATTATGATATGCCTTGGTGTGTGCTTCCTTGTGTCCAACTTCTTTGGGACTCTCTGAGCTTCCTGGACTTCCTGGAAGTCTATTTCCTTCACCAGATTGGGGAAGTTTTCCTTCATTATCTGTTCAAGTAAGTTTTCAATTTCTTGCTCTTCGTCTTCTCCTTCTGGCACCCCTATGATTCAGATGTTGGAACATGTAAAGTTCTCCCAGAGGTTCCTAGGGACAACTTTAAAAGCCTGTCCTTATTTTTTCGAATTCTTGTTTCTTCATTCTGTTGTGGTTGAATGTTTATTTCTTCCTTCTGGTCCAAGTCATTGATTTGAGTCCTGCTTTCCTGCCCTTCACTGTTGGTTCCCTGCGTATTTTTATTTATCTCACTTTGCATAGCCTTCACTGCTTCCTCTATTTTGTGTCTGTACTCAATTATTTCTGTGAGGATCCTGATTACCAATGTTTTGATCTCTGTAGCTGATAGGTTGGCTATCTTCTCTTTGCTTCGTTCTTTTTCAGGAGCTTTGATCTGTTCTTTATTGGGCCATATTTCTTTGTGTTGGGGCACCTGTTGTGTTATAAGGGGCAGAGCCTTAGGTATTCACCAGGGGAGGCCAACTGTGGGGGAGGGGTCAGAGGGAACAACTGCTGCTCATTTGGCTTTCGCCCAACTTTCAGTCACTTCCTCCACTACCCACAAGCAAATTGGGCCCTTCAGGTGCTGATTCCAGGGTGGGTGGGTTGTGTACGTTCTAGAACCCTGTGGGTCTCTCCGATGAATTCTCCTGTGAGGCTGGGACTTTGTCCTGCCACCACCTCAACCCCCATAGGTTTTTACAGTCAGGTTTTGAGGCTTTACTTCTGAGCGCTGGTACCCGGGGTTGCTTGATCTGTCTCACTCCCCAGTTGTTCCTCCCGGTTTATCCGCACGTGAATCTGGGATTACTGGGTCCACCAGCTGCCACCTCCCACCCCTTCCACTGCCTTGCTGCATGTCATCGCAACCCCTGCTACCCATCTGGTTAAATGTTTCTTTAACTCCTTGGTTATCAGACTTCCATATAGTTCGATTTTCTGGCAGTTCTGGTTGGCTTTTGTTTTTAAATTGGTGATTGTCCTTCTTTTGGTTGTGTGAAAAAAAGCAAAGTATATTGTGGCTGGAAGTTTTACCACAGTTTTCAAAAATGTGTAGGAAAAGACAAAACTACCGAGGCAGGGAAAAGATCAGTGGCTGTAGGCACAGGGAATTGCTACGGCATTGAAAGTATTCTCTGTCATTCTGTCATGGTGGGTGTATGACACCATATGTTTATGAAGCACATAGAATGGTGAAACTTGTAAAGTGACCCCTAATGTAAACTGTGAACTTTAGTTAATATCAGTATTTGTTTGTTGTTTGTAACAAATGTACCACACTACTGTCGGATGTTAGTTAATAGTAGGAGAAATTGTGTGCAGGAAGGTCTGTAAAAATAAATTTTCTGTTTATTTTTCTTTAAATCTAAAATTGCTCTTAAAAAAGTTTACTAAGTTTTAAAAAATCAGCTGTGGTAAAGAGCAATACTAGTGTGTATATGCATGAAACCCAGTTAGCTTTAAATGTGCTCTACATGTTGAGTTTTAATTTTAAAAGCTATACATCGGAATGTTTTTTAAAATGACCAGGAAGAAATTGGATAGGAATGGGAAATAGATGTGATACCATATGGCATAGAACTTTATTGAAAACTACAGGATGATGCACTGGCAAAACAGTAATGATTATCACTTATATATTTAAAACAGGTAGTCTGTAGAGGTGAAACTAGTTTAAGAGAAATTTTTATTATCTGGACAGTTTAGACTTTCATAGCTAGGCTTATGAACTCTGAAAATTAGAGTGGGAAAATGTGCTAGAATCTTAAAAGCTGAAAGGAATCTCAGTATCTGTTCTCTACCCAGCAGCAGAATTCTATACTCAGTTCTGCAACACCCCAGTGGGAAAGACAGCATTGTGTTACAACATAATTCCAGAATTGGGAAATCAGGATCTTGTGTTGCTTCCTCTGGCCTAATTCGTGTGACCTTCCATAAGTCGCCTTTCTCACTCAGCATCAGTTTTCTCAATTGTAAAATGAAGAGACTTGACTCAAGTCCTCTGAGGATTCTTCCAGTCCAGTCCTGATCATTGGCTTCCAGTTACAGAGGGCTCCTACCTGACAAAGCAACTTATTCTGGTCTGTGATTGAGAAGTTCATAAAACTTTATGTGTTGAGCTGACATCTATTTTGCTGCTGGCTTCCACTTGTTGCTTCTAGGACAGCTTATGTATTATCCACAATTCTTCCACTTTTGAAGATAAGTGCTTGTAACTCACAAGTGACATGTTTTCAAAGACTGTGGGTGGTCCTGGTTGCTTTTTTTATGCAAGTTGCTGTCTTAGGGAACTGCCCTGAGCGGGAGACAGGGATACTCTGCCAAATGCAGAATATGGAATGCAGTTCTCTATGGTGCTATATTCTGCAATTCATAGTTGGATTCCAAATGTCTGATGAATTTCATCTTGTTGATTTTGGCCCATTGCATTGGCTTTTCAAGATCTTATTAATTTCACTGTATTTGGTTAGTCATGATATTCTAGAAAATGCCCAGATGGATAGCTGAACTTTATTCTGGTCCTCTCTCACACACTGATTATTTACATGATCTTGAGCAAGTTAATGTTTAGGTCTGAGTTTCCTCAACTATAAATTGAAGTTTTAAAGTAGATGGTCCCTGAGGTCTTCTTTTATCCTAAAATCCAAGTGGCTCCAAGACTAAAAGGTAGCTCAGGTCTTTTCTAGTTTTAAAATCCTGTGAATCTAAGATCAGATCTCTCGTCTTCCTGAGAGAATGTTTGAGATTAAACAGGTACTTTTGATCATACACCATGTGCCAGGGATGTGCAAGAGTTATAGAGGTGAATGGGTGCTCCCCGCCTTCTGAGAGCCCATGGCCTGGTGCGGAATCATACGGTAGTACCAGAGGGTGGCAGCCACTACAGTAGAACTGTACATACAGCAAGGAGTCCAAGGAAGACTGGAGAGGGCAGGGAATTGGCCAGTATTCACGAAGCAATCACACCTAAAGTATGGAGGAACTTGCCTGATGAATGGGTGGCAAGATGTGGAGTGTAAGGGAGAGGAAATACCTTGTGCAAAGGTCTGGAAGCTTGAATTGTCAGGGAATTCCAGGTGGGTCAGTACTTTGAGAATGCAGTATAGTCAGGGGGCAGATTATGAAGAGCTTTATAAGCTGTGTTCAGATTTTGTGCCGTAGGGGTTGGAATTACCTTGAGAAATTGTGAGCAGTCAAGTCGCAGTAGGTTTTTATGTTTGGAAAATGACTGGTAGCGGTATGATGAGTGGATTGGAAGGAAGTGAGACTAGTGGCAGGGAAGTCGGATGTCAGAGTTAAAGCAGTGGTGTAGGGACTAGGGGGAGGGGTAGATAAATGTGCTGGAACTTGATCAGATGAGTATTGTGAGCTGTTGCCTAGCTCGTTCCCAGCCAGTTTATCCCATTCTGTTTCAGTCAGCAACTCACCCAGACCCTTATGTCTTCTCTTTGAAATTAGTGCGTGACAAAGCAGTCACTGAAAGGAAGTCACCACTATCCTTCCTTTCTCTAGAGGCCTCTTCTTTGCCTCTTGATCCTGTTGATTGTGTTGTTCTTGCTCCTGCCTGTTAATTTGCTGTCCAGCTGTGCAGTATACGTAATGGACAAAATGCCAGCTGCAGCTGAAGTCGCAGAGCAGTCTCCTGAATGCCTGTCACATCCGCTGAAGTTAGATGGTAGGTTTGAGAGAGATTTGGTTCCGTACATGGCGTTAGTTCCACAGTGGATTATTAAAGTGGAGTTAGGGATGGTGTCATGGGTAGCATCTACTGTATTTGGTGGCATTCCATTAAGTAATAAGTGTCCAGGCTGGTTGGATCGGACCCCTCTCACTGTTGGGGGTGGGGCAGAATAGTGAGAGAAATAGGCAGAATTCTATTTTAGGGGGTACAAGATATCACAGAGATAGGATTTTGATTGCCCTTTATTATTATTATTATTTTTTTAGGTTCATCTTTGTCCTTCTTCATGTACTCCAGGCTATTTTCTGTGGTTTAGTCAAAAAGCCATGTGAACTTGCTGCCCTTTGGAGACTACTCTTAAGACTTCTAGTGAGACAGCTGGTAAGTCTACTAGGGAAAAGTGTATTGGTCTCTATAAAGTGTTACACTACCAGCATTTCTTTGCATTTTTTAAAAATTTAATTTTATTTTATTTTGCTTTTTAATATTTAGAACATTTTATGATGAAAATATTTTTGAAAAGTACATGGAGTTCTTAAGGAAAAACTATAAAATATACCCAGCCATATATATAATATGATGTATGAACATGTGCTGGTATTCATAGCTATGATAGAATTTGGGGTTTGAGGTCTATTCTGTAATATTCTTTTTAATTTTTTTTTTAATTAAGAGGTTATTGGAGTATGATAATGAGGCTTAATAGTAGGTAGGTGTGGGTAATAGAAACTTTGAGATTGGCCAGAAGAGTTTTCGGTCAGAAGAGGAAAGAGGGAGGGCCATTTGGGAGAGAGAGGGAATGATTTGGAGTCTGAGGAGCCATCGGAGTTTAAGACAGACTGAAAGGGAATGGGTGATGTATTTACGGAGCGGTGCTCTACATGAAGGGTGGGAGAGCTGGTGAATGGACAGATTTGGTGGGCAGCAATTGAGGACAAAAGTAGTCAGTCCACTCCAAGAAGCTGAGGGGGCAGGGGGCTCCTTAAAGCAGAGCAGTAGGAATTAGGCTAAGTGGTATTCATCAGAAAGAGGAACTAAATCCCTGGCCGGGTGGCTTAGTTGGCTGGATCATTGTTCCATACACCAAAAGGTTGCAGGTTCCATCCTGGACAGGACATGTACCTAGGTTGAGGGTTCAATCTGCATTCAGGGCTGGGAGGCAAACAATCGTTGTCTGTCTATCTGTCTGTCTCTCTCAAGTCAATAAATATGTCTTTGGGTAAGGATTAAAAAAAATCAGGGACTATATTCAGGAGCAGCTATAAAATGTACGGTTAGTATGACACTTAAAGAGAGGTAAGAAAGGGAGAAATCTAGTCAACGGAAAGTATTGGGTTGGTCAAAAAGACTGTATGATTTTTTTCATGAAATAAAAGACACCTTTTTTTATTTTCAGCAATAACTTTATTGATTTGGATATTTTTGAGTATGTTGGCTATCTCCTGCATGGTATAACGTTGAATGTTCTCAGTTAATGTCTCTATTTGATTTCTGTCAACTTCAGCTGGTCTACCTGACCGTGGAGCATAATAAAGCATAATGTGCTGAAAAGTTGCTTATTTTCTTCCATCTTGAGTAGTAAAATGGCTATACAAAAGTTCACCAATTTTGATGTTTTTAAAAATGATGCTGATATGACAGCTGTCACAATAAAATCTAACAATTATTTCAAATGAAGTTGAAGACATGTAAGTGCTACCAGAGCCATCTTGTGGAAAAAAGCAAACTTTTTGGCCAACCCCATAGAAATAACAGGTAGTAGAGCTTCGCCTCCTGAAAGCGGGAGCACGAGACTGATAGCAGTTGGGAAGAGTGTGTGGTGAGATGGGGACCAGTTTTTACTGTGGGACTGTGTTAGGGACACCCGATATTCAGATGTGGTTTTGTTTTATTCTGATTTTTCTTTGGTAAGTTTGCCAGAAGCATTTAAAAAAATCTTCCTGACTATAAAACAGTATACTCAGACATGTCTGTGAGAATAGAAGAAAAAATGCTTTGCCCTTAAGGTTTATAATCTAATCCCTGTATTACATACTTACTGGGCTTTTTCATGACCTGTATTATATGAGTTACTATTGGTAAAAGGTGATGAGGCAGCATGTAGGAAAGGAAGAAAGTTGTTTTGTTGATGGGACTACACATTATGCAGAGAGGTGTGGCTAAGTAAGTGCTGCAGTGAAATGAGAAAACAAACGTTCTTTCTTCATACTGTGTATGCATTGCTTGAGAAGTTGGAAAAAGTTTCTGTTAAGTTTGTTTAAGCTTAAGAAACCTTGACAAAAAATCATGAAAGTAATGCCTTTCTTTGTCGCAAGCAGGACTTCAGTATCTTTTGGATGAGCCACATGTTGTTCAGTCGTATCTTCACCAAGTTGACTTGGGACTGTTTAATTACCAGAAACTGAAGAATTATGTATTTTAGAGACTGCCTTGTAGTTTCTAATATTATAATAATAGCTAACACTGAGTGCTTGCTGTATGTATCAGATATTATTCTAAACATGATATAAAATATTACTGTACATCCATTTTACAGTCAAGGCAACTGAAGCATAGAAATGTTTAGTCACTTGATAAAAACTACATAGTGGAATCAGGACTCAGACCTAGCAAGCCTGCGCTCTTAACCTGTGTCATAATATGCACAGCGTATGACATGGTATATGTTGTACCCAACCTCTTTAACACAGGCATCCCTTTACTGTTTATTATTGCTACTTATTGCCAGATGGGGTTATTGAGATAATCTAGTCTTTTTATGTGTTTTCTTTATTTTGGTTTTAAGTTAAAGACTCTTTTTAGAGATTTTTTTCAGAACTAAGTGATTTCATATATACGTGTGTGTATTTGTGTGTGTGTATATTTGTAGTCCTTGTAGCCCTAAAAACATTTTCTAAAAGACAGGATAATTGCTGATACTTTCTGAAGCACTAGTTTGTTTCTTCAATTATCACATTTCTAACTTTAGACTCCTCTCAAAAATGCAAATGATATACCACTGATACCGCTGATAGAAAACAGTGTTGTCAGTACTAACGTTTTAAAAAGGTGAAATATTTTATATGATCTGAAGAGAAACCAGAGTATAGTAATAACATTTTAAAAGCAAGTTATCAAAATTGAAATATTAAAGTTCTAAATGCATGTTTTTTAAGTTAATAAAGGGAGATCTGTGATTATCAGTAGGTGTTTCTAATTTGTACTGTCTTATTGAGTTAGCTGTAACATAGAAAAAGTATATTTTGACCTTGTTTTACCATTAGCACAAAGCTCACTGTATACTCTCAGTACTAGCTGGTACTTTTGGTAAATGATGGGGCATAATTGAATGAGAAGAGATTTTGCAAGCCACTTGGTGAATAAACAAATTGTATATGTATGTTACAGAGTCTGTTTTTGCCATTGTTGGATTCCTGTGCTGAGAAGAGCATACCAGATGGAACTGGTTGGAGAACACAGTAGAGTCCAGAATAGAATCATATACATGAAATTTAGTAAATACTAAGTGGAAAATTACACATAAGTGAGGAAATGGGTTGTGCAATCAGTGTTGTGGAAAAAATAGGCTGGATCCCTAATCCCTATCCTTATTAAAGATACAAATGTAAAAAAGAACTAAATTGTCACCCTGACGAGTGTGGCTCAGTTGTTTAGGCATTGTCCCACAAAGTGAAATGTTGCTGATAAATTATCACCATGACTGGTGTTGCTCACTTAGTAGGGCATAGTCCTGCAAAGCAAAAGGTCACGCATGGGTTTGATTCTTGGTCAGGGTACACGTCTGGGTTGTGGATTCAGTCCTTGGTTGGGGTAGAGGCAGCTGATCAATGTTTCTCTCTCATATCTATGCTTCTCTCCCTCCCTTCCCTGCTCTTTAAAAATTAATAAATAAAAATTTAAAAATTATCAAAATCATAGGGAAAATATTGATTAAAGATAATGAAGTGGGAAAGCATAATTTAAAGCAGTCATAAGGAAAACACTTAAGTTTTTAATTTTTATGTGAACCAATTGTGTGTGGTTAGAAATAGTCATAATAAAGTTGAAACAAATGATAAACTGAAATATTTTCACTGTATAAGAGTTGATTTCCTTTATGTACAAGGATGATTTTCAAATAATTAAGAAAATAGACAAAACATATCCTAGACAAAGAAATATAAATGGTTAATAAGCAAAGAAAAATGTTCAATGTTTCTCATTTAAGAAATAGCAAAGATTAGAAATTTATTGGTACTCCATGTTGATGAGGAATTTGGGGAACTGTTCCTCATGTAATAGTGCTGTAACGTCTTGAGTTTTTTGTAAAATGCATCAATTTTAATTGCAAATAGCCTTTGAACCAGGTAATCCATTTCTAGGAGTTCTCCCTTCCAAAATACCCTCACATTAAAAGATACATGATAAAGAAGTTCTGTGCTTACTCTGTATGTGAAAATGTTTTAGAAAATGCCCTCTAATTCAGCAGAGCTCCTGAAGCCAATATTTGCCCTTTCTGTAGAAACTCAGAAAATGGGCACAGTTTTATCTCCCGAATCACAAAACCTGCTCTTCTGACTTCTGTGGAACCTCAGAAGCCTGGCCCTGTTTTTCCTCTTGAGCCAGAGAGACCCCTTCTCTTCCTTAAATGAAAGCAGATAGTATGTTTAATGTCCCATTTGCGTAGAATGTGTTTCTGTATTTGTGTATACATAGAGCATTTCTTCAGTGACATGTAAGTACAGGGGCTGCCCTTGGGGAGTGATACTGTGTATTTTGTACTGTGTGAATGTTTTTAACCGAGCTTCTGTTACTTTTACCACCTAAGAAGACTCATTTAAAATTTTTAAAAGTTGTGTTTTCTGGCAAGCAAGTCCTTGCCTCCAGGTTGTCCCCTATCCAAACTGCCCTTTGCTTGGCAAGGGCAACATCTCTGTTCAAGTAATTACTTGAAGCTTAGGATGGCGTGTCATTCAAAATCTGTGCTGGAGCGTCTCCTTGACAGCGCTCTCTGTGTTGCCCTCCGCATTCTTACCTCCCTGTCAGTGTTAGGCAGCATATTGCAAGACACCCCTTCAGCCCTGAGTGCTTGGAAAAGCATGGGGCACAAAATAATTTTTTAAATAGATGAATAAAATACTTTACATTAGGATGCTAAAACACAAGATACGTTGGTTTGGTTTTTTTTTTTAAACGTCTTTACATAGTTAGACTTAATTTAACAAGTGTTTTCTGAAATGGATTTAGAGTTTCTTGCTGAGCCTTAAGTAGCCTAACTTGAATTTTGATGTTTATTTGATAGCTTTGTGTACTGTCAGCTTGTTGATATTTGGGGTTTTAAAGTCAAGATGTAAAGCACATGCAGTAGATAATTCTGGGGTCAGACTTGGGTCACTGATAGTTTCATAACCTGGTTAAGTCACTTCTCCAAACCTCGGTTGTTTTTTATTTGTAAATGAAAGTGAAAAAAATAATACTTGAGTCATACTGTTAGGAGGGTTAAATGAGATGATGTATATGAACCTAGCACAGTTCCTGGGACCCAGTTAAAAATTAGTTCCATTTCCTCTTCAGTGTTTTCAGAGATATTATTGAATAATACGCATGTGCCACCCTAGGTTTAAAATTTAGCAGTTTTAGAATAAGCTAGAATAGCATTTCATTAAAGATTATGTTCCCTGATGTATAAAGCCAAAGGGGGGGATAGGATCGAGGGTGGGAGGTGGGGGCTACTGTTAGGGGGAATATGGAGACAGCTGTACTTGAACAATAAAAAAAAAACAAAAGATTATGTTCCCTGAAAATAATTTATTTCTATTTTATTACAGCCCTGTTGAAACTTTTTAAAGAATATAATTGTGTGTGTTGTAACAGAAAGAAAAATGGAAGTATTTCAGGAACTGCGTAAACCACCAGTACGTTTGGAGTGCGACCACTGCAGTTTCAGAGGCACGGATTATGAAAATGTACAGATCCACATGGGCACCATCCATCCAGAATTTTGTGATGAAATGGATGCTGGTGGATTAGGTAAAATGATATTTTACCAGAAAAGTGCAAAGCTATTTCATTGCCATAAATGCTTCTTTACCAGCAAGATGTACTCTAATGTATACTATCATATCACATCCAAACATGCAGCCCCAGAGAAATGGAATGAGAAACCAAAAAATCAGTCAAACAAAGAAACAGATTCTGTGAAAAGCCCTCCTCTTCCTGAACACCAGAAAATGCCCTCTAGTTCAGCAGAACTCCAGAAACCTGCGCCCGCCCTTTCCATTGAAACACAGACACTTGGTCCACCTTTGTCTCCAGAGTCACCCAAACCAACTCTTACTTCCCTGGAGCCTCAGAGGCCTGGCCCTGTTGTTTCTCCTGAGCCACAGACACCTTCTGTTCCTTCTCCTGAGCCACTAAAGACTACCCCTGTTTCTTCTCCCGAACTTCCGAAACCAGTCCCTATTGTTTCTGAATCTCAGAAACCAGCCTCAGTTCCTTCTCCAGAACCACAGAAACTTGCTCCTGTGTCTCCTGAGCCAGTAAAGACTACTCTTATTAATCCCAAACCTCAGAAACACTCCCATTTCCCAGAAACATTGGGGCCGCCTTCAGCTTCCTCTCCAGAGTCACCAGTTCTAGCCGCTTCCCCTGAACCCTGGGGGCCATCCCCGACTGCGTCTCCAGAGTCTCGGAAGCCAGCCCAGACAATCTCCCCGGAGCCAAGGAAGCCATCCCCGTCAGAGTCTCCTGAACCTTGGAAGCCATTCCCTGCTGTCTCTCCAGAGCCTAGGAGACCAGCCCCAGCTGTGTCACCAGGTTCTTGGAAGCCAGGGCCACCTGGGTCCCCCAGGTCTTGGAAATCTAGTCCTTCAGCATCAGGACCCTGGAAGCCAGCTAAACCTGCTCCATCTGTGTCTCCTGGACCTTGGAAACCAATTCCTTCCATATCACCTGGACCTTGGAAACCAACTCCATCTGTGTCGCCTGCATCCTGGAAGTCTTCATCAGTCTCACCTGGATCCTGGAAAACTCCTCCTGCATCTCCTGAGTCATGGAAGTCGGGTCCACCGGAACTTCGAAAGACAACTCCTACCTTGTCACCTGAACATTGGAAGGCAGTCCCCCCAGTGTCTCCTGAGCTCCGTAAAGCAGGACCTCCCTTGTCTCCTGAACTTCGCAAACCAGGCCCACCCTTGTCCCCAGACATTTGTAGTCCAGCGGGATCTCCAGAACTCAGAAAACCCTCAGGGTCTCCAGAGCTTTGGAAGCTTTCTCCTGATCAGCGAAAGACTCCTCCTGCTTCACTTGATTTTCCTGAGTTCCAGAAAAGTTCCCGTGGTGGTTCCCCTGATCTCTGGAAATCTTCCTTCTTTATTGAACCTCAGAAGCCTGTCTTCCCTGAGACCCGGAAACCTTCTGGGCCACCTGAGTCCCCTAAAGCGGCGTCTGATATCTGGAAACCTGTACTCTCTCTTGATACCGAACCTAGAAAGCCTGCCCTATTTTCTGAGCCTATCAAATCAGCCCCTCCTACTTCTCCCGAACCACGAAAACGTGCTCTTTTTCCAGAGCCACGGAAACATTCCCTTTTCCCTGAACTTGCCAAATCCTCTATGTTCTCAGAATCTCAAAAGGCAGTTGAACTAGGTGATGAACTACAGACAGACGCCATAGATGATCAAAAGTGTGATATTTTAGTTCAGGAAGAACTACTAGCTACACCTAAGAAACTCTTAGAAGACACTTTATTTCCTGCCTCAAAGAAGCCCAAGAAAGACAGCCAAGAGAACTCTGATGCTGAGCTTAGTAGTAGTGAGTATATAAAAACGGATTTGGAAGCCATAGATAGTAAGGGCCAGGAATCAAGCAGTGATCAAGAGCAGGTTGATGTGGAATCTATTGATTTCAGTAAAGAGAACAAAATGGACATGACTAGTCCAGAGCAGTCCAAAAATGTACTCCAGTTTACGGAAGAAAAAGAGGCTTTTATCTCAGAAGAGGAGATTGCAAAATATATGAAGCGTGGGAAAGGAAAGTATTACTGCAAAATTTGTTGCTGCCGTGCTATGAAGAAAGGTGCTGTTTTGCACCATTTGGTCAATAAGCATAATGTCCACAGCCCTTACAAATGCACAATTTGTGGGAAGGCTTTTCTCTTGGAATCTCTCCTTAAAAATCATGTAGCAGCCCATGGGCAAAGTCTACTGAAATGTCCACGTTGTAATTTTGAATCGAATTTCCCAAGAGGCTTTAAGAAACATTTAACTCATTGTCAAAGCCGACATAATGAAGAGGCAAACAAAAAGCTAATGGAAGCTCTTGAGCCACCACTGGAGGAGCAGCAGATTTGATTTCTAAAAAACGTGGATCTGTGCTCTACAGAGTTGTTTGTTGAAACTTTCTGTTGGAAGTATAGTTAAATAGCTTAGTTGGATTGGTAGATGTTGATGTGTATGATGTGCTGTGTTTAATTGTCTCAGTAGTGTTACACAGAATAGGAATTTGGTTATTTTTTCATGGTCTGTTTTTGTTGCTATCTTATAAGGCAGTTCAGACTGTATATTCCAGATGGATAAAGTATCTAATTTCTTTCAAGTACCTGTGAATAATATGAAATGTAGGCGTTCATTTAATAAGCAAGAGCAAGTTGTACTCAATTTAAAATATCTAGTTAGTGTCTTTTTTGTGAAACTAATTTCAGACAATGGAAATTGGTTGGAATGCTTAAGAATTAGGCATGAAATTTTTGAGAAATATTCTTTTTTTAAAAGTATTTTCAGATCATAAAGGTTATTTTGAAGTTTCTATTTGATCATTTTTATAAATCTTGGACAGTTTCTAAATGTTTATTAACTTTTATGTCATGGAAAATTGGAGTCTCAGGGTTGCTGATTTTCTGCTAAAAGGGGGGAAATTGAGTAAGTATAAAAAATAGTTTGCAGCCTTCTCTTGTAGGAAACTGAGAAAGGTGAGTATGTTTTTAGGTTTTGTCCTTAATTGTTTGCTTTGGAGTCTTCCATTCTGTATCTTATCCCAAGGTCTGGCCCTTCACTTTCCTGGCCCTTCACTTTCCTGTGAGCTCACACCAATGGACTGTCCTTAACTGCCAAATGTTAGAGAGGTGCCTCCTGCTCCTGGGCCTTGCGTTTCACCCATCAGGGCTTCAGATTAGGGTAATGAGGAGGGACTGAGAGTCTTCCAGATTGACCGTAGAACATTTTATAAGCAGACGTTTCTGTTGGAGAATGTGTCAATTTTTTTTAAAGTTGTTACTGTAAATACCTTGAGCTCATTCATGGATTATTTTATTCTAAAATATTTTGTCAAATGTGTATCAACCAAATTAAAAATAAAAGGCTTTCATGTCACCAACATTTTCATGTGTGTCTTTTAATTTTTATTGTATGATACCCACTTTGTTATTCTTTCCTATTTCCCCTTGATTTTAGCATACCAGTTTTTTCATATCTGGAACAACATTTTCTCAGCTCTGTTTCCTCAAAGTTCTGTAGTCAGGTAAGTTAGGGAATCGCTGCACTAGGTACTAGTTCTGAAAAACCTCATCTGTGCATATTACCTTATTAAAGGTTGTTTAATTCCAGTGGTTAACAAGCCTGGCTGCTCCATTTAAACAATGTGAAACATTCAGTGCTATCAGGATTCTGATGTGTAGCCAGGATTGAGATACGCTGGCTTGTATGTCCAGCTTAATTAAGCTGTTCCTGGACATTTTTGAACAAGGAGTGCTTTTTTTTTTATGGCATCCAAATTAATAGTCCAATTGGGAAGACACTGTTTAGATAATACCAGGAGGGTCTTAAAGCTTCAGATCTATCATCTTGGTGAGCACAGTCTGGCAGGGAAAGCACCAGGTAGTTGGCAGTTTACACCGGACACCTCCAGAACAAGTCCAAGTTGCGGAGTTTCCTTCTAGGCCTGATGCCAGCAGGTAGGACAGGTAAGGGATCTTGCGTGGCATTCTTTCCCGGAGGCTCTAGAAGAGAATCCATTCTCTTTCTCGGCTTCTAGAAGCCCCCTGCCCTGTCTTGGCTTATGGCTCCCTCCCTCCATCTTTGAGCCAGCACATAGCATCTCTTTGAGCCTCCTTCTGTGGTCACATCTCTTTCACTGACTTTGTTTCCCTCTTTAACGTAGGACCCTTGTGATTACATTGGGCCACCCAGATAATCTAGGATCATCTCCCTATTTTAAAGTCAGCTAATTAAGGACCTTAAATCTCCTTTGCTATAAACTACTGTTTTCACAGGGTCTGGCAGTTGGGACTCGGACATCTTTGGGAGCCGTTCTACCTACCACACCTGGGTTTGCAAACGGGGTTTTGATTGCTTTGCCTAAGCAACCCTGGTTTGGTTTCTTAAGTAATATAACTGTTGCTAGGGTCTCACTGGTCTAGACGCTCCTTGTGTGCACAGATTGGTGCAGTAGAGACTGCTCATAGTCGAGCCTCCCAGCCCATCCTTGACACACCAAAAACTAAGATCGCTACAACACTAATTTTATGTTGCGTTCTCAATACAAAATGACCCCTAAAAGTCCAGCTATTTAAGGCTTTGGCAAATGAGGTACCTTAAGTAACCTTCCCATCTCACCTTATTCATCACCTTTTCTTTCCTGACCTATAATGCTTGCTTACTCTTTTTTCTCTAAAAGTCCTGCCCTCACTAAGCCTGGCACAGTTCTCCACATGTACTCTTCCTAAACTGCTTTTCATTTTATGAGCTGGAAGAAAAAAGGACCAAATTGGGCCTCATTTACTTTTGAGACAAGGCAAGAATGGTACTTTTTTTCCTTACAAATTCCTCAGACTGGACACTAACGTTCAGTCCTAAAACTGAAAATACTGTTGGAATAAAATGATGTTTCAGCACTTTGATTCTGATCATTGAGTGGCTAGCTTAGTTGGTTTGAGCATAATGTTAACTTGATTCTAACACCAGCCAGTCTCTTGCAAATGCCACAGACCCCAAGGAGGCTTAGGTGAAATATATGGGAAGCTTATTAAATTCTTAGTTGATTTGATTAAATGCAAGAATTACAGGTCAAGTGGACAAAAGTCTAACTTGAATCCTAGAGTCATGGCTGCTCGGTCAGTTACCAGTCTTGAAGTTTGCATACCCAGAGCCCCTTGAAGGAAAGGGCAGCCAGGTCCCCTTGGGCAAGGAAGGACCGCAGTACACTGCCAAAAAAATCTGTACTGTTAACTCTCTCACCCTTCCACAAAGGGAACCACAGCTGTTTACCTGAGTGACTGCTTTGGGGAGAAGGAAATAATCAGACGCATTAGGAATGCCTGGCTTCTGGCTCTGAACTGGCTACAGGAGACCTCGAGCATCCTGTGGCCCTCCAGAGTAGGGTGTGGAGGTCAGGTAATTAACAGTTTCCGCTTAGGTCCCTATCACAGTAGGTTCTTTGGGCCCCCAAACCATTCAGTGGTTATTCCCTCAGTTATGAGAGGCATAATTAGAGTAGACATACTCAGGAACTGATGACATCCCCACATTGGTACCCTGACCTGTGGGGTGAGGGCCTTTGTGGGAAAGGCTGGTTGGAAGCCACTAGAATTGCCTCTCTGCTGGAAAAATAGTAAATCAAAAACAATTGGGCGGTGAGAGTTCTGGGAAGATGGAGGAGACAGGAATCTGTCCCCCAACTTAACAGTTTCGTTGGCAGAATCCGATGTAACTAGAACTCGGGAGTCTGTTGAAGGCTTGCAACTTCCAGGAGGAAGCTTGGACAGAATGTTGTTCATTTTCAGCTCCACGCAGTGGCAGCTACCCATCCACCACCCGCAGCCATGTAAGCATCTTGCACGCAACTTGTGGCAGCCAGGGTGGCTAAAAAGGACCCTGTCTTCCAAATGTTGGGGATCTGTGCTGTGATTGCTGGTTGCTGCTTTTGATCACAGGGATGCAAAGAGGCAGGCAGCCATTCTTATTGCCCCTCCCCCTGTTGTTGCAAGCCTCCCCCCATCCCCCCAGCTTAAGTGACTTTCAGAACAGTTAATGATCAATAGAAATTTTCGAGGCTAAGGAACAAAATTGAAAATAAGGGAGTTGAACCTAAGGGAACTGCGGGACACCATAAAGCAGACCACAATATGCATTTTGGGAGTCCCAGAGAGAGAGTGGCAGAGAGAGTATTTGAAGAAACAATCACTGAAGGCATTCCAGTTTTGCTCTGTGTTCTATATGGTATAAGATGTGTAGAAAACAAATAACACAATGCCTCATCTAGTGGGTGAGGCAGAGGCTTTCTAACTCACACAAACTGGATGACCAACCACGGCCCGAGGACCATTCATGAGTCCACCTTACAGGAGGGAGCTGGGCCTTTGTTGAAGAGAGTGGGGCTCTTTTTCTACTGCCAGGCAGAACAGGCTCTGCAGAATGATCTGAAATCCACAAAGCTGGCCACATTGAGGCAGGTGGGAACTGACAGGATCTGCTGACTCTCTAGTGCCTAGTACATTGTAGGCACTCAATAAATATTAGTTGAATACACAAGTGCATGAGCCTTTCACACACGTGCAAGTGAAAGGCTACCAGGAACTTGATGCCAGCTGGGTGAATTACTGCACAACCAACGTATTGTGACAGTGTAAAGTTGAACCTCTCCTAAACAGTCGTGTTTGTTCCTTTGAAAGGGGTGGCACAGGACACTGCTTCAAGCAGGCTGCCCCAAGAGTAAAGGTCACCTGCTCTCAGTGGTGAAAAAAAGCAGAAGCAGGGAGCATAGAAACCAGCCAGGCCCTGGATACTGTTTGTGGCTGCTGGATACTGGAGCTACAGGAGGAACCCCGACTTCTTTCCTGCCCAACGTTCTATATGAGGTCGGAAGCCAGGCTCCATCTCTGAGCAAGGACTTCCCCTCCTGGCTGTCAGCAAAACTGAGGTAAGGTACTGACAAAGCTAAGGACATGCTTTCTTAGATGTTGCAGCTTCAATCCTTGACAAAGATTGATCACAGGGATTGATCACTTCCTCTTGTGCTGGAAATAAGCACAGTGGTTGGGAGCTTGGGCTGTGAAGTCAGACAAACCTACCTGTGAACCTGCCTCCTTACCTAGGCATGGTTGTTACAGCCTAAGACAGCATAAAGCACTCAGAACACTTAGTAGACTGCCTGATACACTGAACACAATAAATGCTAGATACCATCACGGGCAGGAAAAATAAGTTCATATTGAAAGTTCAGGTTTTTAATGGCTACTTCTTGGCAATGAGATAGGGTCTTTGGGAATTCCATACTGTCAAACATCTGAGTCATGAATAGCCCACTTGTAACCATCCGGGAAATATCCATGGTGGACTCGCACCCTGTGGTTGGAGCTCCATGGGGCAAGAAGTCCTACTTGATTTCTCATGCACCTTTTCCACCATCCCCACAGAAGAGAGGCCTCAGGTCCTGGTTACAACAGCGTAGGTACCACTTTCTCACCCAGACTTTCGCAATGTTACCTATCAGTAGTTTTCAAACCTGGCTACACGTTAGAATCACCTAGAAAGTTTAAAAACTGGTTCCTGGGCTCCACCCCAGACCAGTGAAATCTTTCTGGGTTCCAGGCACAGGCTTAGGAGTTTTCTAGAGTCTCACGTGCTTCCAAACAGCCGAGGTTGAGAACCATGGTTATAGACCATATGGTAAGAGAAACCCCCCATGTGGGAAGGGGTCCTGCCTTCAAGTAAGGGGGCACCTCAGCTCTCTTCACCTCAGTTGTTTTGTCTTTGAAAAGAGTATGTTATCTATTTCACAGGGCTGTTAGGAAAAAAGTGATTAAGAGAAGGTGGCTCTGTGCATTGTAACCACACCAAGTCACATTTATGACGGGAGAGGCAACGTCCTATCACACTGTATTTTTAGTCATAAAACTCAGCATTTAAGTGAATGGAGAAGAGGCCACATGAGTTCAGTTTTTCAGTTATGACCTCTCCATCCTTGGGGGGGAAACGGGTTGAAACAAGGCCAGTCAGTCATGTGGGTGCCAAATGCAGTTAATAGGTTGCTTCCCTTCAAGCTAATAGTCTTTAAATATTTGCTCAACATTCTCTCAGAAGAGGCTCAGTGCCAGCTGGAGGAGGACACAGGCGCTCTGCTGTCCTAAGTGATTCGGCTCCGGTCTCACAACAAACTCTCAGAAGGCAGTCTGATTAGCGACCATCCACTGGTCCTTCAGGAAGCCTGCGGGGAACCTCACCCCACCAAGCATTTCTACCAAATAGTCCTACCACAGGGCGTTGTCTCCCCGAGAGGAGTTTTAGTGAATAGGATTCTTACCATCTTGGTGCATCTCAAGTACAGCCAGTCCTTATTTTTATACAGCTTTGCAAAGTGGAGGCCTGGTGGTCTCCTTGGGGGCTAATTAGAGGTTGCTTGGTCAAAAAATTTGTTTGTTCTCAGTGGGAAACTCTACTGCCCATGTCTTACTTGTGGAGCTTCCTGACATTTGTGAAGCCGTGTTCCTTCGCTGCAAGAGAAGCCCAGTGGTGGGGCTGGGCCTGCCTGGGCTCCCAGCTGGGTGGGAATAAGGCGGCCTCCACACTCCTCACCTCCACTCCAAACAGGGATTGTGGAATTCATGCTGGACAGAATTCAAAGCAAGCAGCAAGTGTGAGACTATGTATCCATCCAATTGATTTAATTAGAAATTTTTTCTTTTTAAGGAGTCTAAATTTTCCTATATTATTGCTTTAAATAGTAGGCTGGAGGAGGGAAGGCATTTAAGGCTTGGGGGTAAATAAACATGTCAGAAAAAGCGGTGATTAGGAACAACAAGGCCTGGAGAAGACCTCATTCTCTTATAGGTCTGCTGGTATTTGGCACTAAATGGTTTGTCACTAACATGTACCCGAGGTGATAATACCTGCTTCGTTAATTGAATTTGAGAACACACTAGGAATAAGATTTGAAAGATGGAAAATAGTTAAGAGTGTGGGCTTGAGGTCAAAGTACGATTTCCAGAAAGCTAACCACAGAATGGATACCTTTCAGAGTTCATCAGCTTGTGAGTGCAGAATGGACAAATGAGCTAGTTCAAAGAAGAACCTGGGGGACAGCGGTTTATGGGGGTCGGCAGTTTATATAGTTGGGGAAGGCGGGCTGAAATACCTTCTAAGTTGCCGAAAACTGGTTAACGGTGACTACAGTCATGCACCGCGTAACAACAATGGACCACATACACAATGGTGGCCCCGTAAGGTTATAATGGAGCTAAAAAATTCCTATCACCTAGTGGCATCGTAGCTGTCGTAACATCATAGCACAGCACATTACTCATGTTTGTCATGATGCTGGTGCAACCAAACCTACCACACTGCTAGATGCGTAAGAGTGCAGCAATACAATTATGTATAGGACATAATACTTGATAATGACAATAAACAGCCGTGTTGCTGGTTTACGTATCTCCTGTACTATATGCCCTCTATCCTTATTTTTATTTTAATATTTTATTTATTTATTTTTAGAGAGAGGAGAAAGGAGGGAGAAAGAGAGAGACAGAAACATCAATGTGTGGTTGCTTCTCATGTGGCCCCCACTGGGGTCCTGGCCTGCAACCCAGGCATGTGCCCTGACTGGGAATCGAACTGGCAACCCTTTGGTTCGCAGCCCGTGCTCAATCCACTGAGCTGCACTAGCCAGGGCCCCTCTATCCTTATTTTAGAGTGTACTGTTTCTACTTGTTAAAAAGACAAGTTTGCTGTGAAACGCTGTGCCTTGTCACGCAGGCAGCAGCCTCGTCCGTCTAGTGTAGACTGTGTCTCTCGATTGCATTGTTTTCTCTTGTGCTTGATTTAATCTCCTGTTGTTTTTTGAATTTAGGGTAGCCTAGGTATAGAGTGTTTATAAAGTCTGCAGTAGTGTACAGTAATGTCCTAGGCCTTTAAATTCACTCTCTAGCCCTGACTGGTGTAGCTCAGTGGATTGAGCGGGGGCCTGTGAACCAAAGGATCATGGTTCGATTCCCAGTCAGGGCACATGCCTGGGTTGCAGGCCAGTTCCCAGCAACGGACACACGAGAGGCAACCATACATTGATATTTCTTTCCCTCTCTCCCTGTCTCCTTCCCTTCCCCTCTAAAGATAAATAAATATGTTAAAAAAAAAGAAGTAATCCCTTCTTTTAAAAAAAAACATATATATATATATATATATAAATGAATAAATAAATAAATTCACTCTCCACTCACTCACTGACCCCTTCCGCCCAGGACAGTCTTCAGTCCTGCAGGCTCCATTCATGGTAAGTACCCTATAGAGGCGTACCATTCTTTTTTATGTTTTATACCATATCTTTACTGTACCTTTTCTATATGCAGCTGTGTTTACATACGTAAATACTGTTGGGTTACAACTGCCTACAGTATTCAGGACAGCAACATGCTGCACGGGGCTGCAGCCTAGGAGCACCATCTAGCCCAGGTGTGCAGTAAGCTAGACCATTTAGGTTTCTGTAAGTGCAAAGAGGAAATCACCTAACAAGGTATTTCTCAAAACGCATCCCTGTTGTTAAGCAGAGTATGACAGTATCTCCAAAATACGTTTTATAAAACCTACAGTGTAAAATTTCGTTATTTCTTCCTGATAAGTTATGCATATTCTTTAAGATAGTTAAAACCAGTCTTTTGTAAAGTTTATTTCCTGGTTACAGTCATTCTTCATCCAATTAAATATTTCTTATTTCCATCTCCTGTTAATTAAAAAATACTTACACTCATATACTAGTTGCCAGACAGAATAGTTTTTAGCAGTATATATTTTGTTGTTATATTAAATATACATAAGATGTTTGATAATGGTATAAAACAAAATTCAAGGACTTATGAGTTTTAAAATAAATTCTAATTATTCCCAAAGCCCCAAAGCTAGAGTGTAATATACTTGTGCACACGTACTTACTGAAGACATAGAATTCCCACTGTCACGTTTTTCTGCTTCATCAATAACTCATCGTTTCAGCTGTATGTTATGTTACATTGTTTTAAATTAAGTAATAAGAAACAGACTATTAGCTCTATATAACTTTAATCATGACTTTAGTAATCTCTTGCACATAGTGATCTCTTACAAGATGTATTCCTAATTTTTTAAAACAAATAAGTCCTCATTTTGAGATATAAATTTCACATTTATTTGAAAAATGAGCTCCTGCTTTTCTGAGAAAACAAGCCTGATTTATCTGATTGATTTGATAATAAATCAACTGGCAAAAGTTACATGGTTATTATTTTCTATAAATTGGATTAAATATGCACTCCAAGGGTTAGTAAACTGTATAAAAATATTGTACTGATAAAAGTATACTGAAATTACTGCACTGCTTTTTAATTTCCCAAGTCTTTTTGATTACATTAGATCAAACTGTTTGCCTCCAGGAATAAAATGGCCGTGGGTATCAAGTGACCGTAATTAGCAGTCACTTGCTAAGCCTTAGAGAAGCCTTTTCTGCCTACTTCCCAGAAACTGAGAAGTGATTCCTGTGATTGAATAGCAAATCCTTTTAAAAGTCAGATGGTTTCTAACTCCATAAAACTGAAAACATTATCAGGTGGTAGACCATTAGAAGTAATTTTTGACTATAGATAACTGAACATTTGGCACATAACTTGCAAACATACTTAACAAATGAAGTAGTTTTACTGTAACAAAACTCCTTTGCTCCCTTCTATTTCAACAAGGTTTCTCTGCAATTAGATCATTAAGAAGGAAAAACTGGAATAGAATTGTTGAACATTGTCTTATCCTATTAGTGAAAAGTACTTATTCAATTCATCCATCAATATATGAACTAACTGGGAACAAAGTCTCCATCTATCTGAGATGAATTTTCTTTTTGACACTTTATTATCGAAAAATTTAAACATAAACTAAAATGGAGAGTGTAGTAAAATGTACCCTCACCAGTTTCAACAGTTATAAATATCATACTGTTTCTAATTTAAAGAAAGGTATTTCTAACCTATATTATACTTTTATGGCTATGTCTTAGTCAGTTTGGGCTGCTATAGCAAACTGCCATAGACTGGGTGGCTTATAAATGACAGAAATTTATGTCTCATAGTTCTTAAGGCTAAGGAGTCCAAGGTCCAGGGGCCGGGAGATTTGGTGAGGGGTGAGAGCCTGTTTCCTGGTTCATAGAAGACTTTAATGTGTTTTCACAGGGTGGAAGGGGTGGGGACTCGCTGGGGTCTCTTTCCTAAGGGTACTAATCCTATCCATGGGGGCTGCACCCTCATGACCTAAGTGCCTTCCAAAGGCCCACCCTCCAAACACCTTCACACTGGGGGTTAGGTTTCAACATAGGAATTTGGGGGTGTGCAGGCACAAACGTTCAGACCACAGCAGTTTATGTATCAACTATTTTAATACTGGAATAGATATGTTTACTACTTAGGGCCTTATGATAGGAAATCTTGACTTATAATGCATATTTTTATTGCAAGGAATTACATATCCTCATTAGTATAAAATAATGTAAAATTAAAATATGAAAATTCTTTTAGAAAATATAGGAGCAAAAGTTTTCAGGATCACTTGTGAGGAAACAACAGTTGTCTAAGGTATAAACCTTTACTGGTTTCAATCCGGGACAAGTCCTCCCCAATTCCTCAGCCTGGCTTTGTGCTTTTCTGGTGCCTGCAAACCCCACGCGCTGTCCATCAGCCACTCTTGTAGGGACAGGAGAAGGTGAGAAAGTCTGACATAGCTTATAAAGTATCCTTTGGGTATCTGGTAACCGCAGACTGTGGCTCAGTGGGTGCAGGGTAGGGCCCAAGCAGCTTTACTTGTGGGTGAATCCCGGTGAAAAGATGCCAGTGCAGATGACAGATCTACCTCAGACAGGCCCATCCCAGGCTGGAGCCTCAAGAGTCAGCACTCACAGGCTGGCCAGAGGAGATGGCCAGATCCTGTCTTTATTTAACATGTTTACACAATATGTACTTGTTCATCATGGATTTTTTTACATTAATGTAGATTTTTAAAAAATATTGCACTGAAGTAGTATTTGTATCAACTACCAAGAATTTTGTTTTGTTTTGTTTTGTTTTGTTTTGTTTTGTTTGTGATGCCTCCCTCCCCTTGCCTGTTTGTGGCCTTGTTTAGAGAGCAATTTCTCAAAATGCCCCCTGGTGGACAGCATCTATGCTCGACCGCGCGCGCGCGCGCGCGCGCGCGCGTGTGTGTGTGTGTGTGTGTGTGTGTGTGTGTGTGTGTGTGTGTGTTTGCTTCTCTGGGTAGGTTATCTGGAAGTCGTGGATGGTTTCCCTCCCTCTGAAAGGAGAAACAATCCTCCCAAGAATGGTGAGGAAACCCCATGGCAATTCCTGCGAAACAAGCAGCTGCATGGGATCAGGCTGCAGCCAACAGGGGCTGTGATGCCGTGCCGCCTCCCAAACCTCCCCTGCCCCTGGCCCTGACCCTCCTTCCCACTTTAAAGAAGCCCTTTGTTCCTGGCACTAGAGGCCTGGCTGGGACCCTGTCATCTTGCTATCCTTTTGTCGAAACTGGGAAATACTATATATTTCTGCCAAGCCTGTCCCAAGTGTTATTTTTTTTTTATACCATGAAAAAGAAGAAACAAATACATACGCTATGAATACACTCAATGAAGTAAAGGGAAGAAATGGGCAAAACAGACTAAGCTCTGTCTTTGCCTCCATGTCTCCTAGAAGCGTTTTGGGATTGGAACGAGTTTTCTCTTCTTCCACAAAGTAAGTTTCTAACAACGCCTTATATTCTAGATCTGTAAATTTAAAATGAAAAAAAAAAAAAAGATACAATCCTACACACATGTAGGAGAAAAATTACATTTGATCAGTGTATCTAATCCGGCTTTTGAAAGAGGACTCACCATTGCCAACCCTTTTAGTTTTGGCATCTTTTTTCTTTAGCTTCTTTTTGGCTATCTTCTGGAATGGAGCAAACTCTACCACTGCAGGATATTCTAGGCCTTGGACCAGAAACAAATTCCACGAATCATTCTGAAATTCTACTATATTCATTTTGAAAAATGATGATCTAGCTTCCTTAAGGACTGAACATAACAATGAAAATGTCATTGTTTAAACTATAAATTAATTATACTTTCAGGTAACTGCATCTTAGCATGTCAAACTCCAGAATTACTTTTTATTTCTTAAAGATTTTATTTATTTTGAGAGAGAGGGAAAGAGAAGGAGAGAAACATCAATGTGTGAGTGAAACATCAGTTGCCTCTTTCATGGCCCATTTGGGAACCTGGCCTACAACCCAGGCATATGCCCTGATGGAATCGAACTGCCAACCTTTCACTTTTATGGGATGACACCCAACCCACCAAGCCACCAGTCAGGCAAACTCCAGATTTAAAAAGGAGGAGCAATTATGTTTTAAACAGAATGATTCCTCATACTTCAGTGGTGGTTACAAGCCTGAATATGTTCAAAATTCACCAAACTGTATGCCTTGAAATGGTGAGTTTTACCATATGCAACTTACACTTCAGTAAAGCAGATTTCTCCCAACCAATTTATGATGGAATATCTTTAAATAGATTGCTAGGTCAAATTTAAAATTAAAAAATTTTTAAAGATTCATTCAATTATCCATCTGTTATATAAATTCAAGGAAATTACTTGGCTAGAGACACTTGGCTAAAAGACTGTAGATAATATTCATATAAGATTTGGTTCAAATATAAAAGTTAGAATGAAAGTCTTCAGAAACCCATTTTGTAGTTGTGTGTGTATGAGTGTATGAGTGTACATTCAGTAACCTTCACTGAGAGAATCTGCTGTATGCTTAACCAACATCACTGTTGGAGCTGCCAGGAATACTGTGTCCATGCTATCGTAACTCTCATTTATCCGGAAGACACGTTCCACAACATGGTTGAACCCTGAGGATGTCGTGCTAAGTAAAAATAAGCCAGTCGTGAAATGACTAACAGTATATGGTTGCACTTCTATGAAGTATCTGCAGCATTCAAATTCATAGGAACAGAAAGTAGAAGGGTGGTGGCCAGAGGCTGGGGAGAGGGAGAAATGGGGAGCTGTTGTTCAGTGAGTAGAGACTTTCAGTTTTGTAAGATGAAAAGATTTCTGGAGATTGTTTGCACAATAATGTGATTATACTTCACACTGTTAAACTGTACACTTACAAGGGAATAAGATGGTAATTTTATGTTATGTCTATTTCACCACAAGTTTTTAAAAGGAATGAAAAAATCACTTGAATGATTTACTGAAAAAAAAAAAAAAAGAGCATTCAACACAGTAGTTCTAGCATTCAAATAGTGCAAACATTAAACTTGCCTGTACTCATAGCAAAAATCTCATGGCTTCAGCTTAGTCACCCTTTCACCATTATTTTTGTGACCTCTCAGTGGAGAGGAAGGAAAGACTCATCAGTACGGGGCTGGGATGGAATGGGAGGAGGTTGGTTGCTGAGGGGTGTATAGAAAACAATATTCTGTTAGAAGTGCACAGACATTATTAACAGCTGAACACACTGGCCGAGAGTCTGACAGGAAAGGAGGAAAAAGATATCAAAAGCAGAACCCCCCAAATACAGCAAATTGGAAATATTTAGCAGTAAATTACATTGTCTCAATAGACAATGCTGTTAAATATTAGGGTCAAAAACTAATGTTCAGTATTACAATCCCCTCCCCCTGTGACATCATCCATGAATGGTATAATTATGAAGAATACTCTGCTTAGGAAGACACTGACATAAGTGAATAATATATTTTAGAATTTTTTATCAAACACTGGTGAAATTATTTAGTTTGGGGAAATAAAAAAGTATCCAGAAAACTCATTTATATGAAAAACTTTGCCCTGGCTGGTGTAGCTCAGTGGATTGAGTGCGGGCCTGTGAACCAAGGGATCACGGTTCGATTACCAGTCAGGGCATATGCCTGGGTTGCAGGACAGCTCCCAGCAAGGGATGCACGAGAGGCAACCATACATTGATATTTTTCTCCCTCTCTCCCTCTCTCCTTCCCTTCTCCTCTAAAGATAAATAAATAAAATGTTTAAAAAATTATTAAAAAAAACCTTTAATCTCCAATGATAATATATAGTTTTTCACTATTATACAGAATTGCCAGATTTCTTTGGTTTATATACAATCATACTTTTTAATATAAGCACACAATCACAGTAATAATTAAAATTTACAAAATTATTTTAGATTAGTGTCTGAGAATTTCTGAAAACTAACAAGTCCAGGGTCTGGCACAAATAATGCCCCTTTCTTATTACAAAATCATAAGCATGTAATTCCGTAACATAACAGTGCACTCAAGAATGCACATAACAACCACACTCAGGCATACCATATGACATTTTGGGTGAAATGTTCAAATTCAAACTATACATTACTATACCCATATTATTACCCTACCAACCACACTCAAGCAGGCGTTATTCCAATGGACCCTGTATTCCAGCAAAACTTAATTTATGTACTTAGAGATTGTAACATGGAGTTTAAAAAGCCAATGGCCTAACATTTACTGTCAATGAAGATGTATTCATGAAAACGATCTCTAAAAAGAAGGACATCACCAGGATTTCTAAAATTAATGTATGCTCTTGAGTAGACGAGCATGAAGACGAAATAAGAGCTAGCGGTGAAAGTGGTTAGTACAAAATATAACTTCTTTAATTTTGCCATTTTTCCCCTTGTCTGGATACAACAAACTACTTCAGATAAAACATTAATGACAAAGAATTATCTGTCAGTATATTACAGCATTCTGGATATTCTTTAGCAAAACAAAATAAAAAAAACCCAAACCCAACAACACAAAAACCCCAAGACAAACAAAACATTAACTGAGATCTTTTTAATGACTTGAGAAAGATACTTTAGGTTCATTTCTCTACTGCACAAGTCAGAGTTAAAATATTGGTTCTCAGGGGTTGTAAACCAGAAGCGAGGTCACTCAAAGGTTGTGCCTCATCATGCGTGATGGCTGCAATACAACCTAATTATAATTCCTTCACAGAAAAAAATGTTATGTTGTAAAAAAGATTCTTTACTGAGTTAGACAATACTTCAAGGTATTAGAAAAGTATTTACTGTAGCACATTGTGCAGGGTCTACAGAAGAACCAGGCCTTTCTCTGCTCTCTCACAGCTACCAATTTCCTTCACAGGCAGGAACGTTCAACCCCATTTCACAGATGAGAACACTGAGGCTCAGAGAAATTAGGTATTTGCAGAGGGTGCAGTTAGCGAAAGGGTGGGACTGGGATTCCCAGCTGAGTCACTCTGGGTTCAGAGTCAGTCCTCTCTCAACTGTACCAGTTTTCCTAAATTTTAGCCATTGGAAAATCATCTTAAAAAAAAAAAGAAAACTATATATCTACTATTAGTGCTATTTTTCATCAAATCGACTGACATTTTTTTACTTAAATGTATTTAGCTAAAAGGAAACTTTACATGGCTACCATAAATGAAAACCCATGATATTTAAGACAAAAAGGGTAAAAATGATAATAAAGATAATGAAAACAGTGAAAATCACTAAATCACAGCTGAACTGTCACTTGTTGAAAGTCTAACTTGGGGTCAGCTTTCTCTTTTTTAGTAAGATGGAGGTTTGGAAGTAAAACTTGTTGTCACAGTCATCTATTTACCAACTTGTAAAATGAAATTGAAAGAGATACAACTTCAGAGGGGCACGCTGGGGGTGTTGGTAAGGAAAGTAAGCACAGGGCAGCCTCTGGGGTCTGGCATATTCTGTTTCTTTTTCTGTTAGTTACATACATGGGTGTGTTCACTTGTAAAAATTCATCAGCTTAAATATCATTTATTCACTTTTCCTGTTATACCTTAATACAATTTACTTTTAAAAGCTATATGAAACAAGATTTTTGTCAACTGATGGTCACTGGTGCCAATTCAGTGCCAACAGGAATCCCCAATTTGGGGTGCAGTGAAGAAGGAAAGTTTATTCAGCGCAAAACAGCCCAGCTGTGATACAGCACAGATGTGAAGGCAGCGTGGCTCTGGAACATACAGCAGGGCTGTGAAACCAGCACAGCGACAAGGCGGCCGGGGGCCAGGCCCCTCTCAGGGGAAACAGCTCAGCTGTGCTGCTGCTCTGAGCTAGTCTGCTCTGCTCTGCTCTGAGCCAGTCTGCCTGGTCCTACGCGGGTCTGCTCTGCTCGGTGCCAATCTGCTCTGGCCTGCACTGGGCTGCTTCACTCGGTTCTGGGGAAACTCTGCTCAACTGGGTAACCATAGTAATCCAGAAATGGAAAGTGCACTCTCAATGCCAGGAGTCCCTGCCGCTGGTCACTGATTGGCCTGTACTTATGGAAATGAGAACCTCCAAATCTCAGTCTGATTGGCCCAAAGGGCAATGTCCTCCCTAAAGAGCAGTTCACCTGAGAGGCCCCGTACAGAAATGACTGTTAGGATCTGTTTTTAAACACTTGAGCCCAGTTTGCTAGCAGGAGTCCTTTTCTCTCTGTGTTCACAGGTTTTTGATATCCAAAATACAAAAATTAAGTAATGTGTTGTTAATTGCTGGTGCTTAGTAGAGGCACATTGCAAGTCTATTTTAGAGGCATTTAATGATCTGCCTACTTAGAAATTACTTGCAGAAGTAAAGGTCTGAGTCTGTTCTTACTGCCAAAAGGAATGCGGAATGCAGTGGACCCATTTTGCCTCCAGTCCAGTGTCCACACCGCGGGTCCTCTCCCGCCACCACCAGGCTTCCCTGGGCCTGAACTGACCCTCGCTGAGCAAACGCCCTCGTGCCTCCTCAGGCCCGGTCTTCGACAGTATGGACAGCTACCACCCAGCGATGGTGAGCCCAGCGTCTTCTGCTCCAACCTGCCATCTCCACCTCCACAGGCTGAAAAGATTTTTCTTCCTCTCCCAATCAGAAAAGAACTCGGCGTCCAGAGGCCGCACAGCTCCGAGTAGCGCTGCCCGGGACCTGAACAGCAACGACCCCCGCCCCCTTGCTGCTGTCCGTGGTGCTGAAAGCGGTCGCCCTCCTTTGCCCCCTCTCCTGACCAAAATGGATCGCACCACCCTTAGCCCCGCCCCTTCCGTCGCCGTCCCAGCCCTCGGCCCTGTCCCACTCTCCCAGCAGACCACGGCGCCTCTTCCTCGGCCCCGCCCCTGCCTAGCTCTGGACGGTCCACTTTTGGGGCGTTTTGACCCTTTCTCCTCCCTCCAGGTTTGCCAGCACGGCTCCGCCCACCCCGCCCGGGCGCTTTGGGATCTTACGCTTCCTCTCGCGAGGTTTGCCGCCTGCGTTGCACCACCACCAGAGGAAGACCCCTGGGCGCGTTAGCCGCCGACACCCCCTGCGGAGCTGCGTTGACGTGGTCCCCAGTTTCTCCCTCCCGCATGCGCCCTTGTGCAGCAGCCGACACCCGGTGGCCGCCGGTCCCCTCCTCTGAGTACATCCCGTACCCACCGCAGATCCGAGGCCGCCTCCCTCCCCAGTCTAAATTTCGCAAGAAGTAGACTACCGTCGTCCCCACTCTCACTCCTGCCCTCTCTCACGCCATGCTCGCCTCGTCCGCTTGGCTCAGTCACCGCTTTGCCCCTGGTCCATGCTGCTCCAAGACCTGCGCACCTCTCTCTCCCCGTGCGCCCCAGGTTTGCCAGCATGGCTCCCCACCCCGCGACCTCCCATGCTGCCCCCTTTCATCGCGCCGGGGACTCGCCAGGTCAGGGCGAGGCGGGAACGTCTAGAGTCTGGGGGCCCGGCCGCCCGGGGTGGGCCGCGGACCAGCACCTCCGACCTGCGCCCTTTTGTGCGGTCACCGGGAAGCGGAGGCCAGGGTAGCTGAGTGTCGAGAGTGCCCGCACTCTTCTGCAGTCCGGACTTTGGAGGTTTCGGAGCGGACGAGGGATCGAAGGCCTTTCCTTTTCGCGGGTCGGGGGTCAGCGGGAAATTCAGAACCACGAGATGTTTAGGACTCATCAGGGCTGAATCTGATTCCCACGGAGAAGAGCAGGCTGGCCCTTTGGCTCAACGTTGCTGAGATTTGCATACGCGTACTTAATAAACTTTACAAACTTCTCTACTCTTGTCCAGAGATGTCTGAAAATTTCAACAGAGAATAGCAGTTGTATTTAAGGGGAAAAAAAGAGATTGACAGGAATCACAAGTTGGTAAATGACTTTTCTATATGGAATAAAATAAATGCACTGGGGTTGAGAGCATAAATGGCTGATACATAAGGTTCATTTCGGCTGTCCTTAGGAGCTCAATTGTAAACGTTTACCACTGTCTGGATGGTGGTTCAGGCTGGAGTAGAGTAACTAAGAGCTCAGACCCATGACGTTCACAAAACAGGACTTAAGGTTTTCAAATGTAAATTTTACTGAACTTTTGGGCGTCTCTCAATGGGACAGCAACCAAGCAAGGTTCACATTTGTTTCCTTTTCGTTAACAAACATACAGTCAGTAACACTTTTGATTAGAATAATTTATATATGGAAGTTCTTCACTTTTAAATGCCACGTTTTAAAATATTTTCTCATATTTTTCTTTATGCATGTTGGCTATACTTTTCATTCATAGCATCTTTCCCCAACAATGTCAAGTACGAATAAGAAAGGGAGCTAGAGAATGGAGTGACTGAGGCTGTTAGGGGATGATGGCAGATACTGGGGGTACATCCAAGCTTAATCAATCCAGTACTTCATCCTTGAGCCACTAAATACCTGTGAACACAGTGGAAATGTGACATGTTAATAGACCAAAAGA
>PVKU01002221.1:0-240127 GCA_004027475.1 Anoura caudifer | reverse complement strand
AGACTTCCAGGAAGTTCAGGAAGCTCAGAGTGTCCCAAAGAAGTGGGACCCAAGGAGGAACACACCAAGGCACATTATAATTACATTAGCCAAGATTAAAATGAAGGAGAGAATTCTAGAAGCAGCAAGGGATAAGGGCACAGTCACCTACAAAGGAGTTCCCATCAGACTGTCAGCTGATTTCTCAAAAGAGACCTTCCAGGCAAGAAGGGGCTGGAAAGAAGTATTCCAAGTCATGAAAGTCAAGGACCTACATCCAAGATTGCTTTATCCAGCGAAGCTGTCATGTAGAATGGAAGGGAAGATAAAGTGCTTCTCAGCTAAGGTCAAGTTAAAGAAGTTCATCATCACCAGGCCCTTATTATATAAAATGTTAAGGGGACTTATCTAAGAAAAAGAAGATAAAAAGTAGGACAGTAAAAAGATAGCAAACTTACAGATATTAACAACCACACCTAAAACAAAAGCAAACTAAGCCAACAGCTAGACCAGGAGCAGGAACACAGAAATGGAGATCACATGAAGGGTTAGCAACAGGGGAGTGGGAGGAGGAGAGAGGGAGAAAAGGTACAGAGAATAAGTAGCATAGATGGTGGGTAGAAAATAGACAGGGGGAGGGGAAGAATAGTGTGGGAAATGTAGAAGCTAAAGAACTTATGACACATGGGCATGAACTAAAGGGGGGAATGTGGGTGGGAGGGGGTGTGCAGGGTGGAGGGTAATGATGGGGGAGAAATGGGACAACTGTAATAGCATAATCAATAAAATATAATTTAAAAGAAATGAAAGAAAAAGAAAAAAAAAAGAAAAATGTTTTCCAAACTTGGTATATAAGCCATGTATGATGTAGTTTCTTTAGGAGAAGAAAGTATTTCTTAATAACAATTACTTTATTAAAAGTTAATGTTAAAGGTTTTACTGTCTCAGTAGATGATAATTTATAAAAATCTTCAAGTAATAAATTTAAACAAAGTATATTTGATTATACGGATTTAAAAACATTAAGCTAAATCATATAGCTCTCTCTTTTTTTTTTTTTTTTTTTGAAGAGTGAATGGTATTGGTGTTCTGTACCCAAAAATTTCCAAGTACAATTTACCAAGATCTGGTTTTATATTTCCTATGATGCAGCTTGATCTCTGATTTTATGATTTATTTTCATTTTTCTAAGCAATACTTTTCTTCAACTTGCTCCCAGAGGAAATTGCAATTATTATATGAGTGTTCAATGAGTTGATTTTTTATCCAATTCTGGCATCTCAGAGAAAATTCGTTTATATCACAAATGTTGAGGTAGATCAACTCTTTCCCTTCTAGCAACTGTTTGGCAAAGCTCTTACATTCTGAGCAATCTTAAGAGATGAGCAAACCTTGCACATAATTTGTCTTTAGGGATAGGAGAGCTTGAGTTTCCACAGGCCAAAACTTAATTGAGAGATGATGTCTTTAGAGTATGTGTGGGAAGACCCTTCAAGAAAAAAAAAAAAAGAAACAGTTAAAACTTGCTAATACATCTGGGTAATGATATACTCTACTGCACTTTCCATGTGGTGAGTGAAGGAACAAATTACATTATTGATTAACATATTTCATAGATGAATTTTGCCCAGTACTTCTAGAGAAGGTTACTACTAAATAGTTCTATATCAAACAGCTGGACGTAACGGAAATCGCACATGTCAACTGGTCACAGATGCCACATTTGAGGATCTGCTTGTAGGAAACAAAGAACACCACAAGGATCTGAATTTTTTTCTAACAAGCACTCAGTCTTTTGCCACCTACCAGAGAATGAGCCAATTTAAAAGTATATTTGGTAATGTCATAAACTTTCTACACTGGAAAATCTGCCATCACTTCTACAGCTCTGCAATTCTTAAACCACAAAGTGTCAATCTTCAAACAAAGCCTCTTGCTTTCAGTTCTTCTCAGTGTCCCTCGAAGTACAGGTACACATGTTTTTGTTTGTTTGTCTGTCTGTCTGTTTGTTTCCTGAGAGGCCTCCAGTGTTTCAAGCCCTCCTTCTCATCTAGTTTATCGCTCAATTTATTCTGTAGGCCTAGAGTCTACACATTGAGAATAATTTGATGGTGCAATAACTCTACCGCCTTCCTCTTTTCTGGCCAGCACACTAGGCCCCTCTATTTTCCCCTCATCTGCCCTGAAAACCCTGAATTATGAATCAGTCTACACATATGCCAACATTTTTGTTTGATTCTGGGGCTACTGGCTGTGTTGGAGGAAAATCACTTAACCACAGAACTCTTCTTTTGTAACCATAAACCCAAATATAAATAAGAATAAGGCTCTTATCTTTCTCCCGGGCCCTGAAGCACGTCAGTGATGGTAACATGGTTCAATCAGGTTCCCATTCCTTGTGTACTACGTCTACACATTCACTGAGTCTTGTTGGTTCTATGACTATCTTGTGCTGAATGATTTTGGATAAATAAGGCTTTTTCCTTTTTCGTATTATTCTCCTGTGCTTGCAGTGACTTTATCAACTTTATTCATCCACACAACTCTGATATTTCTTCTACTATAGGCTACAAATTCTAGCTCTCCCTGGCCTCATTTTCCTCATCTGCTAAGTGAGATCGAGAATAATAACTGTGCAAGGTGCCAGGTGGGTACTGGAGATATTGGGGAAATACTTTGTAAACTATGTGATTGTCTAACTGTTATGCTGTACACCTGAAACTAATACAAAAATAACATTGAATGTAAACTGTAATTGAAAAATAAAATTTAAATTAAAAATAGAATAGTAACTACCTTTTGGTTTTTGTGAACATCAAACAAAGTCGTATATGTAATACACTGGACTACATATGTCGTATACTGAGTTCTCAACCAATGTTGGACCCTGTTCTTTACTTTTTCTCAGAAAGCCCAGTCCTCTCATGGAGATGACAGAAGACGCTTACGGAATTTGTCTAAAAGCCCCTTGCATCAGCCAAGAGCATGAGTCAGGCACTCACTGTGAATGGGAAGGGCTTTATACCCAAAGTGTGTTGGGAGTCTGACTGACATAATCAGATGCATCTCTTCCATGCCACACACTCTGCACGTTCTTCTCTTCCTCCATTCGGGCCAAGGAACGATAGGAACCTGGTTGCTAGTTGCCAACGACTTGTCTGACTTGAGTCAAGTTTGTTAAATTTGGAATTCTTTAGCTCTTATGAAATAAGAATTAAATACTCTCTTTACTGCCCTGGCTGGTGTGGCTCAGTGGTTGAGTGCCAGCCTGTGAATCAAAGGGTTGCCGGTTTGATCCCCAGTCGGAGCACATGCCTGGGTTGCTGTGCCAGGTCCCCAGTAGGGGGTGTGTGAGAGGCAACCACACGTTGATGTTTCTCTCCCTCTCTTTCTCCCTCCCTTTTCTCTCTAAAAAGTACATAAATAAAATCTTTAAATACTTTCTTTACTTACCTCAAGGAAAATAATTTCCGTAAAATGGCTATTGAGACGGAGGGCTTTGTGACATTAGGCACTTGATTTTAAGATGGTAGTTCTGTCCAGCCTTGTATAACACCTTTTATTCCTTTTTCACACTAAAGATGAAAAAAAAAATCCTGAGTATAACTCATTAGCATCACCCTTCTGCCTGCCTGTGCCTGCTCTCTCGATACAAACAGGGAATAAGGAGCAACTCTACATGGCTGGTATCAACAGGGATCTAGACCTAATTTCATTTATTCAGTAAGTGCACACTGAGAACTTGCTAAGCAAAAACCTCATTGGTTGGTTTAGGAAAATATAAGAATGAATAATATTATCAGGATCTAATCCTGATTAGCTCACATTCATTGAGGAATCCCTGGTAGAAGACCTATAGGTTTTAAGAAATAAGTCTTTGAAGAGATTTGTTTTCTCTTCCTTTAACTAAAGAAAAACTGGCCCTCTCTGGTGTAGCTCAGTGGATTGAGCATGGACCTGCAAACCAACAGGTCGCCAGTTGGATTCCCAGTCAGGGCGCATGCCTGGGTTGCAGGCCAGGTCCCCAGTGGTGGTGGTGGTGGGGGTGCACCAGAGGCCACCACACAATGATGTTTCTCTCCCTCTCTTTCTCCTTCCCCTCTCTCTAAAAATAAATAAATAAATTCTTTATAAAAAAAGAAAAACTACTTGTAAATCCATGTTATAAAACAGTGCCTGACAAGATTCAGACCTTAGTGTATTTTAATGAGTTTTTTTCACATATGACATATGAGACATTTAGTTAGCACATGATCTGGTAGTCTCTAAAAATGCATCTCTAGATATTTGGGATTCAAGTATTATGAGCTAAATGTTCTGCATTGAAGCTAATCTGAATCAATATAGACCTGATGAGATTAGCCACCTGCACCAATCAGCTGTGGCCACAGCAGCTTGTGAACCTGAGTCAGAGAGGGAAGGGTATGTATTTCACCAGTGGCTTAGCAAGAGGCCAGGTGTTCCCAAATTCAATCAAGATGACCAGTGTTTTACCAGAAAACAATAGTATATTCCAATTGATAGAAACAAAACTATCATCATTGCAATTGTAGTGAGAAGAGTCTGAAGTAATTGGCAAAATAACAAAAAGATGATGATTTGCATGAAATACGGAAAATAGAAAACAAAAGATTATATGTGCCTTCTAAAGACTGCTCGACATAGAAGTATCCGGATGCCCATTAACACCATTCCGATAGGAGCATGGTTACCAGTGCAGACACTCCTAATGGGGAGATAATGTGTGTAGCTAGCTAACATAAATATTTGTGGCTGCTCTGTGCATGTTTTTTATTGTACATTAACACATGTATTGCATAATTGTTGTATAGTACTCCTTTGTAGTTTTATAGAGCTATTTTCATATCCTGATATCTGACTGACTTTGGGACAGGCACTGAATCTCCCAGATGCTCAGTTTCTTCATTTGGAAAGCAGAGATAACATACCTTCCTCAGTGTTGTTAGGGACAGTAAATCAGCAACGCATCGATAGCACTTTCTGCAGTGACCAGTGCCTGGGCCGCTCAATGAATGGTAACTATTGTTCTGAATATTGTTATAGGTTTAGGTAATTCTCATAAACCTTTTCAGCTACTGGAGACCTTTTTCTTGGTGTGACATCAAGCAAATAAAGAAATATATGATTGTGAAATCATGAAAATACATAATTATGTCTGTATGACATCATATCAATGAACAAGAGTTTGTTTAGCGATGATGCCACTGATAATTATTTTTAATTGATTTGTATAAAAACATTACTGCTTGGTGAAATAAGTCATTTAATTATGGTCTGTGGTGTTTTTTAGACTCTGGGATCTCCCAGTGTCATAGACATAATGAACACTCAACAAAATAGAAATTCTCCTTGATTTATTGTTCAGGAAGCCTTCTGGATCACTGGTCAAAGAAAATACAAATAATAGTTTATACTCAATTGCTCAAAATTTTCACTTTGAATCTTTCACAGAATGCCAGACTTTTATAAATATTGACCAACATTTTTTTAAATGAGGCAAAGTACAGTTTATCCTTCATAGGACATTTGTTGATTTGTCACTAAACCTGAACATTTTACATCTTAGTTAGGTGGGCAATGGATTAACTATAGAGAATTGTCACTTATTAGAGCCTTCTCAGAATTCTACATAAGGGAACAAATTCTGGAATAATCCTGCAGGGAGTTGGCTTTTTATCTCCTAGTTCTGTGACCTTGAGCAAAAGATGTCAGCTTGCCATGAAATGGGGATGATAACAGTTGTAATCTCATAAAGAGGAGAAAAAGTGGTGCCAGGAAGAGGAGTGGGGTGTCCGAGGGAGTGGGGGTGGTGAAGGAATTTTTTAAAAAGTTGGGCAGGGAAGGCCTCACTTCAGACTAAAGATCTGCAAGAAGATGGAGGATGGAGAGGAGGTCTCTCAGGAAGGAGGGCACCAGGCAAAAAGAACAGAGTAGGTTCAATATCCCTGAGGAGCAATATGGGTGCAAGAGATCAATCTGCGGTGAATTCAGAGGGAGTATGGAGACAAAGTGTGCGAGGTCATCATCCGGAGTTTGAGTAAGGAAGCTGCCCTGCCCACAGCAGCGCTAAATAGCAACCAGTCAAGACCCAGTAAGGCGCTTGCTGGAGGAATCAAAGGACCATGAATAAGACCCCTAGAAGCTCCCACGGCCTGATCAAAGGGCCTTTCACCTTTACGATGTCCATATTGTAAACAAAGGGGGTCATTGGAGAGCAGAATGTGCTAACAGCCCCTGAAGGTTAAGGGAAGTAACTTCCCACAAATCAACCCACCACATGCTATACTGGACAGCAGACAGGTGTAACAGGGCCAGGGGGCTCCTCTAAATTCTATTAGTTCTATCAACTTTTCCTGCAAGGAACCCTGGGTGACATTTGCTTTGGGAAAGAGACTCACAGACTTCTTAATCGACACTGGAGCTACATACCCTGTCCTAAATACTAGACAAGGCCCCCTATCCCCTAAAACCAAAGCTATAACTGGAATATCTGGGGAGATCTCCTACAAATCCTTTCTTCAGTCAATTAAATGTCAAAAAGAGGCAACATTAAAAACACAGTTTGTATGCCTTATTCCCTTGTTGGTGTGAATGAAATTAAATGCCAAAGTGACTTTCATACCAGAAAAAGTTGACATCAAAATACTTCCAGGTCAAGCCTGCATCCTCCAAAAGCTGTGTGCTGGAGAGTACTAACACAAGGATTTAAAAATGCCTCCATTATCTTCAAGGAAACCTTAGCAAAGGTCCTGAGGAATCTTCAATTAAATAAGAGAGCCCTACTCTAATATGCGGATAACATACTAATTGCAGTAAAACTAAGAAAGATCTAAACCAAACTGCAACCCTCACTTTAAACTTTCTGGCAGATTCAGGATATAAAGTCCCCAAGGGAAACACACAAATTTCTCAGTCAATTGTAAAATATCTAGGAATTGAGTTTACAAAGAATAAAGAAACTTTTTGCCAGATCGAAGGGAAGAATCACCTTGCGTGGCTGTACCCACCACCAGAATGTAATTATAGCCTCAGCACTTGGTCTCCCAGACATTAGAAAGACATTTTATCCTGTGCATGGAAGACAGACAGAGCACGAGACTTAGAATGCTAACTGAAAATTTGGGTGCTGCCAGATTTTCCCAAATCTCTCAAATAAGCAGCATCTGGCTTCAGCAAGCCCCATACATCTTACTACGTTGCCCTAAGAAAAACAGAGTCCCAAATAAGAACTCAAAGAGGCCCCCACCAAGAAACATTATAATTAAAATGCCAAAGGTTAAAGGCAAAGAATCTTAAAAGCAGCAAGAGAAAAACAGTTCTTACCTACAAAGGAGCTCCCACAAGACTGTCAGCTAATTCTCAAAAGAAACTTTGCAGGCTAGAAGGAATTGGCAAGAGTTATTCAATGTGATAAAAAGCAAGGACCTACAACCAAGTCTACTTTACACTTCAGACTATCATTTAGAATTGAAGAACAGATAAAGAGCTTCCCAAATAAGAAAAAGCCAAAGGGATTCAACACCACCAAACCAGTATTATATGAAATGTTAAAGGGTCTTTTTGAAGGAGAAGTATTTCAGAAATATCAACAATAAATACATATCTATCAACAATTGAATCCAGAAAACAAAATAAAAGAACAAGCAGAACAGAAACAGAATCATAGATGCAGAGAATATTTTGATGGTTGATAGATGGGAGGGAGTTCAGGGGCATGGGTGAAAAAGGTGAAGGGATTAGAGGTAAAAATTGGTACTTACAGAATAAGTAAGTGTAAAGTGCAGCATAGGAAAGAGTACAGCCAAAGAATATATATGCATGACCCATGGGCACAGACAATGGTGTGGTCACTTCCTGAGGGAGTGTGGGGTGGTTGGGTAAAGGGGAGTAAGGGAGGATAACTGGGACAACTGTAATAGCATAAACAATATAATTTAAACAAAGACTAAGTATTTTTGTAATCTTGAAAATGACCACATTGTAAAAAACCTTAGATACCACAAAATGTGTACAATCTCTAGGTGTTACTTATCTGCCATGTACAAGTATACTTCTAGACAGTTAATGTTTTCTGCAGATGTTCCCCTACTTCCTGTGAGCCCAGATGATTAGGTCCTTCTCAAGACTTGGAAAAATCAACGCACTTGAAGATCAACTACAACCTAAACAGAATGGACTCTATGAAATTCTTCTGGATGCACATTCTGTAGTTAAACTCAAAAAGGTTAAATCTTGGTTACACCACTTGCAAGAAAAAAAAAAAACACATAATTCTAGCCAGGACTCACCCCCACACCTCCCATCCCCTTTACAATTCTCAAACAGTGCATGCTCTCCACAGACAGTAAGGAAGAGAACCAGACTATTCTAACACCGGAGGGGCCTGGAAACCCACTACTGACTTTTCAGCACCTAATTACACTTGTGAACCCTTCACTGATCTTAAATTACTTTTCAGGAGAAACGGGACAGCTGAGGGAGAGAAGATGTGGACATCTTGAAAGTAGGCTGCTTCCGCCCAAAAGTTCAGACCTGTATAAATCTAAATTCTTACTATAGCTGCTACTGTTTTGGTTTCAATAATGTGTTTACTTTCCTGGTTGTGATATTTGCTTGGATCGTTCTAATGTTCTACTTTCTTCTGCTCCTGCATTCTTCCTGACTGACTTTGTCTTCTTATCAGCAGGACTTAACTAGAGCAATCATCACCCTTATTCCCCAAGACTGATGAATGAATAACAAAAAAGGGGAATTTATAACTAAATAATGAGCTCAAGCTGGTCCTATCCCATTTCTAACAATACATGGAACCAAAGTTTAAAAATTGTACAAAGCACTTACCAGATCCATTTGTGAAACACTGCTCACAGTTAATACTTGTGAACCCTGTGCTGAACTCAGATCAGGAGACAGATCTGAGCCTCGCTTCTTGTATCCTTCCCACTCATCTTGCAAATAGAAGCCTTTTCTCCTCTCAAAGCCAATGCCATAGTATTGGCTTCTATGTTACTGGCCAAACAGACCCTCGTTCCATAACAAGCATGTACCGCAGGGGATAGAGAGCATCACGGGCAGAGGGGCAGACCTTGCTAGCTACTCTGCCATTTTTTTCTACTAAGAGCGTTCTGGTTCCGTTCAGGATGGTGAAGGACCTGGATAAAAATACGCAGTCTCTCAGCTTTCCTTGTAGTTAGGATTGGCCATGCAGCAACTCTGGCAAATGATCCTTTGGCAGAAATACTTTCTTGACCTTTCTGCATTTAAATGTCAAATCCTAATTAGGAGAAAGTCTTTCTTCCCTGTCCCCTCTCTCCTTGAATTTGATCAAGAGAATGCAGGTACAGCACACACCATGCAGCCAGCAGGTATGTCTGGGCTTTTTACAATATGAGGTGAATAAAGCTCTTTTTCCTAAAGCCGCTCAACAGCTGTATTTCTAATATTGGCAACCACATACATTCCCTGTATATACAGATAAGAAAACAACCGAAAAAAAGTGCATTGGTAATTTGATTCGCTAATTCCAGACCAATGAAATCCTTTTAAGCAGTGTGGAAGCCAACACGGATATCAACGTTGTCTGTCATCATGCTCACTTTAGCTACTCCCTGCTTCCAATCTCTGCTCCTTAAAATCCACTCTCACACAGCAAACAGAATGATCTTTTTTAAAAAGGATTAATCTGGTTATGCCATTCTTTCACTTAAAATATTAGTGGTTTTCCACTATAACTAGAAAAAAATCTTTGAAGCACTATAAGGTTTATGAGACCTGGCTCTTGGAAGTTCTTTCCTTCTTTGATCTGACCTCTTCCTACCTCTCTAACTTCCTTTCACATTCCAAGACTGCCGTGGAAGGCCAACTGGGCTGGGTATGGCACGTTACCAGGGACTGCCACCCATGTTAGTTCCGGGAGCTCGGAAGAAGAACAACAAGAAGTACGGTACATGGTTATCATTATATAGTGGTGTGTATCACTTTAAGGTCTATTACTGTATTCATATTTTGTGCGGGGCCAAATGCTGGGGTGAAATGCCAAAATTAGGTGAAAGAAGTGTATAAATGATCCATTTGAAGAAGACACACAGGGCAACAGATGGTTTTATTCTTTGCAGAATCTCCTTACATTCTTCCCAACATGCAGCGCACACTTCTTTTCTTTACGAGGCGGCGACCTTTGCAATGCATATATTCCTTTAGATTCCTCTGCAAGGAATATAACTTAATTATTTCATTAAACCAATTTAATGCCTGAGAAAAGTAGTTTGAAATTGCTGTAGTTGAATGTTTCCATAGTTAATACAGTAAGCGTCTTTGACATCCTCATCAGAGTTGAAGTAAACATTTGTTTCCTGCCCAGATGACTTGACCAAAACCAGGTAGTCTCTGCCATTTGCCAGTTAGGCACCCAAATCCAAATTTGTTGAAATCAATTGGATTTTATAACTGCTTTTTCTAACTCAGACTTTTTTCATGGCAAAATAAATCATACATGTTAAGTATTGGGATGGTTATTTCTCAGTTTCTCTCTGCTAGCAAAACACATTCTCTAAAAATCTGAACTCCCAGGAGAGAAACTGTTTCATTTAGTCAAATACAAGCGGGCAGAGGTGAAGAGAGACAGAAAGCTCTGTGATTTGACCTGTTTTAACTGTCCAGAGGAAAGACCGCTAAAATTTATCAAAATCTTCCACTTCCCTCTTTCCTCATCTAGCCTGTTTGAGGAAATTTTTTAATGATCTCTGTTAAGAAAAAACACCTGGTCTTCCTCCCATCTAGATTTTGGCTTCCAGATGTGCTCAAGGATGGTTTCACAAGAAGAGCATGTGTTTTCATTATGAATTCAGTTCATAGTGTCTTGCTGCTCCAAAATACAAAGTTGCAGGGTACTTTCTCCGACCAGCAAACCCTTAAAAGGTGCTCCAGAGATTGCCCTGCCTTGTTATACATTCTCCTTTAGCAAGCACCCTTCATTTAAAGAACCGTATGGATTATGCACGGTATGCCTTGATGTTAGGATTTTCCCTTGCCCGTTGAGTCTTCCAATCCATGGTAAAATGCTGAATTTGGATATAAGTGATTTTGGAAAAAAGGCAAATCATTGCATTCACTCAGAGCTGAAGATTGTCTATTTGACAACATTGTTATAGGGCTAAATTTTTAGTAATGAACACCCATGTAAATTGAGGTGCTGCTGGTAGGAGACGGCATTTAGCAATAAAGAATTATGCACCAGACCATTCAGCTCATTCCTCAGTGCCACTGAAAATGTTTCCTTTTCCCTTAACCAGGGTGGAATCACCTAGGGAGTCTTTTTTTTCCTCTCTGCATCCTCAGTAGCTGTCTCCTTGCTTGACATTTGTTTACTCAGTACTTACCGTGTGTCAAGCAATAGATGCTCAGTAGGCTGCATACAGTGGCAGCCACTTCTGTTGTCCACTCAGCCTTGCTTCTTTCTCTGGCCCCTGCCTCAGCAGCAGTTTTGTGGCTCCCACCTTCCTTACCAGGTGCAGTCTGCCCCTCCCTTCCCTCAGGGCTGCAGCATGCACCAATTGCTTCCTGACCTGCAGCTTCTCTGCCTGAGGTAGTCTCGTAACTATGACGTGAAAGGGAAGTGAACAACCCTGGGGCTACTCTTGACCCAGGGAGGATGGAAGACGATGAATTCCTCTTGCATCTCCTGGGAAGACATATCTGACAGCATTTTATAAGTTTCCTCCGAAGTTGTCCATAGCCGTGGCTAACTCAGTAACATTCTGCTGTTGGTTTTCCCTATGTCCTGGTTTCCCTGAAATCTCTTCGCTAATATTTCACCTGTTCGTAGCCTTCATTGCAGGCTATGTTTTCAGGAGAATCTAGGCTAAAAGGGAAATGACATAACACGAGATCCACACAGTACTAGGAGAAAGGTTATATTATCCCTAGCCTTCTTGTTATTCTGTGAGGTACCCGGTGCCATTGTTAAAATGTTATCTTTTTAAATAAATTGATGTTGCTTTTTCCCCCTTGAAACACCCCCCCCCCAAAAAAAATCTTGTGAATAGGGCTATATGTACTGACCAAAGCAAATATCTGTTTTCCGAGGTGATGATAAGTCATTTTCTGATTATCAGCTTACACATCATTTTTCAGTGTAAGTCCTATCTGTGTAAAAATAATGATGGCGTCTGCCGAGCTTCCACACGGCTCCTCAGGCCCTTCGAGCCCACCCTGTGTGGGACCCGCCACGAGAAGAAGGCGGTGGTTTTGTTGTCTTATTCCTGTTGTAGTCTTCACAAGATGTTACTAAAAACTGTTTTTTCACATGAAATGAATATCATAGCTGCTCTAAAATCTATTATGTATTCACAGGCTTAATTTAGCAATTATTTATATCTTATTATGTTTTAGGTTGTACCATTTCTAGTACCTTATACTATTATTTAAGGGGAAAAAAGACATGGATAGTAAGGAACTCTTTCAATGAGATGCTATTATCTTCTTACAGTTGTTGTATTTAATGACCGTTGGGCCAATCCTTAGCCCAGGAAAGGAATAAAGAAGGGACATTACCTTTCTTTCCCATGAGCTGGGAGCAGCTTGAGAGAGGAATTGTGTCCTTACTATCTTCACCCTCTGCATGTCTAGCAGAGACCCGGGCACAGAGTGAGCGATCAGCCTTTGCAGAATGGCTGCAGATGGCCAAAGCAAGCCCTCAATAGCTAGCAACTTCCCCATGTCCATGCAGCTAATACAAGACAGGTATGCAACTCAAACCTTGGCCTTTGGTTTTCATTTCCACTGTCCTTTTCACCCCACAATCTGGCTTGTTTAGGTTCGCCCATATATTTATCCACTCATAAAATCCCAGTTGGTTGTTTTCAGTGGGCCCAACCTACACGAGACACTAGGAATAAAAAGATGAAAGCCATGGTTTTGTCTGTCTGGAGTTTGTAAAGCTAATGAGTAAAACAGGTAGTAAAGAAATAACAGATTGTAAGTGAATATGACACAATATGGTTTGTGATGTAATTGAGTTATAGTATAATAATAATAGGTAGCATTTTATAAAGTGATTACTGTTTAAAGTGCTCTTAAAGCCAGATTTTATTTAAACTTTCTAACATTCCCGACAGATAGAAACTATTATTATTCCCATTTTACAAATAAGAAATCTTCCCAGAGTTTATAAATCTAGCAAGTGCAGAATGCTTGCTTATGGAGGCTGTGCATTTTGTTTGAATAATTCAAATATAATATGGAATAGGACTTGCTTGCGCTCACATCTCTCCCATCTCTCAGTTATTGAAGACAAACTAAACCCCTGGTTCACAAATTGCTACAAGTTAGAATCACCTGGGAAGCTTTTAAAACTCAATTTTCAGGTGACAATTAAATCACAATTCTAGGGGTGGGAGCCAGGCATCAGTATTTTTAAAAGATTTCGAGGTTTTTCAATGTGCAGTACAGTTGGGGATGACTGTTACAAACTATAAAGTGGTACCAATGTAAAGATATTTTTTCTTTATCCAAATTTTTCAGAGCTCAATTTTAAAAGCTCAAAATCAAAAGACATGCCGATACCCCAAATTCCGTTAGTCTAATAGTTACCTTTGGGCTATCATGTGTGGGCTTGGTCCCGTGCCGAGTCAGTCTCTCATTAGGCAGGCGATTGTCATTACTAGTCAGAGGGTGGACACTTCACGGGTAGCTCGGGGACTGGTTATTGGAAATACAGTCAGGCTTCACCAGAGACACAAGGGCAAAGAAAACTCATTGCTGAGCCCTGGGAGTTGTCAGATCAGCAGGGCTTGCTTGAGCGAATAAAGTGAGTGTGTATACTGACCTCTGCCACCAGCAGTTGGTATCAACAAGTCTTGAAAAAGTGGGTTTCGTTGTTTTTAAAAGAAGTGAAGTAAAAGAAATAAACTATGGATAAGGCAAAAGAGCAAGGACTTTGGAGCTGGACCATTTTTAGTAGTCTGGAATTGGCACATTAATGTCTTATTTTAGAATAAGATTAGTAAGGTTGTTGTGAAAGTGAATTGATGTATAAGGTGACATGCATATGAATGTTTAAAATTACCAAAAGTGGTTGGTGATGTAGCTGTTTTAGCTCTTGCATGAAAACAATCCTGATTTTCTCTAATCTTTACTCACATATTCACGCACAATGAGGCATGAGACTAACAATCTTCTGTGTCAAGTTCTAATATAAAACAGGGGTATTTTATGCAGTATCTGAATAGGTACTTCCAGGAAAATTCGGAATGGGCTCTTAGTCCTTATGACCATTTTCTTTCCTTCTTTTTAGAATCAGCTCATCTGATTAGCTCATCTTATTTCTTTGAGCCAGGCTCACAGGTCAATGGATTTCCTAGTGACTGGTTATCTTTGATCAGGGTGCCCATTTCTGGTCCAACCAGTTGAATTCAGGGAGAGGAACTTTACAAAATTTGATATTTCTGCTTAGCTACCTGGATCCTTGGTTAGGGGCAGCTTACTTTTGAAGAAAATGTGGGTGGGTCAATGATTGTGACTAATACATTTAGCACTTTCACACGACTTCATAATTAGCTAGAAATGGAATTTGAATCCTCACCACCCAGGTTTAGCACAAGACTCTCCATGGCATCACAGCTGTCTCTGATGTAAAAAAAAAATGAGAGCTACTCCTTGCCCATGTACGTAATTTTTCTCTCTTTCCACTTACAAATACTCACATATGCTCATATATGGATTCTCTCTCTGTGTCTCTCTCACACACACATGCACGCCCACACGTGCAAGGTCACAACTTAACACAGTCCATGCCTGGAATCCTGCATTCTCTGGCATGGTGGAACCATATAGATTTGCAACTTAAAGATTCTATACATTTCAGGACCCAAGGCAACAGGTTTGATAAACTAATTTGCTCTGATAACTAATGGAGAAGATGAGGACCCATTAACCATTGTCATATGGACAATTTTGCTAGAGAAAATATCTTCTGAATTGTTACTCCACATATTAGTAGTTCTCCTCATATGGATTTTAAATCGCATAGGAAATGATGGAAAACTTAACTGTGGCCATCATGGAGTTCTCTAACAGCAATTGAGTCTGTCACTATCCCTGTATTATCTAAATCGCAAAGACGGTCACCACTTTTTCTGCATAGAGCTTCAACATTCAAGCCAAATTCCTTGGGGTCATTAACGTTTTCTTTCTTAAAAATGAAAAGATAGGAAAGTGAAGTGTTTTTCCTTTTTTTTCTCTGAAGCCATGATCATGCATATTTTCTTTCTGACCCACAACTATGAAACTTAGAATTGTGAAAAAGACAGTAATTGTCGAAAGCAGTTGAGGTAGGATTTTGTATTAGTAGATGAGCCAGTTGCTCCCTTTCATTCCTCACAAGAAAAATGTCTTGTTAGTGGTTATAAGAAATCCAATGGATTTTTGGGAAATCATGGGCAAACGTTTAAAAATATGTTGCAAATATTTTCAACTCAAACAAATTAAAGACATATTTTTTCCCTGGCACTTGTCTTCTTTATTTTAAAGGATATGCGTATTTTTCAGGCAAATCTTAGGCATGTGGGTCTAATTTTCACTTAGTTCATTGTGATATTGTTTCCTAAGAGCTATTCAATGACTAAAATCCGCGTGCATCTTCTTTTAATAAGCCTTCAAGGAAAACTTTATATCTTAGAATTGGAAAGTCAGAGAATCCGGAGGCAGAAAAGGGCGAGTACATTCTGCAGGCTTTTCCCTGACGCGGCAGAATCACGCTCCTCCGCTTGCCTGGAGTGAGACTTAACTCCCCGAGGTCGAGTATTATTCTGGAGACATCGTTCCGTTGGAAGGGGAGCTCGTTCGCTATTTTTCATGATGAAAGGTAGCAAAAACCATTCCACACCTGCTACTAGTACTCAATTTGTTTTTAGTGACCAGAAGGGTTTCCATCCCATCAAAAGTCATGGAGTCTTAAATTGCCTTCCATCATCTTTAAGAAGGTCTTACTGCCCTCCTGTGTTTCTTAGGCAGTATCCTGACGATTTCTGCAGTTCGGTTGTCTGTGGACATTAGTGTTTTGGGTTCATGTTGATAACAATACAGGGGTGGACAAAAGTGTGTTTACAGTCGTGAGTGCACAAAACCAAGTTTATTCTTGTGTTATTCTTCATTTATTAATCACTGTATTATTTATTTGTATTATTTGTCATATTATTATTGTTATTATTTCATATTCTTAGTTATGGCTTATCTTTTAGGTATTGGTGGCTGATGATTTAACCTACTTTTGCCTGCCCCTGTAAGCTTTTTAGACAGTTTTCTAAAACAGGCAGTTTCCTGTGGCTGGTCACTCATACTCTTTACCAAACTCATTTTCCCCCAATATCCTAATTCTTTTTCCCCCTGAATACTCTGTAAAAGGAGGTATTTTTGTGCCACAAGGAGAGACATGAGTACACCACCATGCACCTATATAAATATATGTATGTACACATGCGTACAAATATGTATGTACACTGAATGTTTGTGTGTATATAAATACAGGACATATCTATTTTTTTCATCCCTTCAGGTTTTCAACAGATTTTTATGAACATTTAGAATAGTTCAGGAACTGTCCAAAAATTTTGACTTCAAGAAGTTCAGAGCCCAGTAGTTAAGAAAAATAAGTGAATAAAAAACTAAAATAAAGCACAACAATGGAAGTGTATTGGAGACTGAAAGTTGGTGTTTTCAACTTTCCAGGGAAAATAAGCGAAGACTTTGAAGAGTAGCTGACAGAGTTGGGTCTTTAAAAATATGAGTAGATTTCTCCACACAGAGAGGAGCAGGTCAGTCCAGGCCGAAGGTGTCATGTGAACGGAAGGGTGAAAGCGAAAATCCCTGGCTCATCTGGAGCACAGCCAGGCTCTGGGCATGGCTGGTGCGGTAGGTGAGACGGATCTGGAGAGGTCAGATGGAGGGCCCTGCAGGCAGAGGAGGCTTGGGACTTTATTTAAAAGACAATGGAGAGGATAACATGATGTTTGCCTTTTAGAAAAATTCTTTTGGTGGCTTTATGGGTGTCTGATTGTGGGGTGGGGTGAGGTGGGGAAAAAAAAACAGAGGAAAATATCGTTATGTAAAAACTTACGTGAGAAACCTGAGTGAGAGACAATTAGTACCCGAATTAAGGCAGCATCTATGAAGATGAGGAGAAAGAAACAGGGAAGAAAAATATTAAGGAAGTGCAATGGACAGAACTGATTGCCTATGGGAGGAAATCGGCCAAGATGAGAGGAAGTGTTATAAAGATATATCCAGGAGAAAAAAGTATGGAATTTAGGCAGGGAATGATGAATTCTGTTTAAAACATGGTTAATTTGAGGCGCTCGTGGGACATCCATGTCCACAAACAGTAGGCATGTCTGACCAGATCCCACAGGCTTCCTGCTGGGTGGCTGTAGGTCAGGTAAACTGGTGAGGAGGCATCCTGACCAGATAGATGTCTTCGTTAAACTTTGAGAAATTTTCCACATGCACAGACAAATAGCACATGACCTCACTTATAACTGGAATCTAATGAACAAAATAAACTAATAAGTAAAATAGAATCAGAGACACGAAAATATGGAGCAGACTGATAGGTACAAGAAGGGAGGGTGAGTGGTAGAGGGAATGAGAAGGGATTGTCAGGTCAAATAACAGGTACGAATGACTCCTGGACATGGACAATGGAGAAGGGATTGACTGTAGGCAAGAGGGGTGGAATGGGTGAAGGGGGGCGAAAGGGAAAAATCAGGACTACTGTAACAGAACAAACAATAAAAAATAAAAAGACAACCCACAGAGTGGGAGAACATATTTGCCAATACATCTGGTAGGGATTAATAGCCAAAATTTATAAAGAACTTAACAAAACTCAACACACACACAAAGAAAAACATACAACCCAATTAAAAAAATGGGCAAAGGACCTGAATAAACACTTATCCAAAGATGACATACAAATAGCCAATGTACCCATGAAAAGATGCTCAATATTACTAATTGTCAGAGAAATGCAAATTAAAACCACAATGAGATATCATCGTACACCTGTCAGAAAGGCTATCATTAGTAAATCAACAAACAAGTGCTGGTGAGGATGCGGGGAAAGGGGAAACCTTTTACACTGTTGGTGGGAATGCAGACTGGTGCAGCCACTGTGGAAAGCGGTATGCAGATAGCTCACAAAGTTAAGAATGGATCTGCCTTTTGACCCAAAGATCTTACTTCTGGGAATATATCTGAAGAAACCAAATCCCTGATTCGAAAGAACATAGCACCCCTATATTCATTGCAGTGTTATTTTCAATCGCCAACATACGGAAGCAGACAAAGTGTCCATTAGTAGACGAGTGGATAAAACAACTATGGAGCATTTACACAATAGAATACTACTTGGCCATAAAAAAGAAAATTTTACTCTTTATAACAGTATGGATGGACCTGAAGAATATTACACTGAGTGAAATAAGCCAGTCAGAGGAAGACAGATACCATATGATTTCACTCATATGTGGAATCAAATGAACAAACTGGACTAACAAGGGAAATGGGGACCGACTCATAGACAGAGAGCAGGCTGACAGCTTAGGGGAGAGAGCAGGGGGTGGAGGGATTAGGCAAAAAGGAAAAAGGACTCATGGACATGGACAACTGTGTGGTGATTGATGGGGGGAGGGGAGTATAAGGGGACTAAATGGTAATGGAAAAATACAGTAAAGATTAAATATAAATAAATAAATAAATAGTCAATATGTTTGTTTGTTCCTTTTCCTCATCTTGCCCATCGAATTCACTTGTAAATATTAGGAGGCTTATTGGGGAGATCAAATAAAACAATTGAGGAGACAGAGTTTTGAAAATGAAAAAAAAAATTGAATTTAAATTTTTTTACTATTGCTCATCAGTTCTATGACTCATGGATAAGGAACTCTAATTTTACAATAGCATTTAAAATACAAAATGCATTTTAAAAATAATATTCAAATTTAACATACCATGATTTTATTCATAATGTTTAAAGTCATTTTTACAACAAAAATCACTTTTTTTGGTGCCCTGTAAATGCACCTGGCACTGTGGGCTTTAAAAGGAATTGATCCTCCTTTCCCTGGTGGCATTGAAAATCTGACTCAAAAAACCAAACAGAAGTTCAATAGGCTGATCATGAACTCAGCACACACAATCTTTCTTTTCAAAGTATGTGTACTTAAAATTTGAAGGAAAGAAATCCAAGAGATGGGGAGATAAAGGCCTTTGCTCCACAGGAGGCGAATCTAGGCAATGTTTTGGCATATCTTTGTATTATGAGCAAATTTATCACTGCTTTGTGTTTCAGATCTTTTTAAGGCAGGTCATCTGTATGTTGTAAAGTGACTTTGAACTGAACTCACATTATCTCTCTCTCTGTCTTTCCACATGTATTTCATTTCCTTTAACCAGTGATTTTGAAATCCATTGGCCTAAAGTTTTCAGGTGTTGGGAGAGCTTCCCATGCATACTCTCTAACTTGTCTTTTAGGCAGGGATATGTCCTCAGTGTCTTGAACATTGACTGGTGATTAATGCAAGTTAAAAGATGTCTCTCAGAAATATTCAGTTCTTTGCAACAATGCATTCACCATCCTTTTCACATATAAGCTTTATAAACCTGGGCATCTTTCTCACTGTGTCTTTACTACTCCCTTTCCTTTCTCTTTTTGCAGAAGACGAGAAGTGAGTTTAATGGGTCCAGGCAAGGGTAGAATGAAAGGCAGTACAAGGGCAGAAGGGAGACAGAGAGAAAGGAGTGCAAAGATACACACAGAGGGTCCTATATACAATTCCCAGGATGTTGCAAACCTTTGATCTGTTTCCAAGATATCTGAGTGATATCAATAAACAAACAACAGCATAAAGAAAAATTGCCCCCTGCCCCTTTAATACAAACATTGACCAACATGGAGATGAGTCCAAGTTGGGAGACTTTTAGAAACTTTTAAACTTTCAAATTTTTTGCATTGTTTAATGGCCACTGGGAATAGTTAACAGATTAGCTCTCATCATTTTTTTCATTTAAAAACAATCTTTCTTCAAGGACAGAAACAATTTTTTATAATGCTGGTATCTGGCACGTAGTAGGCTTTTAATAAATGCTTGCTTGCTAAAATGAATGAGTCAGCTTTCTCTTTTCACATGAAATGTATTGATAATTATCACAGAAATAACTGAGACCATTATCTAGAAAGCAAACTCTTTCCAAACATTGTAAACATGGAGACCTGATATTATTTCCTAGATACTGAAGAACTTGTGTAATAATTATATATCAATATTTTTAAATTTATATCAAGGGCAAAAATAAATCCTGATATCTCAAACAAAATGGGAAATAAATAAACCTCTCAAAATCAGAGTTGGAGAGAAAAGGGAAATGAAGTTAGTGGAAAGTCCAAGGGAAAAAAATCTCCTGTTTCTAGACAAATATTAAGTAACCTTATTCTGTATGTCTTCCACACCAATTATTTGGCAAGTAAATAAAAACCAGCTTGTCATACTTTTAATTTCTGTGTCTTTTATTCCTCCCTAACTTTTCATATATTTAGTATTCTCTCTTCAACTCGATTGGAAGCTCCTGAAAGCAGAGACTACAGCATGTTTTATTACAAAGCACTTTTTCATACTGCGCATGTGTGTGTGTTTCTGTGTATGTGAGATTCTCCCTTTTTCTAATCACACTTTAGGAAAGGTGACTATAAGGAAGAAGAGCGAAGCACAAATGCTGCAAGTTAAATCTTCAGGTGGTATAATCGCCCATACAAATTAATGGTATCTACTTGCATATTCATATGTATAGTGCTTTCTGCTTTTTGGTTTTGTTTCTCTTGGCTGGGTGTTTATGTTTAAGGGTCCTCAGTGCCAATGGGCCAGCAGTGACCCAAGGCCCATGGCTCCATCTGCAGCAGGAGGGTCTCTCTCTGCATATCCAGGCTGTGGGTCATCTTCCTCAGGTCCTGCATGAGCTCCAGCGTGTGGCGGTCCAAGCAAGAGGTGGCTCTGCATAGGCCTGGGCGCCCAGCAGTGCAGCCGTGGCTTTGGGGGGACCTGCACTTGGCAGGGGTGCTGCGGACTGGTGGAGGTAGCCAGCCATGCATGGTTCAGGGACTCCAAGACGGCAGCACAGGCAGATTGGGAAGACCTGATGCTGTGCAGGGGTGCCCAACAATGTGACGTCTCTGGGCCACACTGGGAGAAGAATTGTCTTGGGTCACACGTTAAATACATTGCGATATGTAATTACAAAACATCTCATAGTGTTTTAAGTAAGTTTATGATTTGGTGTTGGACCACATTCATAGCCATCCTGAGCCACATGCAGCCCATGGGCCCAGCTGGACACACACCCCTGCTTAACTAGTTGCAGGTAATGGGTCTTATATAGAAACCTGTCTACTTGTAGGTGGGACACATTTATCTATCCACATATGATTGGTTGTGTCCGACTTCAGAGAATTATTTAGTGGTATTCAAAATTACCATAGTATTAACATACTTTGAAAGATGGCTCTAATGCATTTCAAACTAGCCTATGAGCTGGGTCTTTCTTATTGACAACAGAGCATAGATTACTTTTTGGATTTGGACACCAGCTTTTGATTCTAAGGGCTGATGCTGCTGAAATCAAAGTTCGGTGGGCACCCAGTGTTTACTCTTGAATTCATTATTGTGTCTCACAGTAACTGAGGTAATCATATAGTTTCTAATGTTTCTTAGTTATCTAAATTGTCCCCCTTTGTATGCATTCAATGTTGAAAGAAGGAGACGGAAGACATAATCCATAACAGAAAATAAAAACCTTTTTAAAAGAGCAAGCACATACCAATAATTCAGACAAGTTAAAAGCATTTTACTTTTCCCCCAAGTCACATCTAAGTTCACACATGTCCTGTTCACGTTGGCACAGGGAGTTTCTGCTGCATGTGCTGTCCCTCAGGATTTGCCGCCTCCCTTCACCCAGTCCAGCATGGTTCCATTTCTTTGTTCTTCTCAACCTAAAGCCATCTTTTAATTTCATCTGGTTCTTCTCTCAATCAGAGAGAAGTGTCAGGATACAGGAGAGTAGGCTTTCAGGATCCGGTCTCAAATGACAGCTTCTATAAGGTCACCTTTTTTATTGCTAACCTGGCCTGTGAGCACAACTTCGGGGATTATTTTCCTTTAAAGTGACTTTGCTTCTTTTTTATGTCTCTACAAAAGACTCCCCTTTTATTATCCTAGTCTGGTATTTGTTACACCCCCCAAAAAGAGCTATTGGTGCAAGGAAACTGAATTTTGCTATAGAGCATTAAATGATATTATCATATTGTCTGCTTCCTGGGTCTAGATCTACCACTTTTTATTTCATTTCATTTCTATTTTGTTTTATCTCAATGTAACTTTTCCTGTGGTCGTTCAGTTCAGTAAATCATTGGTTGAAGCTTGCAATTTACTTTCCAGGTTGTGTCAACTCATGAATGGAAAGCAAAATGCCGCAGTCCAGCTGCAGCAGGATCCAGGGGGGTCCTGAAGGTGGGTAAGGCGTCAGCACGTGGAGATCAGGCAATGACACACCTCAGAGGATGGTGAAGCACTGATTCATTTATTACAAGTACAAGTGGATTTTTATATTTTCTTTTTTGGCATAGATCAACATTCGCAGGTGCATAGCATGATCAGTTAAACAGAAAAAATCAATACAAAAGTCACTAGGAACAGTATGAAAGTTCCCAAGGATTCAGTTATATTAAACAAAGATTATTTTGACCAGGATACCCATAAATCAGATGATTAGAATTTCTCAGAATCTGTTCATAGGGCAACAGTATACGGTAGATTGAGTGGAGGCAATAAGGCCTTTGTGATGTCCAACTTAGCTATGTATCTTTTCTGTCTGAAATGTTTCTCTGTGTACTATAAACTTTAACTTCATAGTAACTGTTCCTACCTGCTTAATAGCTAACCAACTTTTTTTATTTCTAAAGCTGTCTAATTGATATATATTCCTACTCAAGGTAAAGGAGGGCCTGTTACTCTAGCGACTTTTAGACATTCAGGGACTTTCTATTATTTTGTATAACTTCATTGGAATTATACTAATCAATGAACCTAAAATACAAATGTCTAACAATCCCACCACCTTTTGATCACCAAAACAAACATGTAAGGAGAGATAGACAAGAAATCTAGCTACAGTTGTTAACTCAAGAAGTCTAACTTATGATTTTATTTTTTATTTCTTGAACACTAAGGGGGCCCGGACCGCTTAAGTCTCTCAAACCAGGGTAATTTAAATAAGCCAACATGTTTTCTCTTATGGTTAACAATTATATTGCCCTGGCTGTCATACACCCCTGTATAAGGGAGAGGGGAATCTGTGGGGTTTTTTTTCATCCTTTCAGGCAGTTCCATGGGGAATACTGTCCCTTCCTCTTGGGTGGTACAGGAATAAGTAATTACAGTACAATGCCTATATTCAGTAGCAAAAGCAAAATAATTAAAATAAAACAGTCAATTGTTAACCCAATTTGGATGCCACGTTCTCTTCCGGGGAGACGAATTCCTTGAACTCGAGTCCTCTATGCCTGGACCTTGTCAGACAACATGGTTGGAAGAGGACGTGGCAGCAAAAATTAGTGATTACCCTGACAACTATTTATAGAAAGACTCAGAGCCTTAAAAGATAAAGTAGCTGTAATAATGATAATTGTAATTATAACGACAAGGAGGATAAACACTTTAGGCACTGTTCTGAGTGCTTCACACATTGTTACTCAGTCCTCACAACAATATTACAATGTGGACACCGTTATCATCATTTTACGAGTGAGGAAATGGAGGCAGAAAGAGATCAAATAACAATGACACATAGCTAGCAAGGGGTGGAGTTCAAATTCAAACGGTCTGGCTCTACAGTCTGTCTATAACCATCACACTATTAAAAATATTGTGGGCAATGCATCCAGCACACATATTAGCATATAATCAACTGGTTTCTGAATGGCCTGATTTAATACAGCAGGGAATGTTGGCGTGCTTGAGAGAGAACCGGCTTGCCGGTCCCATATACATAAGCTCCAACGTTATCTCTGTTGCTTACATATAGGGTTTGTACTTCAAGTACCATATGATTTCATTCATATGTGGAATCTAATGAATAAAATAAAACAGAAACAGATTCAGAGAACAGACTGACAGCTGTCAGAGGGGAAGGGAATTGCGGGGCTGGGTGAAAGGGTGCAGGAATTAAGCCCCCAAAAGAAAACCCAACAACAAACAATAACAACAACAACAACAACAAAATATGTCACAGACACAGACAACAGTGTGGTGATTACCAGAGGGAAAGGGGGGTGGAAGGAGGTAGAAGAGGGTAAATGGGGAATAAAGGGTGATGGCAGGAGACTTGACTTGGGGTGGTGAAAAATACAATACAATTGTGGTACACACAATACAATATACAGATGATGTGTTATGGAATTGCACACCTGGAACATACATAGTTTTATTAACCAATGTCACCCCAATAAATTCAATTTTAAAAAAAAAGGATGTCCTTGGACCTCCCTTGGTTTATGGCATTCAATGAGTGAAAAAAAAAACCTGTCTGTCTTGCAAAGTCTTTCAGGTTTATTGATTTCATCATGGCCATTAGCATCAAGAAATTAGGTCACCTATGGAGGTTAGAAAGTGTACTTCTGCGTCGGGTGTGTTCTACGGAGACCCATTTCAAATACTTTTCAGCTCAATGCACTAGAAGCCATTTGCCATCCAAAATTTTAATTATTAATGTAAAAGTATTTAAGATATGTCCATTTAGGCTGATAAAGTTGCGTCTGATAAATATGCTGACACAAACTTAAAAAAATTAATTCAGCTTGCAAATGAACATCATCTATTTTGCTATCATATTTTCATCAGTCTGTAAAGTGCATTCTCACTTCAGTTTCAACTCTGAATGCGGAACACTGTGAAAATGACAGAATTTTAATGAGAAAGTGAACAACATGCCATCAACACCCATTTGCCAGCAAAAATGGCACAACACGAAAGCTTTACATCATGTTCCCTCCACACCTTTGGACATACGTGGTTGTGTCTGTGTCCCCAGTATCAGCTGCATTCATCACCTGGTGCAGCTTTGAAACACGAAAGCGCTAGTTCACTGGTTGGCATGGCAACAGTGGTCAAATCATCCCTTGATAATGTTCTTTAATTGATTGTGTAAATTATTCTGAGATACGTGATTGCAAAATGATGTACTGAAGCTCTTAAGTGCTCAGATCACCCCGGTTACATTTAAAGATGCATCGCATCCCCTGCCTTTACCTGGGAAACGGACCCTCTCAGACCGCTGGAACAGTTAGGATGAAGCATAAATATTAAACATTAAGGGAAAGTTTAAAGCAATGGCACAGTTAACTGCTACTCTAAGGGCCTGTTAACCAACTAAAAACCCACAGGCTGAGTAGTGCATACAGATGTAAAGATATTTCTTAAATTCACAAAAAGAAATCAGTCTGTTCAGAGATAGCATTGTTATCAGAATTGAATGTATGATTGCTTTGGTGAAGAAGCTAAGGCTGTTTGGAGACACATGGCATCATCTTTCCTCACTAGCATGCCTTGGGCTTTTTCTTCTCAGGATTCTTTAAGCACAATTAGTGTAGAATGTGTTGCCAATGTATTGGCTCTCTTATTGCTTCCATCTCTCAGCTGAATGGCATTCTGTGATTTCTGGCATCTCCATTCAGTTGTGAGCAGCATGGAAGTGATTAACTAGGAAACTATGCTTAAAGCATCCTATTATTTTAGTTTCAAGTCTTTTCATTTCCCTCCATAAAATAGCCCTGCTAGCATTTCTTCTTCACCCAAAGTCCAGCGCAACCTACATGAAAGTAAAGCCGGTGGTTCTCAAAGTGCGGGTCTCAGTCCAGCATTGTCAGCGTCGCCTGGGAATCATTAGAAATGCAGACTCATTATAAATTTCGGAAGCGAGACCCAGAAATTTGTTTTAACAATCTTCCCAGGATTCTGATGAAGATCGTATATGAGAGCCACTGGACTAGGCTAGTGTCATTTGCATGTTAGAATTACCGGAAGAACTTTTAAAACAATCAAGACATGAAATACCTCTTCCACAGATTCAGATTTAATTGCTTGCGATGGAGCCTATGTATCTGGAACTTAAAAAAATAGTCCCCATGTGATTTTACTGAGTTGAGAAGATTTAGTAACTGGTGTGTAAAGTGACATCAAATGTAAGATCTTTAAATGCTTAGGAAATGGTTACTACCGCACATATTGTTATGTCATTCTCTGGTTTCTCCTTTTTAATTCCTACTTTACATTTATTCATTTAGTAGTACTTTCAACATTCACTCACCTAGAGTCTGTTGTATGCTATGTCTGTGACAGGCTTTGGAGATACAGTAAGAAATGGTGTTTAAGTTGGGAGCAGAGGCAGACAATGAATAAGTAAACGAAATAAAGCAATGCATGTGTAATTATAAACCATGATAGATGCTCTAATGGAAACAAGTTGAATGGAGTGATAAAGAATTGAGGGGATCTACTTGGTGACTAGGGACTGTGTAAAGGGCTAATATTTAAGCTGAAGAACTAAAGACCGGTTGTAAAAACTATGAGAGGTAGAGTCTGGCTGCAGGATGCAGGTGTGTGTTTGGGGACAAGTAGGGGGTGCTCTGTGTAGAGGAAAGAGCATGTATTACCCAAGTTGTGCTGAAGGAAAACACTTGATATGTCTGGGAACGGAAAGAAGGTTATTAAGGCTGACAAAGGAGCGTTAGGGAGAAACCCACCTGAAGATGGAGAGGAAGTCATGAAGTACAGATTTGATCTAAGATGTAATAAGAAACCATGTAGGAGTTATTGTGTGGTCTGAAGAAGAAGTTACCACGAATAGATGTCCTCAAGTGATTTTAAGTCAGCGGTATCAAGGAATCTTTTTAACGAATCACTTTTCAGAAGATTTCTAGTTGTTTAACAGATTACTGCCACTTCAGCTCAGTATTTTGACTCCCACTCTTTCAGGAATTGTTTGCTTTCCTGACTAGAGCAGCTTTGGATGGTACGTATGCTGCATAAGTTGACTGAATTCAGTACTGACTTTTAGGTAAAGAGTGATAATGAAAATCTTAGAATAGAGCGATACTTTTCTGGAGGGGCTTGGGGCCTTAGCTTTATTTTCTCAGCTTTATTAGCAGACATAGAAAAAATTTTACTGTCTATGTAGTGGGAAGAAATATTTATACAAGTAATATGAGTAAGGGAGAAACTTAGAGATTTCTCCTTAAGAACATGTGTAAGTTTGTTTTGCTAGATTTCTTTGTGCTGCTTGTGTTCCCTAAATTCATGAACTAAAAGTTAAAAATCTTATACAAAGTCTTTCTGCAAACAAATTTGTAAATTATACATATGCCCGGGTTTATTATTGTCGCATGTTATTACTATCTTTGAGTTTTAGCGTCTTATATAGACATCAAAACTTCCTTTGCAACTAGTCCCAGTAGAGATGAGAGGCTTCCACCCAAGTCACCTATCAAAAGGCACATCAAACAATCCAGTGATTAAATAGTCACTTGCATACAAGAGATCCAAAAAGTTGTAAACAATTAAATTAGACCATATCAACCCTAAGGTTTGTAAAAGAGGACAATATGAGAAAAACAATGCACTTTTAAAGTAGTCTTTGAAAATTAGTCTGTTAAAATTGTTATAAAGGAGTACTCTCTCTGCTGATTAGTAAGAACAAAATTTCTTAAAAACACATTATTCACCAGGGTACATATAGATAGAAGAAGTAAGCATAGTGGGCAAATTGAAATGGGGACTGGGCCTACTGGTTTCTCTAGGTGAAGTCATTGAGGATTCGATAATCTGTGCTCTATCAAACCTCTTATTTTTCAGTTCTTGTTTTAGACCCAGAATCATAACAAGTTAGTTGGCATACTAGTAGAGTTTAGGAGGATTTTTTCTTTCACTCTTTAGAGGACATAAGAGGGCAAGGACAGGCACATATGTGAATCACAGGGTAGGACAATGAATCCACCGAATGAAATAAGACATGATGAGTAGTGACTGGAAGAAAGAAGGAGTCTGTTTTAGGTCTGTCTGCTTTTCCCACTTTAGAGACTTGGTTTAAAAGTAATATTTTAACTGTTTCCAACTTACTATAAAAAAGCTCTAGAGCTAGTATCACACCTAATTTTCCCTGGGGAAAAATCACTTCTTTTTGAAAGCAACCTTGAAAAACATTTAAATATATATGCATAGAAAAAATAGCATTTTCTCTCTAAAATTACATTTATTGACAAGCATATTGTGGGGAGGAAAACTGCACTTTGTGTAGACATCTGGAATGAAATGCAGGAATTGTCTTTTATATTCCACAAAATAATATACCAAATTATCTCCATTCACACTCCATTTTTAGACTGTACTCAACAGGCACATGGTACAGGGCTTATCAGCAGTTAGAGAAAAATTGTCGAGAAAGAAAGCCTGGAGTCCACACACGCACAGACACTGAGTGTGCTGTGTGATTAGAGCATGCTACGTGAGTGCTGATGACACAACACTACCACACACATCTTTATTCCCACTGAGATAATTATCAAAGGCATTGTGAGTTCGGAGGGTGGGATGCACTTCTCAAAGAAGGAAATCAGAAAGAGAAACGAGGACATCATTTATTTAATGACTATTTTCTGAATGTTTACTGTACATCAAACACTGGGGATATAAGAAGCTTATAATGCATTGGCAGATATAGATGGTAAAGTAATTAGAAAGTAGTGTATTAGCAATAATAAAAATTGCTAGTATTTACTGAGCCGTTAACATCATATTAAGAGCTTTTCTATCTTAATTTAAACTTCATGAAAACCTATATTGGGAAATATAGATAGTAAATAGGTGATTACAAAGTAGTATGGTAGCAATAATAAAGTTGCTAATATTTATTGAACACTTAATACCATATTAAAATCTTTTCTAGCTCATTTAATTTGAACTTCACAAAAATTTTGCAAAAGTTTATTATTTCTATTACAACATTTATTACAACTACCATTGCTGTCCTTTTTGCAGATGAGGAAACTGAGGCCCAAACTGTCTAGATATGTCCCTAAGCTTACTCAGCTTGGGAAGTGGAAGAGTGGAGATGAGGTGCACCTTCACCTGTCTCCGGAAGCCCTGAGTTAAGCTGTCCCTTACACTGCCTGCCGGGCAGAAGGGCAGATAAGGAACACAGAGATGGGGCCCTGATCAGGTCTTGCGGAAGAATGAGTTGGGGAATGCTTCTTTGAGAAAATAACTTCCTAGTGACTCCCTATTCTTTTCTTTCCCACTAGGATTTACTTGGTATTTTACCTTCAAGAAGTCCAGAAGAAATTTCTGCTGGGCTTCCTATGAGAGGCTGCAAAGCCTGGCGAGAGAGCATTGAGGTGGAGCTAACCTCCTCGTGAGAGCGAGACCTTCACTCACCCTTAGGCGCTATGTCACCTTGGGCAAGATTCTGTGAAATGGAGATAAATAGTTCTGCCTCACAGGTTTATTATGGGAATGGAATTAAGGGAGCTTATCTCTATAAAACATTTGCACATAGCACATACTACATAAGTATTAAATAAATACATTTGCAAAGGCTACAATTCCGAATATATCTACAGAGGTTCTTTGGTAGAGTTGATCACAAAAACGCATTAAAAATGCCTCCTCATTCCCAAACTTATCTCAAGTGGAATATGGAGGTTCTTGGTGGCTGGCAGGGAGGAAGGTCTCGGAGTGAGAAGGCTGGAGGTCTGGCTGTGAGTTTTATGGAAAGAACCTGAGATCTGGGTACTGACACTCTTGGCTTCAAATCCTGGCCCTGATTCTTAGGTCTTGGACAAATCATTTCATAAGTTTATTCTCAACTTTGTTATTGGTGAAATGATAAAAACAACAACTCCAGTAATTAAATGATTTTTATGACAAAGTTTGACATAAACTAGAAAGTAAAATGGCGACTTAGTAGCAGAGCATTTTAGGAAAAATCAATTTATCTCTGTGTTTCACTTTCTTAACATGTGCATCAAAATTAATGGGAGTTATACTATGTACATACATAGTATTAAAGTAGCTGAGAAAGTGATTTTGATTCAGGTAAGAAACAGAAATAAGTGGGACAGAAATGAAAGTCCATCAAATTGCCATGTCTCTGATTGTTTATCAGATATAATAGTTGACTTATTTTTAGGGGTTATGCGTACTGATGAAAGAAAAATTTGGATGACTCTGGAGGCCAATTTTGTCTTTCACAGTAGCTTCGAAGAAAGCTGGATTTAGGGGACTGAGACAGTTTGCAAGACAGCAAGGCCTTCCGCTGATGTCAGCATATGGGCAGGCAGGGGCCTTCCTAGGGCCCTCGTGTGTCGACTTTGGTCTTACGTAGATTTAACTTGTAGCATTGTTTCTGGTCCTAGACATTCCTTGAAATAGTTTTGGTACTCAAAGAAATTAGCTTTCCTTAGTTCCGCTTAGGCTAACCCATAATTTTTATATTCCTTGACTTGAGGACAGGGCTCATTCTCTCCGTGCGCTAGCTGGGCAGGGCCTCTCCCCTGGAATCTTGTCTGCAGTGTGGGGTGACTACCTATGCCCAACCTATGCTGTAAAACAACGCCAATGCACTGCATACATGTTTTTGCCCCGACAAATCCTATATTATATTTGTACTCTGTGGCGCTATTGATGTGTATTCATGGTCCTCTTGGATAACATGTACCAAAAACATGTGTCTTTAAATCATACTTTGAGCTGCAAGATGTTCCCACGTTAAGTGGCATGAGAGCCTTAGACCAACCTCTGGTGAACAGTCACAATGAAAGAGTCCGTGGGTAGAGTGCCCCACACTTTGTTATTTCAATGATCTCTCTCCCCTCTCCACATCCTGTCTGCTTCTTTTCTAGTTGCTGGATAATTACAGTTAATTCTTGATTCATGTAAGTTAAATACATATATGATTCTACTGTCCAATTTATTTTATGAAGGACATTGATGATGTCAGGGAAAGAACGCATCCCACACTTGGGAAGATGTGGACAAGAAATGAGTAATGTCCTGTTGCTGAAAGCCAGGGTGGTGGAAGTGGTGGCGGTGATAACTGGTGGAGGACAGTTGTGGACAGTGCAGTGGCAGGTTAACAAGTATCCAAGCCAAAGACAACTTTCAGAGAGGCCTGCATTGGGCAGGGATGTGCCTGTAGTCGCACCTCTGATGTGCTCAGGCATAGCCTGGGGACAGCCTACAGGAAGTGTGGTATGGGCATACATGGCGGGGGGGGGGGGGGTGAATCCTGTAGGACAGTTACTGGATCTTCCAGGCAACCACGCTCCACGCAGCAGGAGGTCTGAGTAGTTTTTTCCATGACAACTGCAGCTGTAAGAAGACCCTATATGATCCAGTCTTTTGCTTACTTCTGCACTGTGTCACCAACCACTGTCCTTGTAGTTTATCTGCTCTGTAACGCTGGCCTCCCGGCTAACTTTTTGAATACACTGAATATTCTCCTGCCTCACCATGTTTGTATTGGTTTAATTCACCTACCTGGAAAATTTTTACCATATTTTATCTGTATGGTTTGCTCCTTCCACTCAAGAGTTCCTTTATCGGAGTTACTATTCCTTACCCCTCTATCCAAAATAGTAAATATTGCCTGCTCTATCACACTCCATCTTCCTCTCCTTAAATTTTTCTGTATTGTGTTTATTTTATATTTTATTCTGGTTATACTCATTAGAATGTGAGCTTTATGAGAGCAGACATTACTTTCTTTTATTAATAAATGACATGAACCTAGATTTAGTGTCTATCATATAGTAAGTGCTGCAAATATTTGCTCAATAAATGTTTGTGTTTTAATCAACCCACACAATCTTTTTATTATAAACAACACCCTTGTATATCAGGAGGGAGATCTTTAAGACACATGCCAGTAAGAATTACTTTTATAATCAGTTGAGGATACTCTACCACGGAGATGACAGTTTTTCACCATTTTTTTTTTTTTTATTTTCGTAGCACAAATCAGAGGGGAAGACTACTTGTTTAACTTTTAGTAGACTCTATTTATTCACAAAGTCTTAGACCCAGGTGGGCTTTTCTAACAATACAGCATACCTTAGCCTCTAAATTAATATGAAGTCTTTTGTTTAGGCATTGCATCATTGTATTACGTTTTACTCATCACTGTGTTATTCACTGAATGCCCTCACTCCTCCTACCATCATCCCTACCTCCCAGCATTTCATTTTTTATTCTTTTCATGGAAAAATCATTTTACATCTTGACTACATGTTTGACTCCCTGGGATTACTACTTCTCCATAGGGTTCAAGGACTCCACAAATCAGTATCTCGTACTGTTTTAGTGATCACATGAAATGCAATCCATTCTTCCTGATTATACAGTCGATGTTAAATGGAACTCTTCTGACTCACCCCTGGGTATCTCTCTTATACATTCAGTCTGTTGCTGTTTATCATTATTTCTTGTTTATATTCCTTTCATCCATTTTCCATTTGTGTGATTGTGTTTGTGTGCAGGTCAATTTTATTTCAATTTTAAAGTAAGATTTCATGAGATCCAATTGAGTATTTTTCTAATGCATAAGTATACAGTGTCTACTATATGATTCCCTTTGTGCTCTAATTTTGTAATGAGACTGAAAGGAAATCAATCAAGTTCCTCTGGCATAGGTTGGTTGTTTACAACTCATGCTGTTTATTGCTTATTCTGTGTTCCTCTGGATTTTATAGAAATATATTTTCAGTATGTTTCCACTGTTTTTGGTAGATTATTACTGAACTTTGATCACACCTCTTTTACCTTCGGGAAATCAATGCTATGTTTACATTTTCAGATTTCTTTTTTGTATCTCAGCTATTTCTGATTTTAAAATGACTTTTACCATGAAATAATTAAGCAGTTTTCTTAAGAAAAGTATGTGTATCCACACTATTAATTACTTACAATATATGAAGTTTTCTAAATAATTTTATTCATAAAAATATAATATCACATAAACATTCTCTTAGAAGACAATTCTCTGTTTTTTAAAGTACAGGCAGGAGGGTGGTTATGAACTATGTTTTTAAATTATGGAACTGTATTAGTTTTATTATGAATAAAAGACTTAGAGGCGGTCCATGTATCAGTTTCCTAGGCTGTGGTACCAAAGTACTATATATACTGTGTCTTAAAACAACGGAAATTTATTCTCTCATAGTTCTGGGGCCCACAGTCCAAAATCAAGGTGTTTTCAGGGCCAGGGTCTCTCTGAAGGCTCCAGAAAGAATCCTTTCTTGCCTCTTTCTAATTTCTAGCAGCTGCTGGCAGTCCTTAGCTTGCAGCTGCCTCTGTCTGCTCTATGCCTCTATTATCCTCTGTCTTCCTCCAAGTGTCTCCTCTGTAGCCACCTATTAAAACATCCCCCTTATTTCTCACTGGGTTTTAAGGCTCACCCTAATTCAGTATGACCTTATCTAAAGCTGATTACATTTGCAAAGACCCTATTTTCAAATCAAAGTCACATTCACAGATATCAGGTGTTAGGACTTAAACGTATCTTTTTGGAGGACACAATTTCACTCATTATAGCTAAGTTCCCAAACTTCTGGCTAGTCATTGCCCTGAAAATATGCCAGGCAGATTATCTTCATCTATTGGGGGTGATATAACAAAATGCAATAAACTGGGTGGCTTAGACCACAGACATTTATTCCTCATGGTCCTGAGACAGAGAAGCATGAGGGCAAGGCGCTGGAAGATCCGTAGCAGTTTAGGATTTCAATGTGTACCTTTTGTGGCGCAGTCATTCAGCTCATGACAAGAGTAATCTGGGCAGTGGTTCTCAGGCTTTGTCTCCTATTCTGGTGACTCAGAGAGCCACTTGAGTTATTCTCTTGCTTAGACTACAGGCAGGTCCAGTGTCTTGTCCATTTTTATTTATTTATTTTATTCCCATCCTAGTTCTAAAAGAGATTGAGAGATACAGTCCAAAGAGGCAACATATTCCCCAAATGGCAGTGGGAGAGAGGGAGGGAGGGAGGGAGGGAAGGGGGGAGAGAGAGAGAGAGAGAGAGAGAGAGAGAGAGAGAGAGATTTCTCAAAAGTAAACTACATACTGAACCAAGATCTTATAACTTATTTGGTTCTTTGGTTCCCTTATCATGGCTAATTATGGCCTGGATTTCTTTCAGAGGGATTATAGGGAAGAACTGAGCTCCTGGCAGAGGTCTGAATGCTTCAAATAAATAATGCAGATTTATATCCTTTTAAAGATTAAAAACATTTTCAGAATCCAATTTGATTTCTTTAAAAAATGACCTGTCATAAAATAGTCCTGGATGGAGATTTTACACTTATTACAAAAAGTATAGGTAGTTCAAACTAAATGCCAACTTCGGGCTTGATGAAGAAACACTAAAACAATTTCCATCCATATTTAGAACAAGGAAGGATGCTTACAAAAGCCAGAAGAGTTGGATGGAGCAGGGCTTTGGAGAAGGTTGTTGAGCCCTGTAATTATGGCTGTGTGATGAGGCACCAAGGCATTCTGCACATGGAGGTGCAGGTGTGCACTGCACAGGGGGGCCACAGCCGAGAGAGGGCCGTTCACGTGACAGCTCCTCAGATTTGTGTATTTGATAATACAATCTTCTAGAGAGAGCAAGAAGCCATCTTGTTCCAGCAAAATCAGGATATTATGACAATTTTATGACATATGAAAGGGAACTGTCTTAAGAAAGAGAGCCTCCTTCTGACTTTCTCAAAGGTACAAAAGGGGCAGTGGTGACTCTGAAAGAAGCATCAGAAGAGGACTCAGTCCAGCCCATTCACTAGGTCATGAACCGAGGAGTGGGACAGAACATACATTGCCACGAGAGGGGGTTCTGTATGTGGTGTGGGTTGGTGAGCAACAACATCAGTTTCTTCCCTGAGGTCTGGTGAGGGCCATCTATTGGCAGCTGCCTATCAATTGACTGCATCATCTGGCAGAAGGGAGGCCTGCTCAGGCTCTGAGATTTATTAATATCCACCTCTTTACCTGCCTATTGCATTCAGATCCTCTCTAACTGACACTGGAAAGATGGTGGTGTGGGAAGAAAACCTCCTAGCACCTGTTACCAGGTAAGATAGGAGGCATATATGTGTGTATAGGAATGATACATATTGTTTGATAAATACAAGCAGACATTAGTGTATGGTATCTTTGCATACACACAACTTTAGGTAAGTATGTAGAAATATACTCAAGGTATAAAATTCTCTAGAACAAAGTCAGGCTCTTCAAAAGAACAGAATTACTTTGCTTAGAAATAGAAGAAACAAAACAACTGTATGTGGTCACCAGAATAAAAGCATGAAAATCAAATTAGATTGGAATAAAGATGGACATAATTACTGAGCACACAAATTCCCATTTTTTAGATCAAAATGGGTTTATTGTCTGCATCCCCAATTCCTATGGCTTGTCAAGTTTCTGTACAAATGCTTGATTGACACTATCCCAGGGTGAGGGGAGGTTTTTCTTGTCATCATAGGAAAGAAGAGGTATTTCTGGAGCTCTGAATCTCCTGGAGATACCTGGAGCCAGTTCTTAGGGAAACACTTTCTCAACTTCTACAAAGATCTGATTCTCTTATTAACACATGGTATGGCTATTGTAAATAACGCTGCAGTGAATATAGGAGGACAGATATTATTTGAATTAATTCTTTGGGTTTCTTCAGATATATTCCCAGAAGTGGAATTGCTGGGTCATAGGCAATTCCATTTTTTAATTTTTAAAGGGGGCTCCACACTTTTCTCTAGTAGCTGCACCAATCTGCATTCTCCCCAAAAGTATACTGGGGCTCACTTTTCTCCACATCCTCTCCAAAACTTGTTCTTTGTCAACTTACTGATAATAGCCATTCTGAAAGATGTGAAGTGATATCTCATTGTGCTTTTCATTTGCATTTCTATGGTGATTAGTGATATTGAGCATCTTTTCATATATTTATCTATTGGCTATCTGTATGTCTTCCTTGGAGAAGTGTCTATTTTGCTCACTTTTCAATTGGGTTGTTTTTCTGATGTTAAGTTGTCTGAGTTCTTTATAAATTTTGAACATTAACCCCTTATCAGACATATAATTATAAAATATGTTCTTTCATTTAGTACCTTGTATTTTCATCTTGTTAATGCAAGAATTTCACTTCTGGGAATATAACCAAAGTGGGGGGGGGCAGTAACTCAAAAAGGTATCTGTACCTCTATGTTCACATTATTTACATAAAAATAATCTAAGTGTCCATTGATGCATATATGGGAAAATAAGTTGTGAGGTATATATGTATGTGCATATATAATATATTATTCAGCCACAAAAAAGTAAGGAAATTCTACCATTTGTGACATGATTTGACCTTGAAGGTATTATGCTAAGTGAAATAAGTCAGACATAGAAAGACAAATATTGTGTGATCTTGGATTCATAGACAAAGAGATCAGATTTGTGGTTACCAGAGCCACGTAGTTTGGGGAGGAGGGACTGGAGGAAAATGGTCAGAAGGCACACTTCCAGTTATGAGATATATAAATACTAGGGATGTAATGTACAACATGAACACTCTAGTTGACACTGCCGTATGATATACAGGAAAGTTGTTAAGAAAATAGATCCTAAGAGTTCTTATCATGGGGACAAATTATCTTCTTTTTATTGTATTTATATGAGATAATGGACATCAACTAAACATATTTTAGCAATTATTTCACAATATGTGTAAGTCAAGCCATCATGCTGTGCAGTTTAAGTTATATAGAACTGAATGTCAATTATTCCTCAGACCTCAAGATGGGAGTAAAGAGAAGGGCGGAACACTGGAGAACTGGACAAACAGGAAGTATTTAGAAAGTAAAAGGAAGGCAAGCACCTAGGGCAAATTCTGTGAGAAGCTGTGTTGGCAGTAGGTCAGGGAACATTTGATAGATGCTTGGGTGTAGAGCACCCCAGAGAAGTAAGGAAGGTGGGAAGGAAATCCAACAGACCTGAGTTGGAAGAGAGAAATACACATAATTTCTCAAGATAGTCAAGCTGCTGCCCACTTGTAAAATACAAATAAAATTAGTAGCACAAAAGTGCCCAAGGTGGAATGTTTACAATTCTTACTTGTTGTTAGTATTGGTAGTAGGAGGTTACAAAATAGAAGTCATTGTCCCCTTCTTTTCTCCTCATGGTATAGTTGCAATTTATATTTTGATTCAATCCTTAAACTGTATTTATTGGGGGCTAGAAACTTGTTTTATTCCTGATCCTTGGATATGAAAGATCAATACATGCCTGGCTATACTAGGCCATCAATTATATTTATGGAATACATATAAATGAATGAGTGAAAGAGTGATACATGAATTAATGCAAAAGGGAGAAAGGGAAAAGAATATAAATTTACCTATTCTAGGCCAGATACTCCATCTTAGGAAATATTCAGCTAGATGATATAATTTAATTAAAATGAGAGAAAGCATGTTCAGTAACAGAACTAGATTTGGATCAGGAAATTATGCCTATGTGCCCTCAAGGACTTTATATTATAAAATAAAATAAAAGTTCAGTGTAAAGCCTTTTTTATGTAACAGACTAAGTTATACTTTGGATAGGATCCGGTTTCCTATTCACAGTATAGATAACATCTATCTCAAAAAAATTAAAAAAGCAAACTTGGCATGTGTCTCCCCTGACATTTTATTATAGCATCTTTTAAAACTGGATTGTATAAAAATATTACTTTAAGTACACTCTCCTTTCTTAAACACTAGAAAAAATGCAAATAGTTTCTGTGGGTAGACATTATTCTTCACCAAGATTCTTGGATCTTTTTCTCAAAATATACCCCCCTTGGAATTAGGTGTGTCCATACGATTTGTTTTGGTCAATGAAATTGAATGGAAGTGATGAAGATTGGTTCTAGGCCAAAGTATGTAACGGTTGGTTGGCACACCCGGCATGCTCTGCTCGCTGCCTTGGTAGCTTCGGAAGCATCATGTTGAAAAGATGGCGCCATAAGATGATGGAGCCGTCGTTCTGTGTCCCTGAGAACTTCCGATGACAACGCACCCTGCGGACCCCTATGAGACCTAGAGCGAATGAGAAATAAATGTTTTAAACCACTGAGATTCTGGTGGTTGGCTTTTCCACACTATAAACTTCACATGCTAGCTGACAAAGTCCTTTAAATTTTTTTTCATGATTTTGTGATTGTTACAGAAAATTTACTATATGACTATTCAATTGCCTTTATATAGATAAATTTAAAATCCATTATAAACTAAAAGGTTTATAGATCTTTCCTTTTGTGGCTGAAATATTAAAGCTGAATTGTATACTTTGTTTTGTTTTCTCTATTCCATCCACACTAACAGCGTCTCTGTATTTTTAGTAGGCTCAAGGGAAATTATCGATGGTTCTGCTTTTACCATTTTGTCTTCTTGAGGAAGGTTATTTGTTTTTATTTCATATTTATTTGTTCTAGGTTCAACATTGAGAAAAGGATATGAAGATCTATTACGTGTGACTAAAACAACACTTGCTTTATTCCAATAGATAAGTAAAAAGTCAATTCCACACATTTGTTTCTAAAGGTTGAAGTCAAGGAAAAAAATGATAAGAATACCCAACCTGTTTACCAGTCCATATTATTCTTTATTCCCATAAAATCTTCTTTTGAATGCTCATCTTACACGCAAATGTGTCATGCTCCCCCTCACCATGCTGTCTCACACATGTCCTGCAATCCCCTGTGAGCTATTAGGCTGACAGAATAGCCCTTTAAGATTTTTCTGTATCTATTTACTGCCTATACTGTAGTTTTGTATGTGTTTATTTTGCTAGTTACATGTGTTCAGGCAGGGGTTCAAATATGTGATGCTCATTCCTGCTTTCCAAGAGAATTCTCCTGAGGGAAGAAAAACAATGTACATGTTTGTCTCATTTGGCAGAACCAAAAACTATCCTCGATTTTAGACACATGGAAATATGTTCCATACAATGTAAGAGCAAAGGACTGCCTTTGTTTCTCGTCCAGCTTTTTGGAATCTGACGCACTTTCATTAAGAGAAAATGCTGGCAGCTGAGCATCGAAGCCAATACGGAGGGGTCTTCCCTGCTCCAATCAGCAGGCAGAGGGGAGCGTGCACTCACAGACGAGAGATTTCTTAGCAGAGGAATGATGGGGTCACAGTCATACTCTGTGTCTGAGAGCCACTGATAAATATTTTCATGTTGAGGCTCAGTTAAAAAAAATATACATGCCATTGAAGGCAGGAAATGCTTTAAATGTTTTAAGTGGAAAAATGAAACAGTTTAAAAACCAGTTTGGGAAAAAATGGTGTGACTCAGAGAAAATATCCAACTTGAAGTCAGAGCTCTAACAAGGTTTCCTGGGCCCATAAGTGCATGAAGTTCATAAAAATGTCCTCGCCAACCAATTATGATTACTCTCTGCCTTTAATTACTTTTCAACTCATGTGGAACTCAAGATATTATCATCCTCTGCTTTGCTGAGGTAGGCAGTTGGGCAATACAGCATAGGGCAATAAGAGAACAAAAAAAATCAGAATGATGAATAGAGAATGCTGTTTGAAAAAAACCTAAAAAATTTTTTGATATGGTCTTTGTTGGACATTTCCTCCCCTTATCTGCTTGTATTTTCACTTTTGAGTTGATAGCTCCCAGACTGAGTTGAAACACAGTGATGTTTCTGCCATTCTCTTTGGAGTTCATTGTGACTTTTTTTTTTTTTTTTAATCGTCAGCAGAAATAGAGGGAGACAATTAAATGGGAGCTGCAGAACTTGGGAGTGTGATAACAATACAAATGGATTTTCTCTAACAGAGAAGAACAGCTGTCTCCATTATTTGAATGCTTCACCTTTCTCCATTCTATTAATTGGGTCTTTGATCACAGGCTGAGGTGGAGAGGCCCTGATAAGGAATAGGTTATTAGTAAAGTAGCCTAAAGGAATGAATTGGGCCCGGTACTTGCTGCAGAAGATGAGATAAACTCATAAAGCCTGTGTATGTGAGTGGTGGGGAGTGATAGGGCCTTCGACTGCCCTGAACTGCTTGCAAAGGGAGAAGACTAATACTCTACTGCTATGATAGCTAATGCAGGATATAAATTTAGCTCCCGGGAATGGAATAGGATAAAAATTCCATAAAGAGTTTTCCGTAAATGGCTTACACTTTTATATCAAACTGTGACAGTGTAGTCACTTAAAAAAATAAAGCAGTTTCTTGATCTCGCTATATGTTGAACACAACTAGAGCCTTTCATAGAAGAAAGAGGAAAAATGACTGCTAAATTTGTTCACCAAGACGTTAATAGGAGCACCCTTTGAAGTGCGGTAAAGCTAAATTGGAGGAATTAAATTTGATTAAATCTAAGCCTGTTTATTTTTCAGTTCTACAGGGTGTGTGTTGAGTGATTTGTAATACTTCACTGGAAATCTTCAGAAACTTGCTATCATGTAATCCTTTTTTTTTTTTTTTTTTTTTTTGCTGCAGAATACGACCACAGGGGACAAGGCCATATTGGTTTGTTGTTAATGTACTGGAAAGAGGTACTATGGAGAAAACAGTTAATATTAAATTACAAACACAAGGTTATCTTTCTGCCACACATGCTCCACTGCCCCTAGGCAGGGGTAATCTGTTAATAGCTTTCAGCCAAAATGACACCATTAAGGAACTGAAGCTACACATCTTGTGCAAGCTGAATGATGTATAAAGCTGGTTTTCTATCACCCTAGATGCAATAAATTATACATGCTGCTAAAAATTGATACAAGACAAAAGTTTGATAGAACCAGCACACGGGCAGGAATGGAAGGCCAGGCTGGCAGGAAAAGACATGAAGCTGTGAATACTGCCACTGGAATGTTTTTATTTGTGCTGGTTTCTCTATCCCCTGCTGATTTCTCAGGCTCTGGGGGCTATCGTGGCAAACGTGTTACAGTGACACTTTCATGGCAGAGAGCGAAGAGTGACTGAGCGAGAGAGAAACTGGGAGAGGTTTGGATGCCAGGTCTGTTTTGAATGAATCATTGCATCTGAGTTTCAGTTTCCGATTATCACGGCCTGGATACGGAGTGAAAGACCTTGTAAGTGGCTTGCGTTGAGAGTCGTCTGACTGATGTGTGGTGCGTTAGGAACCGTAATGTACTTACATTAAATGCCCTTCGTATTGTCATTTCCATCAACACGCAGCATAATCACTGGGGAAACAGTTCAGGATTATTTCTCTTGATAGTATCTCCTATTTTAAATGAATGCAAATGATTAATAGACTTAATAAAAACTGACCATCTATTTGCTCTAGCAGCATTTCTTACTGTGTCAGGCAAAAAATAATTCTAAAATGCAGTGGTAATACCCGTGAGACAAAGTAATATATCAAATCAACCCATTAAATTTGCACCCTGTTCTCCAGCATGCTGCTAGACGCTAGAGAGGTATAAAGATGAAAATATCTTCTTTAAAGTCTCTCAAGCTAGTGAGGACTCAGATCATTGGAATACAATGTTGTAATGATGGAGGTGTGCCTGAGTCAAGGACTGCTCGCAGGAAGGAGACCCTATGTCTTCCAGAAAAGTCAAGGCTGGCTTCATAGAGGAAGCAACCAGCACAAAGAAAAATTTTAACCATCCTAGCACAGAGGAAATAAACATAATCAATAAGCCCAAACACAGTCCTCATCATAGCTTATATAAGGCAGCATTTGCAATATACACATAAACAGATAGCTATAGTTATAGGGTAGAATTCAGGGCCAACTGAGGAGAGCATGTGAGGTGTTTCTAGAAGCCCGGAAGTGAGACAATTCCAATCAAACTAGGGTAATCATGTAGGGGATATTTTACTGGGATCCAGGGCAGCATCCTCAGCCCCTTTCTCTCGTTCTTTACTCCAAATTACTCACCAATCCCTGTGTGTTCTCTGTACTAAATATCTGTCAGTCATTCTGTTTTGGCGCACTTTTATGAACATAGCTACAGAGAACCTAGAAATTTGACTTGTATCACTGCCACGGATTCTTCTGCTCGCTCTGCCTCAGCTTTCCCCGCCTCCAATCCCTCTTCTGGGAAGAGGCAGAGTATTTTTTCTAAAACAAACATGGAACTGCGACTCCCAGTTTAAATCCAGAGCTATGGCTGCTTTGAAGGAAAAACCAAATTCCTCAGTCTGGTGTCTAAAGCTCAGTGTGCCTTGGCCCACCCTCTTGAGACTAGAATCTTGTCACTCGAACTACCTTTCCCTGCACTTGGGTTCCATAGCCGATAGCCTCAGTTTGTAAGTTTGCCGACTCCTTTCTGCTCCTGAACATTCAAGTATGGGTTGCCTTTGCTTGCATTTTTTCCCATACTTATCATGTCATTCCTTATCTTTTTTATAACTAATTCAAATTGATCATTCAGATGCTGGAATTTTCCTGACAACAAAAGGTCAAATGAGGTCCTTTGCCTCTGCCCCGTAGCAATCTGTGTTCCCTCTGTCCCACATCTGTAATTCCCCCGAGAGTGCATGTCCTGCGGGAGTGGGTCTGTGGCTTTCTTGTCCACTTCACATCTCCGTTTCTCAGCACCGTGACTGGCACACTGAGCCGTAAATATTTGTTGGACATCAAATAAATGAGCTGGAGAAACAGCGACCTGGAGAAATGATTGGGAATTACTTCAGAAAGATATCAGCAGTAAGGGAATGTGTTGAAATCATTCTAATCCTTGGAGACATTTTTCACTGACTGAGCTAGGGAGACCCGAGTGTCTGACTCACTGGGAGCTGAATAAAGAGGAAAGAGCAGGGTGGATTTTCAAACTGCAGTGCGTTGACAGGAAGTAAGTGTTTATTGGAAAAGGAGAAAGAAAAGATTGTGCAGTAAAGCTTAAATGGCTGGGCTATTTTCTTTTGTGCTAAGTTTTTCAAACTGAAACTGAATGTTCCATTCCATACAGTAAGCCATATAGGAGCTTACCTTTGCATTGCATTAGTACTATAGGCATTCCGATATCATAAGTACTAGTCTTGAGATAAACGTAATGTAGGGAAGTTATGTTTAGTTTTTCATAGCAAGACTAACTAGCAATACCAGTATAGATTAACATTTAGATCAACACATTAAACTTGATTAAAAGTCAGATTAAAAGTTAGTTGGTTAAACAGCACTTACTTAGTTCTTACCTTGTTTCAAAAACTAGTAAACAAGAGAATGAAGGATGGTGTTGAAACTATCTTGACTATCTTTATTCCAGGAATGAAACTCACTTGATTAAGGTATATGATCTTTTTAATATATTGCTGAAATTGTTTTGCTAATATTTTGATGAACATTTTTGCATCTGTGTTCATCATGGATGTTGGCTTAGAATTTACATTTTGGTAATGTGTTTGTCTGACTTTGGTATCAGGTTAATGCTGGCTTTTGAAAATGACTTGGAAGCCTAACTGTTCCTTCATTTTTTTGAAATGATTTGTAAAGAATAGGTTTTAATACATCTTTGAATTTTTGGTAAAACTCACCTGAGAAGCCATCTGGTCCACAGATTTTGTCTGTTGGCAGTTTTTGATTACAGATTAGATTTTGTTAGCAGTTATTGTTCTATTCAGATTTTCTTCAATTATAGGAGACATTCAATATCATTTAATATTAGTTTCAGGTGTACAGCATACTTAGATATTTATGTAACTTACAAAGTAACCCCTCCTATAAGTCCAGCACCCACCTCGCACCTTGCCTAGTTATTCCAATATTACTGACTATATTCCTTATGCTGTACTTTACATCCCTGTAACTATTTTGTAACTACCAAATGTTTTTTTTTCCTGAATCTCCTCATATTTTTCTTTTAGCCCCCAACTTTCCACAAAACTGGCAATCATCTGATTGTTCTCTGTACATATAAATCTGTTTCTGTTTTGTTTGTTTATTTGGTTCTTTTGATTGTACATGTGAGTAAAATCATATGGTATTCTTCTTTCTGTCTCTGAGTTATTTCAATTAGCATTATACCCTCTAAGTTCCTTCATATTGTTGCTAATGGGAAAAGTTCATTCTTTTTAGGATCAAATGCTGTTCATCATATATATATATCACATATTCTTTATCAAATTGTCTATTGGTGGGTACTTATATTGCTTCCATATCTTAGTTATTATAAATTATAATGCAATAAACAAAGATGTATATATATTTTTTGAATTAGTATTTAGCATTTCTTCAGATTAATACCCAAAAGTGGAATTCTTGGGTAATAAAACAGTTCTATTTTTAATATTCAAAGAAACCCCATACTGTTTTCCATAGTGGCTGCATAAACAAATTTGCAATCTCACCAACAATGCAGGGGTTCCTCTCTTCTTGATGTCCTTGCGAACACATTGTTGATTTATTGAGGATGGCACTCTGACAGGTGTGAGGTAACATCTCACTGTGGTTTGCATTTGCATTTCTGGACAATTAGTGATATTCAGCATCTTCTCATATCTATCAGCCATCTGTATGTCACTTTGGGGAAATGTCTGCTCAGGTCCTTTGACCATTTCTGTTTGAATTGTATTCTCTTTATAGTTTAGTTTGATGACTTCTTTATAAATTTTGGATATTAGCACCTTATTGGATGTACCATTGGCAAATATTTTTACCAATTGGTAGGTTGCCTTTTCATCTGGTTAAGAGTTTCTTTTGCTTTCAAAAATTTTTGGTTTAATCTAGTCCCATTTTAAGGGAGTACAGTAGTAATCTACTACACAGTAGAAGTGATACTTCTGAGATCAAACCCAAGCAGACTTGGAAGTCACAAATAAGTCACAGACATGGGTGTTCCATCGCCCCAAATCACCCACCTCTGCTAATCCATGCAGTTCCCATTCATGTCCTTCCCTCGAAGTACTATCCCTTTAGGATGTTAGCCATCCAGTGATGATAAGTTGATTATATCATGCTCTCTTCACACTGCAGGGGTGATAAAATCCCTCAGAAACACCAACCAGACACACAGCAGCAGATTTATACCAGAGCCCTTCTGCCTTGGAAGGGGAGTAACTCAAAATCATGGTTTGCCTTGTCAAACACAGTACTTAGGCTAACATCACTATGAGATCCTGTAGTTATCTTTTTTTAAATTTACTTTATTTGGGTGACCTTGGATAATAAAATTACATAGGCTTCAAGTGTATATAATCACTCTCGTTGATTTAATTTATGTATAGTCTCCATGGGAATGTTTTCTATAACCACCCAGTATGAGTTAGTTACTCCTTCTCTATGTTTCTACAGAATTTTTTTGTTGTTGTTTCTCTGTTATTGTTGTTATCATACTGTGTTCTCTTTTAAACTTAGGTTTCTGCCTCTACCAGTAGCTGCAAGTTTTCTTTAAGGCAGAGATTGTGCCCTATTCATTCTTGAAATCCATAAACCAAACATAGTGCCTGACATACAGTAGGCACTGAATGTGTTTGACGAGTGAATCAATAGAAGAATATTTCTCTTTAACATTGAAGCTTTTTTTTATTCTACAGATGTAAAATCTATTGCCATGACTATTACAGGGTCAGTTAAGAAATGTAAAGAAACTTACAGAGATATAAATCTGTAGAATCTGCACCATGAAACATTTTTTACCTGAAACACATTAGTCTTAATTGACAAAGCCACTTTCACATTATCACTTATTTGCAATGAACACTACTTGTGTTATGAAGGCCATTTGAAACTAACAAAAGTCGTGTATGATATTTACAGCCTATGTTTACAGGGAATGTTGAGTCTTTGTATTCCATTTGGCTGTGGTACCATTTTGTGTTTAGAAAACTAAACTGTGATTACAGCAAGAGCAGGAATAATGTGGCTTGAAGCTAACAGTAAGCAGTGGATAAAAGAAGTGGTGATCATAGCCTTTTGGAAAGTGACAGAAATTTGAAGGTAGAAAGGTAAAGTCCTGAGGTTTAACTTAGGGATTAAAAAAGCAATTCTAAAAAAGGATGTTGGAGAAGGTATATATATAATAATTTTTTTATATAGCTCTTTTCTGTATGGGAGGGGTTTATGTTTCTGTTATTCTTGTTCCAACAGAAAACAGATGGTGCATTCAAAATAGATAACTCATCAAGACCTTTACAATGGGTTGTTTTCAAGGTGAGAATGTATTTACTACTAGGGAAAATATAGAAGCCTAGAGGTGCTTATCATTCCTAGGCCAGAAGAAATCAGGAGAGGACTCAGTTGACTGAACCTGGAAAGAGGGAGCTTCAGTGAAAAGATATAACCAGTCCAAAAAATCTTTCAGGGAACAAATAGCCTACCCTCATATTCTTCCTTCTCTGGTTTTTTAATGATGCTGTTACTCAACCATAAGCCAGAAGTCACAGAAATTCTGTTAATATGAAAGATACTCTCTATCATTTCCAGTAAATTGTCATCTTCATTTGAAACTCATGTTTGGATTTCCATTATAGCATGTCTACAAAATACATCTTTCTTGGCAGAAATTCATCTATCCAAAGTGTGAAGAGAAATTCAGTTAATCAAATAATGAACAAGTAATTTCATTAAGTCTTAGTCACAGATAACCGCACTTAACAGATTTGGGAGTTTTGCAAACTTAATTTTATCACTCTTGATGCTAATGGGTAGCTCGGGGTCTTTAATGGTGTGTACTAAGCCCTGGTGACAGGATGTTCCAACCATCTGACTGAACTTAGACACTGAACGAACCTTGGTTTATAGCACTGAGTGACATAAATGTAAATACAACAGTCCACATGAACTGTCCTCTAGGAGTCACAATTGTGCAGATTTGGCAGTTCCTCAACTGTTTGGGATCGTTAGGACTGGTTCAGTATAGCAGTTGGCTCTGATAAAGACATCGTCAAGGAAATGCATAAGCCATTCCCCTGTGAGCACACATTAGGTTGGTTGACATGGGAAAGGATTTGCTGATTGTTTTTGGACATTAGCCAGTTGCCAGACATAACTCAGCTGTTAAGATTTTCTTTCAGCTTTAGCATGAAAGGTTTTCAAAATTCTCTGCTTGTCCAATTCTACCTACCCAACCTCACTATCCCAAACATATAACACCTGTAAATTTGGGATAATGTATCTCCTTATAAGATTGTTCTAGGTTGAATTCTTTAATGTATATAGCATATTAAGCACAGTGCCTGAAAGGAAGTTATTTTTATATTTTCAATTTAATGTTATTATTATTATTATTATTGCTCTTAGCCAAGTGTATCATTAGTACCACCATATTTTTACCTTCCATCCTTTACTCATATAAGAAATTCCTCGTGTGAACACTGTTATTCTACATGCACTAGTATTTAACTCAGAAATAAAGTCGGGCAGTGCATGGACTGGTTCGTGATGCCTATGGCTGAGGAAGCAGGGTGCTCATAGGCCTAAATCTACTTCTCAGGTCTTGAAAGGCTCAACACTGACAATTCCACAGTCAGAGAGTAAGGAAGCCCAAGTACAATAGATACAGAACACTAACATTACATAATAGAATACATAGCTAAGCCCTAAATGTGGGCAGGTCGGGTACTTAATGAATGACTGTCCTCTCTAACGTACACCTGGCTTCAGTTCATAGGTACAGGGGGACTCCATTGGGATTCAGGTCCAGAATAATTTAACCACTACTGTGCTGGAGCTGTAAATAAGAGAGAAGTAATTTAGTTTTCTAGAGAAGTGCGAGATGCTGAAACTTGCCAATAAGTGGTAGGCATGAGGTAAAATCAAGGACAGGAAACAGGCACTGAGGATAAGTGTGCAGGTAACCCGTTGCCCATTTGCCATGTGTTCTTCAATTACGGTGGACAGCGCTGATGGAATTCCCTTTCAGTGGTTGTGGGGAGGGCACGACCGTGCTCGAGGGCATCATCTTACAAATCTTACAGGATACTCATCCATGATGAGCTGCTGTACTTTATGGTTACCCTCGTCTATGACTATAGTCCAACAGTGGCTGGTAAAAGTGAAGCAATGATTTGGGTTTTCTTTTTCTTTTTCTTCATTTTGGCGTTGTTGCTCACTGGTTCCAAAAATTATATTGTCTATGGGAAGTGCTTCTGAGCAAGAAAACTAATTCTCGCCTCTCCACAATGAAACTCAAACCCCTCTATAACTTAGTAAGGTCACTGAATTCTTGCCTGAGGCCAGACTTCTTTTCTTTTCCTTTTTTTTTCTGAGTTTATTTAGATGACATAGGTTAATAAAACCATACAGGTTTCAAATGCACAACTCAACAACACATCATCTGTATACTGCATTGTGCACACATAACCCAAAGTGAAGTCTGTTTCTGAACCCATTTATCACCCCCCCTTGCCCTCGTCCACCTGCGCCACTCCCCTTTTCCTCTGACTATCACCATACTGGTACCTATCACATAGACATATATAGATAGATAAATAATATGTACACATATAATATATATTATTATACATATAATATATATTATTATTGTTTAATCCCTTCACATTTTAATCTTTATATATTATAATATATAAATAATATATTGATATATAATATATTTTTATATTATGCATATAAAATATATATATTTAATTTTTGCTTAATCCCTTTACCTTTTTTTCACCCAGCCCTCCAATGCCCCTCCTCTCTGACAACTGTGAGTCTGTTCTATGTATCTGTGCTTCTGTTTCTATTTAGTTTATTAAATTATTTTGTTCATCAGATTCCACATATAACTGAGACCATATGTTATTTGTTTTTATTTGACTGGCTTATTTCACTTAGCATAATATTCTCCAGGATCATCCACGCTGTTGCAAAAGGTAAGAAGACTTTTTTCATTTTATGGCTGACTAGTATTCCATTGCTACCACAGCTTTTTCATCCATTCCTCTACTGATGGCACTTGGGCTGTTTCCAGATCTTGGGTATTGTAAATAATGTTGCAATGAACATAGTGGTGCATATAGTCTTTCAAATTAGTGAATCAAGTTTCTTCAGATATGTTCCAAGAGGTGAATCACTAAGTCAAAAGGCAGTCCCATTTTTAATTTTTTGAGAAATCTCCAAATTCCCACAGTGGCTGCACCAGTCTTCGTTCTCACCATCAATGCATGAGGATTCTGTTTTCTTCATATCCTTGTCCACACTTGTTTTGTTGTCTTGTTGATGATAACCAATCTGGCAGGTGTGAGGTAAGATCTCATTGGGGTTTTAATTTGCATCTCTCTGAAGATTAGCAATGTTGAACATCTCTTTATAGGAGACCTGTCCAGAAAGTATCCAGCCACACACTATGAAAAATAAAGACATTTACTGAAGAAGATATATAAGAAACATTGTACGTAGGACAGTGATACCTCAGTACCCTTTAAAGTAGGTACTTTGGGACCTTCCACTGTTCTCCTAATGTCTTGTCCACTGTTCAAAACACTCTGAAAAACCTTTTGTTGGAATTGCCATCAGCTGCCCCATCATATTTTCCTGAAACCCACTGGTGGTCTAAAATCTCTTCTCTTTCAAAGAGGATTTTAGTTTTGGGAAAAGCCATGTCACAGGATGCCAAATCAGGGATGTAAGGGGGCTAAGACACTTGAGTGATTTGTTTCACCAAAAAGCTCTGCATGAGATATGAGGTATGAGCAGGTGTATTGTTGTAATGAAGCTGCCAATCACCAGTTGCCCATAGCTGTAACCATTTCTGTCGTATTGTATCTTTCAACCAATGAAGAACATTGAGGTAGTACGCCCAATTAATTGTTTGGCCTGGAGGGACATGCTCACGATGGATAACACTTTCCCAATTTAAAAAAGCACAGTTAACATGGTTTTGATCTTGTTGCTACTTTGCCATGCCATCTTCAGGAATGGAGAACCAGGTGACTTTCATTGGGACAACTGGGCCTTTGTTTCAGGATCATAGCCATAGACCCACAATTCATCTTTGGTTATGACCTTCTTGAGGAAATCAGGTTCATTGCTAGTGGTCTGAATCAATTCATTAGCAACTGCATTGTGATGTTCCTTCTGCTCTGGTAGCAGAAGCTGCAGAATGAATCTTGCAATGACACTTTTCATAGCAAGATCCTGCGTCAAAATCTTGGACACAGTAGTTTTTGGAATCCCCAGATCAGCTTCTAGTTCTCTCACTGTCAGTAGCTGATATTTGTTGAGTGCAACACATTAAATATTCTCAGGTGTTCTGCTTGTTGCAGGTCTTCCGGAACAAGGATTGCTTTCAAAAGATTCTCAGCCATCTTTGAAGCATTTGTGCTATACTTTTATTTTCACTGCACTTGTTGCATCATCCCTGGAAGCCTTCTGAATCATCCGAATAGTTTCTGCGGAGGAATGTTCAAGCTTAATGCAAAATCTGATGCAGATTTGTTGCTCTACTTGCTCAGTCATTTTGAATATGATGGCCACACAGTACACATACATGCTCACTTAGCAGCATCTACCGCCCGCACTAACTAGTACAGTGAAGTCAGCATTGTTCATGACTATGCCTTCCAGTCCACTCTTCTTGGCTGCCAAGTTACATTAATGTTGTGCGAACCGTTCTCATTATATTAACAATGGCTGGAGTTTTTCCAAGCAGACCTCATCTGTCTGCTGGCCATCCATTGCTATGTTCTCCTTGGAAAAGTGTCTATTCAGATTCTTTGCCCATTTTTTAATTGGATTGGTTTCTTTGTGTTGAATTCTATAAGTACTTTATTTACTTTGGTTATTAACCCCTTATTAGATATATCATTGGAAAATATGTTTTCTCATTCAATGGATTATCTTTCATTTTGCTGATGGTTTCTTTTGCTGTGCAAAAGCATTTGTTTGATGTAGTTCCATTTGTTTATTTTTTCTGTTTTCTTAGCATGAGGAGACGTATCAACAAAAATACTGCTGTGAGAAATGTCTGAGATTTTACTGTTCATGTTTTCCTCTAGGATATTTTTGGCTTTATGACTTACACTTAAATCTTTATTCATTTTAAGTTTATTCTTGTGTATGGTATAAGTTGATGGCCCAGCTCATTTTTGCATGCATCAGTCTTATTTTCCCAACACCATTCATTGAAGGCACTGTTTTTACCACATTGTATGTTCTTTCTTCTTTTGTTCCATTGATCTGTATGCCTTTTTTTTTTTTTTGCTGGTCTTACGATGCTTTGATTACTATGGCCTTGTAGTAGAATTTGATATTAGGAATTGTGATACCTCCAACTTTATTCTTATTTCTCAAGATTGATGAGGCTCTTTGGGGTTTTTGTTGTTCTATATAAATTTTTTCATTCTAGATCTGTGAGATTTGCCATTGGTATTTTGATAGGAATTGCATTTAATCTATAGATTGCTTGTGTAGGATGGATGTTTTAGTGCTGTTAGCTCTTCCTATCCATGAACACGATGTATGTTTCCACTTATTTGCATTTTCCTATTTTTTTTCAGTATCCTATAATTTTCTGATTACAGGTCTTTTTCCTTCTTGGTTAAATTTATTCCTAGGTGCCTTAGTTTTTGTTGCAATAGTAAATGGGATTTTAAAAAATTTATCTTTCTGATAGTCAATTTTTGGTGTATAATAATGTCACTGGTTTCTGAATATTAATTTTATTGCTAGTTGACTGAGTTCATTTATCAAGTGAAAATTTTCTATATTATGTTTATGTCAGAAGACTCATGATTGGGTATCTTATTAGCAAAGGTGGAGATAAATTCTCAAGGAGCTTCATTCCATCCTGGGCAACCAAGTTGCCATCATCTTTTACAATTGCCAAACATTTGGGGTTTTTTCCCCCTTTTTGGTTTTAAAAATAAGAAGTATTATTCAGAAAAGTGAAATACCTTACTTGTGGTCACAGAACTGGATAGTGTTTCTGGCAACACTTGATTCAAGTTTTCACTATTTCTTCCATATGACCATGATACAATCGGGAACTGAGGAGTTTCAGAACTCAGTGGTCTTGGATAAGGAAGAAGGTATATTAAGGTCTTTGAAATCAATGAATAAAAGGATTCTGAATTTGGGAGCTTTGATTAAACTCCTTGGTAATAATTGAGAATGCAAAGCCATTATTATAACTGAGGACTTAAGGGCAAGAAAGCAATTGCATTTGGTCTGAAGATAATTACTTTTCTTGAGTGAAAGTAGTATTTCTGTGACCATGTTGTAACTTCTAGAAAGAAACCAACTGTTTTATACCACTTGAAAATCATTCCATGACTCAGAACAGTTATGTACAAATTGTAGGGAGTCGACAAATATGTAACTGATGAGTGTTAAAATAAAGAACTGAAAAGTAAAGAATTAATGAATGTCAGTGCACTTTGCCTAGTATACAGTTCAGTGCCTTTTATAATGACTTGGGGAGGAGACATGTCTGTCTGAAGCCAGACAGTGTTAGCAGATTGCCATATTCTCTGTCTCTGTCTCTGTCTCTGTCTCTCTCTCTTTCTCGTTTTCTCTCCCTCCCTCTCTGTTAAACTAGTATTTATTGAGAGTTTACAATGTGTCAGGCACTATGCTAAGCATTATGTATTGATTACTCTATTCAATTCTTATTACAATCTTATGATGTAAATTATAAAAGCATAAAACAAAACACCAGAATGTGTACGGCTGATAACTCCTTCACTGGCAAAGACACAGATGCCAATTTAGCTAACCAACATGGGCAGAATCTGGCAGTAACAGAAAATCCAAAAGAAATTCCCCACTGGTAAGTCTGAAACTAATTGCCCAATTCATAATGATTTAAAAAGTAATACATGTTTGAAAAGTTTTAATCTTTTTAAAACATAAAACCAATGAAGCCATGCATTTTAATTAAGCTCACAACGTATACTAGTTTATGTAAATTTGGGAGTCATGTTTACTAAAAGAAATGTGAGGTATGATTTCTTAAGATCCTGGAAAGAGTCAAGCATCACAAGAAGAAATTTGTGGACCATTATTGTTATCAGTAAAACTGTTATTTTAAGAATTTCAGAAACTATAAGAGTAATTAAAGCTTCAGAGATACCAAGGTAAGCTAGTTGATTTTGGAAAAAAAAAAATGAGCATCATAAATAGCAGAGAAATTCAATTACAATGAAAATATTTATACCCAAAACCACTCCACAGAAAATGTTTGTTTAGTAAATGTGCTTTACAATAAGCAATCTCTCATATTATTGCACTGAAGAAAATACATGCAATTTTCTTTTAATGACATCAAAATGGGACCTACCCATCTATCATAATATTTCCTGTTACTCACTTTCTGTGTGATGAAAGAAAAGTAATTCAAATGTCCTATATGCTAAAACTTAAGAGGTAGAAAGTAAAACCCTTAGATTCCATGCATTTTTAATAGATGGCACTATGTTAATAATATCCAAGTTCACATGTCTTCATTCTAACGTGGATGGGGGTATACCGCTGAGAATCTCTCCTTCTCCTCCCATCTGTGATGTGTTTTGCTGAGCACTACCCGAAAGGTTCTTACTGAGTACTGAGAGAACAGTTCTTTATTTCACAAAATGAATCACAACAGTCTTTCTATTTGCCTGGAACTCATTTATTGAGGTATGGACCAGAGCCCCAGGGATTTATCAGGCTTAGTGCTAAATAGCCTTTGGACAAATAGTGTTACACAGAAAGCTGACATATACGCTAAGAGCACTTAATAGGAGACAGGAGTCGGAGGCCGATTGCTTTCTCAATTATTTCAATAGTAGAGCTAGTATCTGAAAGAAGAAACAATCTCCCTAGTATAAAGTGTTAAACAACCAGCACCACAGTGCCCATAGAATACAGTACACTCTCAGTAGATATATTGTTGCATAAATTTTTGTTGTGTGAACCAAGAGAACTGTAGATAAAATATAAAGGCTAAACTAGATCACTCTTGAAATATAACCTCTAATAGTCTTTTTTTATTGTTATTCTATTAGAGTTGTTCTTTTTTTCCCCTCTTTATTTTCCTCCATCCAGCCCACCCCCTGCTTGCACAGTCTATCCCCATATCATTGTTCATGTTCCTGGGTCATTCATACATGTTCTGTAACCAGTCCCTTCTCCTTCTTTCCACCATTATCTCCCTCCCACTTCCCCTCTGGCCATTGTCAGTCTGTTCCTTGTTTCCAAGTCTCTGTTTCTACTTTTCTCATTAGATTATTTTGTTCATTAGATTCCTCTTGTAAGTGAGATCATATGGTAGCTGTCTTTCACTGACTTGCTTATTTCACTTCACATAATATTGTCCAGTTCCATCCACACTGTCACAAAAGGTAGGACTTTCTTTTTTCTTTCTGCTGTGTAGTATTCCATTGTGTAAATGTACCACATTTTTTTTTATCCACTCATCTACTGATGGGCATTTAGGCTGTTTCCAACATTTGCCTTTTGTGAATTGTGCTGCTATGAACAGAGAGATGCATAACTTCTATTGAATTGGTGTTTCAGGATTCTTAGGGTGTATTCCTAGCCGAGGAATCACTGGGTGAAAAGACAGTTCCATGCTTAATTTTTTTAGGAAATTACACATTTTCCATAGTAAGGGCACCAGTCTGCATCCCCACCAGTAGTGTTCTAGGGTTCCCTTTTGTCTACATCTTCACCCGCACTTGTTGTTTGTTGATTTGTTAATGATAGCCATTCTGAGAGATGTGAAGAGACATCTCATTGTGGTTTTCAATTTGCATCTCTCTGATGGCTAGCGATGTTCAGAATCTTTTCATATATTTATGGGCCATCTGTATGTTTTCCTTGGAGAAGTGTCTATTTTGGTACTTTGTCCATTTTTTAATTGGATATTTGTCTTCTTGTTGTTGGGTATTATGAGCTCTTTACATACTTTGGAGATTAAACTCTTGTTGGATGCGTCATTGGCAAATATAATCTCCCATACAGTCAATTACCTTTCCTTTTTGATGATGGTTTGTCCGAATTTTTCCCTCTTCCCTCTAAAGACCTATGCAGAAGCTTTTAATTTGATGCCCCATCTGTAATTTTGGGTGTAATATTCTTTACATGTCAATTAAGTCCATTTGATCTAGAGTGCTGGTCTACATCACAACATCCTTGTTGATTCTCTGTTTGGAAGATCTGTCCATTGTTGACAGTGGGGTGTTGAAATCCCCTACAATGACTGTATTGCTATTGATGTTTTTCTGGAAGTCCTCACAGATTTCCCTTATATATTTAGGTACTGCTTTGTTGGGTGTGTATATGTTTACAAGGGTATATCCTCATGCTTGACTATTCCCTTAAGTATTATACAGTGACCTTCATCTTTTTTGTTATGGCCTTTGTTTTAAGTCTATTTTGCCTGATGTAACTATTGTCACCCCAGCTTCTTTTTCATGTCCATTTGCTTAGAATATTATTTTTCCATTCCTTCACTTTCAGTTTATGTAGATCTTTTGTTGTGAGGCAGGTCTCTTTTAGACAAACTATATGCTGGTCATGTTTTCTTGTCTATCCAGCTACCTTAGGTCTTTTGATTGTAGCATTTATTTTATTTATATTTAAGGTTATTATTGATAGATACTTATTCATTGATAGATACTTATTGACATTTTCTCCATTTGTACCTGTGTTCCCCACTCTCTTTCTTCATCCTCTTAAAGCCATCCCTTTAGCATCTCTTGCAATGCTGGCTTGGTGGAGATGTACTCTTTTAGATTTTTTTGGCGGGGGGGTCTGGGTACCACATCTCTTCATTTCACCTTCCATTTTAGCTGACATTTTAGCTTTGCTGGGTTTAGTAGTATTGGTTGTTTCATGTTGTCCTGTGGCTCCCTTAAACTATCTTCATATTTTTTGAGTCTTTTTTCATTTTGTTGTTAAACTGGATGTTTTTTTCTACCTTGTCCTCCAACCCACTGGTTCAGTCCTCTGCCTCATTTAGCCTGCTTTTAATTCTTTCTAGTGTATTTTTTGTTTCAGATATTGTGTTTCTCATTTCCTCCTGGCCTTTATTCATGGTCCTCTTAGCTCCCATAGCATTCCTTGTAGCTGCCACTGAGTTCGTTGAGCATCCTTATAACCATTATTTTGAAATCTATGTCTGATACATTGTTTGCCTCAATTTCATTTAGCACTCTTTCTAGGGATTCCTCCTTTCCTCTTGATTGGGGGGTTGTTTCTCTGCCTCCCCATTTTAGGTAACTCTTTCTTTGTTTCTCCTCTCAGATTGCTCTGCTTTGACTGCCTGTCTTTGAGGGATGGACTTCTGTGGTAGGAGACCTGTGGGACTCAGTGGTACAGTCTCTTTTTTTCTCCTGATCTGGGTGTTCTTTATTCAGTTTATTTGAGCTCTCTTATTGTACTTGGGCTTTAACTATTGATGGCTCATCTGCAAATGGGTTCGCCCTCTGGCTGGCTGAGACTCACAACCCCCACCACATCTTGCATGCTATTGTATGGGAGCTGCAGGAACAAAACAATACAATCCAGCAAACAAAACACACACCAGCAAATATTGTGGTAGTGGATGCACTACCAGAATATCAACAGCAAATTAGCTAAGATTAATAAAGGTAGGAAGGGAATAAAATATTATATCGAAGGGATCCCCTTTGAAATCCTCTCTTGAAATCCCCTCTTGAAATCCAGTGCATACTGCAGTGCCGAGCCACTGCCCAGCTCTCTGTATACTTCACCTCCCCAAAAGGCAAAAAGTCTCTCTCAATCAGGGCTGGCCACAGCCTTCTGGTGCCTCCAACAGTTTTAGAAGATAGAATTTCTCTCTTGAACTCTCCCAGTTGATGCTGCTGCTATGGACGTGCTACTCTATGTACATTTGCAACCGGAGTCTCCCGGACTCTGTCTATCCTCCCAAGTTTCTCCCAAGTAGGACTGGGGGTTCCCTGTGTGGGACCAGGGCCCCCAACTCCAGGAGGGGCAGGGGCCACTAAGCTGCATTTTCTGTCTATTCTCTCCTCTGTAGCAGGTATCTAACACAGGGTATTCCCCTTTCAACTTATAAAATTTCTCACAGGATAGTGCAAAACATTGTCTCTACTCCTTGGCTTCAAAAGTTCATATTAGCTAAGATTCTCTTGATTGTTCTGGTCACTTGTTGGAAAATCAACTGAAAATCCATGCTGGGAGCATGAGCAAGTGGGCTCAGCTCCCACCTACTCTGCCGCAATCTCTCGAATTGAATTTACCTCTAATAGTCTTTACACAATTACATAATGTTCTTAGCAGAAAAAAAATACTATTTTAAAAATAAAATTTTATTCATTTCTTTATATAATTAGGTTTTAAAACACAGAAATGTATCTATCAGCAGCAATATTAATATGGATTTCATTAGCTTAATGCCATGATTTTATTTTAACCTCCACAATCAGTAATTAAGTACTTGGTGATTTTCTGTATTTCTCCAGGCACTTAGATTTTCTTCGGTACTATCATGTCCCTGTTAACTCTAATGACTCATCATCAATAGGGTCTATGCAGTAACTTGTCTAATTCCCTCCACATATTCTCTTTCCAGAAATGTAATTCATAGATGCAGGTGTGGAAACCTAACTGAGGATATAATGTTTTCCATGTCTTCCTAACAACTTCTTCACTTCATTCACATTTCTGTGTGTAAAGCCCTACTCTCAATGGACAAGCCCACAGGAGAACTTCACAGATGCTAAAAACATACACTGTAAATTAATTATTGCCACTTCAAGGAACTGAAGAAAAAAATAACTCACACAACAATGTAATGTATTAGATACCTAGTGATATGACTTTACATTTAAATTCATCTTGTTTTATACATTTAGATAGCAAGTACAAGTGAGCATAAAACTAGATCTTTTTGATAACATAGTGAAATGGTTAATAGTGCAGTGGTTTTAAAGAAAATGATCATTATACATTAAATAAATAGGACAGTACAGCAATCCTAATTGAGAAAGGGTATATTGTGAATTTTTATTCAACAATTGAAATATTCTAGTAGTTAGGTATAAAAATATTTATATTAAGATACTATACTTATATAATGTGTATCCATTTATAAAATACCCTCATGTGCTTTATTTTCTTTTATTAATTTTTTTATTTTTAATTATAGTTAACATACAATATTATAGTAGTTTCGGGAGTACAACATAGTGTTTAGAAACTTATATAACTGATGAAGTGACGATGTAATAAGTCTAGTACTCATCTGAAATTCTATGTAGTTATTACAATGTTATTCACTATGGTTGTACTTATCCCCATGACTGTTTTTATAACTGACAATTTGTACATTGCAATCCCTTCCCCTTTATCACACATTGCCCAATTCCCCCACCACCCAGAAACCATCAAAATGTTCTTTATATCTATGAGTGTTTCTATTTTTTATTTGTTTATTTTGACTTTTAGTATGTGAAATAATGGTATTTGTCTTTCTCGATCTGACTTACTTCACGTAGCATAATACCCTCTAGGTCCGTACATGTTGTAAATGTCAAGATTTTATTTTTTTATGTCTAAGTAATTATATTCCATTGTACATATGTATCACATTTTCTTTATCCATTTGACTATCAATAGACATGATAGTTGCTTAGGTTGCCTTCATATCATGAGTATTGTAAATAATGTTGCAATGAACACAAGTGTATATATGTATGTGTGTGTGTGTATCTTTTTAAATTAGTGTTTTGGGCTTATTTGGATAACTACCCAGAAGTGGAATTGCTGGACCCTTCTTTGTCTCTTTTATTTTTTAAAAAATTGGCATTTCTTTTTATAATAGTTTATTTTTATTGTAATTTTTCTATTACCATTTATCTCCCTAATACCCTCTTCCACCTCTACCCTTCTTGTCTCTTGCTATAGCCCATGTTTTAAAGTCTACTTTGTCTGGTATAAGAATTGCTATCTGAGCTTTTTTTAAAAATTTCATTTAATGGAATATCTTTTTCCATTTCTTGACTTTCAGTCTGTGTGTGTCATTCAATCTGAAGTGGGCCTCCTTAAGCAATGTGTATGGGTCTTGTTTTCTTATCCATCAGTCATCTTGTGTCTTCAATCAGATCATACAATCCATTTACATTTAAAGGCAATATTGGTAGGTATGCAGTTATTGCAATTTTATTATTCATATTTATAATTTATTTCTTTTTTTTAAAGAGGTCCACTAACATTTCTTGTAATACTGGTCAAGTGGGAATGAGCTTCTTCAGATTTTTCTCATCTGGAAAGCTTTTTATCTCTCTTTTGATTCTAAATAATAGCTTGCTAGGTAAGTTAAGTTGTAGGTACTTGCACTTCATTATTTAATATTTTGTGCCAATACCTTCTGACCTATGCAGTTTCTGTTAAAGATTCATCTGACACTATTATGAGAGGAACTTGTAGGCACTAACTATTTTTCTCTTGCTGCTTTTAAGGTTCCCTGTGTTTTTTAACTTTTGCATTTTAATTGTGATGTGTCTTGATGTGGATCTTTTTATGTTCATTTTATTTGAAACCTCTGTGCTTTATGGTCTTGCATGTCTATTTTGTTCAACAGGGCAGGGAAGTTTTAGTCATTATTTATTTAAATAACTTTTCAATCCTTTACTCTCTGTCTTTTCTTTCCAGTACCCCTACGATGCAAATGTTGGTGTGCTTAATAGTGTCCCTGAATTCCCTTGAACTATCCTTACTTTCAATTTTTTTTCTTTTTTCAAGCCTATTTTTTCTTATTCCCATCCCATCACACCCCTTCAGTTTGACAACCATAAGCTTATTCTTTATATCTATGGGTGTGTCTCTGTTTTGTTTATTTAGATTCCACAAATAAGAGAAGTCATATGGTACTTGTCTTCCTGTCTGACACTTCACTTAGCATAATACCATCTAGATTCATCCATGGTATCGCAAATGACACAATTTCATTCTTTTTCATTTCTGACTAACATTCTATTATATATATGTAAAATGGAATATTAAATTTTATGTATAAAAGATATATATCTTTTTTCTTCCTTCATCTACTTGTCTAGTGATGGGCAAGTAGGTTACTTCCATATCTTGGTTATTACTAGTAATGCTGCAATGAACAAAGTGATGCATATACCTTTTCAAATTAGTGTTTTCATTTTCTTTAGCTGAATTCCTAGTGGTGGAATTCCTGGATCATATAGTATCTCTGTTTTTAATTTTTGGAGAAATCTCCATGCTGTCTTCCATAATGGCTGCAGTAACTTGCAATCCCAGCAACAGTGCGGGAGGGCTCCCTTTCCTCCGCATTCTCATCAACACTTGTTATTTACTGATGACAGCCATTCTGACAGGTGTGAGGTGATATCTCACTGTGGTTTTAATTTGCATTTCACTGATAATTAGTGATACTACCATCTTTTCATATATTTATTACCCATTTGTATGTCCTCTTTGAAAAAGTATCTATTCAGGTCCTGTGCCCATTTTTTTAATTGGATATTTTTGTTGTTGTTGCTATGTATAAATATTAGGATTAGTTATTCTATTTCTGAGAAGAATGCCATTGGTATTTTAATAGGAATTGCATGAGATTTGTATATTTTTAGGTATTACGAACATTTTAACAATATTAATCCATGAAAAGATATATCTCCAATTTATTTGTGTCTTATAATTTTCAGAGTACAGATCTTTCACCTCTTTGATTAAATTTATTACCAGGGACTTCCAGCCAAGATGGAGGCATAGACAGACATGCTTTGCCTCCTTGCACAGGTGTAAGAAGGAACACAACTAACCTAAAAAAAAAGAGTAATGAGAACTGCCAGAAAATTGAACTGTGTGGAAGTCTGACAACTAAGGATTTAAATAAGAAATATCATCCAGGAGGGTAGGAAGGGTGGAGACAGGGAGGCAGAACAGAGAGGATGTGAGGTGGTGGAGGTGGAATGGCAGTCTCATATTCACATGTGGCAGTTAAAAACCAGAAGGGACACCTGGGGAGCGGGTGATCCCAGTCCAAGCCAGACTGCGCAGCCCAGGGTTCCAGCACCGGGTAAATAAAGCCTCATAATTTGTAAAAAAAAAAAAACAGTGGGGGTTGGGGTGGTGGAATAAACTGCTGGTCTTTCAGGAGAGTCCATTTAAAGGGCCCTCACAGTCCTAGAACATATGCAAACCCACACACTCTAGGAACCACCACCAGGGCAATAGCTAGAGGGGCACCTGTTCCATATGCAAAGTGGGTGAAGTGACTGGAAATAGGGTGAGTGCCAAGAGAGTGACATTGTTCCCTCTCTGATCTCTCCCCCAAAATACAACACCACAAAACAGTGAAGCGGTTTGCCCTGCCATGGTGAATACCTACAGCTCCACCCTTACAATGCAACAAGTGCACCAAGACAAAGAGTCAAAGCAGCTTTACCTAATCCACAGAGACAAACACAGGAAGGCTGCCAAATTGAGGAGATGAAGAAATATGGCCCATATGAAAGAACAGATCAAAACTCCAGAAAAAGAAGTGAAATAGAGATAGCCAAACTATCAGATGCAGAGTTCAAACACTGGTGGTAAGGATGCTTGGAGAATTCACTGAGTATGGCAAATGCAAAAGGGAAGAAATGAAGGTTACACTAAGTGAAATAAAGAAATATCCACAGGCAACCAACAATAAAGGGATGGAAACCATGGTTCAAGTCAACAATTTGTAACATAAGGAAGAAATAAAGTACAGAATGAAGGAAAAATAATTTAAAAAAATAAGGAGATAATAAGACTCTAAGACATCTCCAAAAGTGTTAATATCCAAATCATAGGTATGCCAGAAGAAGAGGAAGAATGAGAAATTGAAAACTTATTTAAAAATAATGAAATAAAACTTCCCTAATTTAGCAACAGAAATAGACATACAAGTCCAGGAAGCACAGAGAGCCTCAGACAAGTTGGACCCAAAGAGGACCACATGAAGACACATCATAATTAAATGCCAAACTTAAAAAAGAGAGAATCTTAAATGCAGCAAGAGAAGAGCATTACCTATAAAGAAGTTCCCGTAATACAAATAGCTGATTTCTCAAAAGAAGCTTTGCAGATAGGAAGGGATTGGCAAAAAGTATTCAAAGTGACAAAAAGCATGGGCATACAACCAAGATTACTCTATCTAGCAGAGCTATCATTTAGAATTGAAGGGCAAATAAACTGCTTCCCAGACAAGGTAAAACTAAAGGAGTTCATCATCACCAACTCTTTATTATATAAAATGTTAAAGGGACTTATTTAAGAAAAAGAAGATCAAAACTATGAAGAGTGAAATGACAACAACCTTGCAACTATCAACAACTGAATCTAGAAAACAAACAAACAACAAACTAATCAAAAACTAAAACTAGAACAGAATCACAGATGTAGAAATTTTATGGAGGCTTATCAGTGGGGTGGGGGGAGTGGGGGAATGTGGGGAAAGGTACAGTGATTAAGAAGCATAATTGGTAGGTACAAAATAGACAGGAGGGTATTAAGAGTAGTATGGGAAATGGAGAAGCCAGAGAAATTATATGCACAGCCCGTGGACATGAACGAAGGAGGTGACTGCCAGAGGGAAGGGGGTACTGGTTGGAGGGAGGTAAGGGGGAAAATTAGGACAGCTGTAATAGCATAATCAATAAAATATACTTAAAAATTTATTACTAGGTATTTTATGCTTTTTGATGCAATTGTAAGTGTGATTTAAAATATTTTTCTCTTGCTTGTTATGGATATATGGAAATGCAATATATTGAATCTGTATCCCACAGTTTTACTGACATAGTTTATTATTTTATTAGCTTTTTGGTTGAGTACTTAGTGTTTTCTATATATAGCATGGTGCCATGTGCAAGTAATGAGAGAGTTTTACTTTTACTTTGTAATTTGTATGCTTTTTTTCTTGTTTGTTTTCTGTGGCTAGGACTTACAACACTAAGTTGAATAGAAGTGGTCACAGTGGGCATTGTTGTCTTGTTTCAAGGTACTTTTTGATTTCTTGCTTAATTCCCTCTTTAAATCGTTATTTTTTTTTTAGTAGCATGTTATTCAGTCTCCATTATTTGTATTTTTGTTTCCAAGTTTTTTCCTATAGTTAGTTTTTAGTTCCATGTCATTGTGGTCAGAGAAGATGCTTGATATGATTTTAATATTCTTTAATTTATCAAGGTTTATTTTGTGGCCTAATATGTTATCTATCCTGGAGAATATTCTATGTGCACTTGAAAAAATGTGTATTTGGCAGTTTGGGATGAAACATTTTATGTGTCTATTAAATTTATAAGGTCTAATATAAGGCCATTATTACCTTATCAGATTTTATTCAGATGATTTATTCATTGATGTGAGTGGGATATTAAAATTCCTTACTATTATGTGTTATTGTGGATCTTCCCCTTTATGTTCACTAATAATTGTTTTATGTATTTGGATGATCCTATAGTGGGTTGTAGATATTTGATTGTTATATTTTGCTTGGCTGTTTTTTAATGATATAATGTCATTTCTGTTTTAGTCTCTTACATTTTTTAAAGTCTATTTTGTCTGATGCAAGTATTGCTACCCCAGCTTTCTTTACATTTATCTTTACATGGAATATCTTTTACATTCCATCACTTTCCATCTATATGTCTTTTGATTTATAGATAGTCTCATGTAAGCAACATATAGATGGGTCTTTTTTTAATCCATTTACATTTAAAGTGATTATTGGTATTTGCTATTGCCACTTCGGTAATTGTTTTTTGGTTGTTTTTACAGTTCTCTTCTGTTCATTTTTCTTCTCTTGATCTCTTTTAGTTTGTTGATTTTCTTTAGTGTTTTATTTGGGTTTTTTTTCTCCTTTTCTTTGTATATCTATCTTTTGTAGGCTTTTGGGTTGTGGTTTCTGTGAGGTGTAGGTCTATCATTCTATATCTATAGCAGTCTCTTTTAGCTGATAGGCCTATAGGTCCAAGTACATTCAATAAGGGCTACATTTTTACACCCCTGTAAGATTTTATGTTTTTTAATTGAATTTATTGGGGTTACATTGGTTAATAAAAGTATATGTTTCAGGTGTATAATTCTATAATACATCATCTGTATATTGTATTGTGTGTTCACCAGTCTATTCTTCTCTTGTCACCATTTATCCTCCCTTTACCCTCTTCTACCTACTCCCTCCCCCTTTCCCTCTGATAAGCATCAAACTGTTGTTTGTATATATGAGGTTTTGTTGTTGTTGCTGTTTAATCTCTTCATCTGTTTTACTTAGCCTCCAGACACCCTCCTCTGACAGCTCTCTGTTCTCTCTATGAGTCTGTTTCTGTTTTATTTATTTTGTTCATTTAATTCTACATATAAGTGAAATAATATGGTATTTATCTTTCTCTGACTGGCTTCCTTTTTTTATCTTCACCCAAAGACATTTTTTTTATTGCTTTTACAGAGAGACAAAGGAGGAGGTGGGAGAGAGATAGAGTTATAGAGATGGAGATGGAGATGGAGAGGGAGAGGGAGAGGGAGAGGGAGAGGGAGAGGGAGAGAGAGGGAGAGGGAGAGGGAGAAACATCCATGTGAGAGAGAAACATCTATTGGTTGCCTTCCATATGCATCCTGACCCAGGATCAAATCTGCAGCCTAGGTATTTGCCTGGACCAGGAATCAAATGCTCAGACTTTTGGCATATGGGACAAGGCTCTAACCAACTGAGCTACAACAGCCAGGGCTCTCTGACTGGTTTATTTCACTTAGCATATTACCCTCTAGGTCCATCCATGCCATCATGAAAGGTAAGACTTTATTCTTTTTTATGGCTGAGTAGGATTCCATTGTGCAAATGTACCACAGGTTTTTATCCACTCATCTACTGATGGGTGCTTGAGTTATTTCCAAATCTTGGCTATTGTAGTGCTGCAATGAACATAGGTGTGTGTGTATTCTTTCAAATCAATGTTTAAATATACAACAAGGTAAATGTTTATTCAATAAATTAGTTGTAAAATTAGACATATACATGCAAAAAATGAAACTAGACCAACTCCTTAAACCACACACAAGAAAAAACTCAAAATGTACTAACGTCTTAAATGTAAGACTCAAAACCATAAAAATTCTAGAAAAAAACACAGGGAGTAAAATCCTGTACATTTTTCACAGCAATATTTTTTTGTGATATATCTTTCTGGGAAAGGGAAACAATAGAAAAAGTAAACAAATGGGACTACACTTAATTAAAAAGTTTTTGCACACCAAGGGAACCCATTAACAATTGAAGAGACAACCCACTGATTGGAAGAACATACCAATAAAACATATAGTGAAGAGTATGCTTTATGCTATTAATGTCATATTTTAGGTCTTTTTGTGTTTTATATTTCCTAACTAGTTCTTTCAGTTTTAGTTAATTTTGATACTTTTTTCTTTTGATCTTCCCAGTAGCTTTTTAAAAAATTATATTTTATTGATTATGCTATTACAGTTGTCCCATTTCTCCCCCATCATTCCCCTCCACCCTGCACACCCCCTCCCACCCACATTTCCCCCTTTAGTTCATGTCCATGTGTCATAAGTTCCTTAGCTTCTACTTTTCCCACACTATTCTTGCCTTCCCCCTGTCTATTTTCTACCCACCATCTATGCTACATATTCTTTGTACCTATTCCTCCTCTCTCCTCCTCCCACTCCCCTGTTGCTAACCCTCCATGTGATCTCCATTTCTGTGTTTCTGCTCCTGTTCCAGTTTGCTTAGTTTGATTTTGTTTTAGCTGTGGTTAATATCTGTGAGTTTGCTGTCTTTTTACTGTCCTATTTTTGATCTTCTTTTTCTTAGATAAGTCCCTTTAACATTTCATATAATAAGGGTTTGGTGATGATGAACTCCTTTAACTTCACCTTATCTGAGAAGCACTTTATCTGCCCTTCCATTCTAAATGATAGCTTTGCTGGATAGAGGAATCTTGGATGTAGGTCCTTGCCTTTCATGACTTGGAATACTTCTTTTCAGCCCCTTCTTGCCTGTAAGGTCTCTTTTCAGAAATCAGCTGACAGTCTGATGGGAACTCCTTCGTAGGTGACTGTCCCCTTATCCCTTGCTGCTTCTAGAATTCTCTCCTTCATTTTAATCTTGGCTAATGTAATTGTGATGTGCCTTGGTGTGTTCCTCCTTGGGTCCACCTTCTTTGGGAATCTCTGAGCTTCCTGGACTTCCTGGAAGTCTATTTCCTTTGCCAGATTGGGGAAGTTCTCCTTTATTATTTGTTCAAATAAGTTTTCCACTTGTTGCTCTTCCTCTTCCCCTTCCGGTACCCCTATAATTCGGATATTGGGACGTTTAAAGATGTCTGGGAGGTTCCTAAGCCTCTCCTCATTTTTTTGGATTCTTGTTACCTCCTCCTTTTCTGTTCGGTTGTTTCTTTCTTCCTTCTGGTCCACTCCACTGATTTGAGTCCCAGTTTTCCTGCCATCACTATTGGTTCCCTATGCGTTTTTCTTTATTTCACTTATTGTAGCCTCCATTTGCTCCTCTAATTTGTGACCAAAATCAACCAATTCTGTGAGCTTCCTAATCACCAGAGCTTTGAACTGTGCTTCTGATAGGTTAGCTACCAGTGCTATGAGCTCTGCATCTGATAGGTTGACCGCCTCCTGGTCACTCAGATGAATTAGCTCCGGGGCCCCGGTCTGTGCTCCCTTTTGAGCCATCCTTGGTTTGGTTTTTATTTATTTATTTATTTTTTTGTTTTTGTCTGGTTGCAGCTGTTATGTAGTGAGGGGTGGAACCTTAGGTGTTCACCAGGACTGGGCAAGCCAGTCACAGAGTTGTGACGCTGCATATGGAGGCGGGGTCTGAGAGGGAACAATGACACTTGCTCTGCTCTCTCTAGGATTCCAGTCCCCTGCTCCGCTTTCCCCAAGCAAACTGGGCCCTTCTGGTGCTGATTTCCATGTGGGTAGGCCTTTGCACATTCTAGGATCCTGAGGGTCTTTCCAACAAACTCTCCTGTGAGGCTAGGATTCTCTCCCAGCACGTCAATCCCCACCAGTGTTTTCAATCAGTGCCTCTAGGTTCCACCTCCCAGCACCGGGGCCCTGTGCTGCACAGTCGATCCTGCTGCCAGTTTTCACCTGGTTTATCTGCTCTCGAAAGTGTGACTATGGTCAGTAGCCTGGTGCGCCTCGCTTGGTCTGCTTGTTGCCTCCCCGAGCTTGGTAACTGCTGCCTGTGTGCCCAGGGTGTGCCAACTGCCTCCTGTGCATCTGGGACCACCACAAACCACCTTTTCCTGCCACGACCCCTCTCCACTGGCTACCAATTCCACCCCTCTTACTGGTCTGGGTGAATCGTTGTTGGACTTCAGTACAATTCAATTTTCTCTCTGTTCTGGATGGGGTTTTTTTGGTTCTATATTTTTGTTGTCCTTAATCTTGGTTGTGAGAGGAAGCACAGTGTGTCCACCTACACCTCCATCTTGGCCGGAAGTCCCCCAGTGGCTTTTTAAATGTCTAGTTCACTATATTTATTAAATATTTAGATTTCTCTGTAAAATTTTTCCTTTCTTATATTTTCTTACTTTGGTTATTCCTTTCCTTTTAGAATTAAAGAAGACATTAATATTTCATGTAAAATTGGTTTAATGGTGACATATACCTTTAGTTTTGCTTATCTAGAAAACTATTTCTATTTTGATTCTGAGTGGTAATCTTGCTGGGAAAATTATTATAGGTTTGTAGGTTCCTTTCTTTCATCACTTAAGAAGTTTTCTTCTACTCCATTCTGCCTTGTAAAGTTGCTGCTGAGAAATCAGTTGTAGCCTTATGGAGTTCCTTTGTATGTAATGCATTGTTTTTTTCCATGCTTTCTCCAAACACTATCTCTTTATCTTTAACTTTTGTCATTTTAATTCCAACATATCTTGGTGTGGGTCTCTGGTTCATCTTGTTAGGAACTTGCTATGTTCCTAACCTGGATATATGTTTCTTTTCCCAGGTTAAGAAAGTTTTTAGCCATTGTATCTTTAAATAAAGTTTCCATTCCCTTTTTCTTTCTTTTCTTTTTGGATTCCCAATAATGTGAATGTTTGAGTACTTGATATTATACCAGTGTCCCTTAAACTGTCCTTATTTTTTAATTCTTCTTTTTTCTGCTGTTCTGATTAGTTGATTTCCACTAGTCTGTTTTCCAAGTCACTGATATATTCTTTTTTTTTTTAAGATTTTATTTAAGGGTGAGAGAAAGAGAGGGAGAGAAATATCAATGTGCTAGAGAAACATAGATCGGTTGCCTTTCACACACCACCAACCAGGGACTTGGCCTGCAACCCAGACCTGTGCCCTGAGATGGAATCCAGAGACTTTTTGCTGATTGGCCCATCCAACCACAGAGAATTCCCTCAGTTCTTACAGAGCTCCTGTGGTACCCAGCCTTCTCTATAGAGTCTCTTCATGTTTGTTGTCAAGAAAGTAGTCTTATAAAGAGGCTACCTCTGTGTAAGCTTTATGTAGACTTTATCTGCTCAGTAGCTTGGGGAAGTCAGTTGGAGCTTTGCAGGCACTAAAGGCATCTGGGGTACTGGCTTGCTGAGCTACAGCTGCTTCTGGCAGGGAGGCCAGGTATGTGACCTCTTGTTCCTGCTTACTCCCTTTGTTCAAAGGCAAAAGGATGGGAACAGAGTCCTGGTGGTATTGCAAGTAGACCAAAGCACCTGAACAGAGGTTCTGCCCACCCTTTCAAAGTGGATGACATAAAGAATGACGTGTACTGGTCTCTCTAGCCAGGAAATTTCCCAGAGTTCCTGGAGAGTTTCTTTGGCTTCCCAGCCTTCTCTATGCAGTCTTTCTCTTGGTTGTTGTTCAGAAACCATTCATTCATCCTGCAGTTGCCTTGAAGGAGTACTTGCTATCTACATATTTGTATTTTGAGTTTGCTCATAAGAGCTGGCAAGTGCAGCATCCTCCTGCTCAACTACCGTTTTGGAGCTCACCCAAGCCTAGTTCTTAACGTGATGGTTAGATGCCTTAGCAGGTGAGAACTTAATGGTTAATATCACAATTGACCCACTAGCTTGTCAAGTACATCTGTGCCTCTACAAGGAGCTAATTCCTAATGATTTCTATATTTCTCCCCGTCTTCTCTGTTGTCAAGTGAAAATGAATGTGAATTTTCATACTGCCGTTACAGATTTACTGTGCAGACCTAAGGCTTGGGATAAAAGTGACATCAGAAAAAGAAAAAAAGTAAAGAAAAAAAAAAAAAAAGAGCAGCTGCCTTTGTGCTCCTAGGCACAGAGAAAAACCAGGCCAGACCAGTCAAAGCCAAGAGAAGAGGTGAACCTGGGGACAAAGAACAGATGGAATCTGATGAGGGCACAGAGAAACAGATTTGTGAGAAATGCAACAGGGATGAAGGATATGTGAAGTTGGCATAGTAAGGAGACTGTACGGGAAGAAGGGGGAAAAATGATGAAACCCAAGAAAAGAATGAGATACAATCAGATGGATATAATGGAAAACACAAAAGAGAAAATGCAGAGCAAAGGAAGAACAAACATAATTTATTAAGTAACATTTTGGTTTCCACTGAGGGATTTCTTTCCTGAGTAAGGGACAGAGCAAGAACACATTTGTTACTTTTGGGCCCTCCCTTCAAAAATGTCACAGTGCGGTCTGGTCCAGATGGGCTAGGTCCCCGGCAGGCTGCCTCAGTTCACTGTGGGGCCACCTCTCTCTCTGCTTTCTTGTTGAGAGATGGAAAGAGAATTTCCATCAAGTAGGCAAAAATCTTTTTAAGTACAAGGATAACTTCGCACAAGCAATTATTTGCTAACCTCTGATGATCTTCCAGGCCAGATAGTATAGTCTTCTTAACGATACTGGGTTGAGCACAAGTTCAACAGAAAGCAAAATAAAAAGCATAATGTTTATTATTCTTATAATCATGAGCATTAGTTATATCCTTTGAAAGCGATGAATTAATTATAAAGAAACCAAGGTAACTGGAATTTCCTGGCCTTTGTGATTCTCACTTCTTTAGACCAACTAGATACATGACGATTCTTCTTCCTGGGTATCAGCTGTATATCTCGGAGGCTGCACAAAGATAGAAAATCAGAAAGAACAGCTGCAAACATCAGCAGGAAGTGAAAACGAAATCTGATGAGATGTTATCCTATCCTAAGTGGTGATTTTTTAAACACAGATTCTCTGTTGTCTTCCTTGTCTTTGTAATTCATTAATGACATTTTGTTCAGCGTCTTGTCTTGAGTTCTTTTGTTCTTTTTCAATCCTCATTTTCCATATATGTCAGATTCTCTGATACATGAACCTGTGATACAAACTCATCAACATCTTTGTGTTGCTGTATTTATATGCACTGAGCTGTTGTCATCTGTTAGTCTGTAAATGATAGCTCTCTGTGTCTCACATCACCACCTCACTCCCCCATTAACATTTATTCCTGGCTTAGTATCTGCAACGTTTTGTGTTTTTATTTTGGGAAAACAATCTTAGCTTATTAGAAACATCTATTAGCAAATCTTTAGGAATTTTAGGATGCATTTAGAATAATTAGTTTAAAGTTATGTTCTTTCACAAATACCACTGATAATTGTTATGTGTTCAAAAAAAAAGTAGATAAAAGGGCATCTATGTTTTCTGAGTTTGGGGATTAAAAACATCAAATTTTATTCTAGAAACAAAAGAACTCCTTTTGGGAAGTTACTCATAAAGCTTCTTAGCTGTCAGGTTTGGACTAAATGCAAACTTTTGGGGATTGAAATTCATTTACTCCTGGCAAAATGTGACTTCCTGCTTCTGAGAATAAAGGATTGAAAAGAGTTATTAAAGGGAGGCTCCAAAAAGACTTCTTAAACTTCAAACAAGGCTTACAAAACAAGATTCTGATGAGTTAAGTGCACGCGAATTAGAAACATATGTATTAAATTTCCCTTAAAACGCACATGGGTTTAAAAATTAACGTGGGAGGGGGAAGACTCTTGGCAAAATTCTCCTTTAGGTTTGTCTAAATTCAAACCATTTGAAAAGTAATTTTAAGGAATGGGACAAAGGACATTAAAATTCTTAAACACTTTTGGACCTTGAGTGCGTTTTAATTTTTATAATGATTTAAGCTAACTTGAATAAGAAATTTTGGATTTGTTTCAATTTCTCTCACAGTGAAGGGAAAACTGCCTGGAAGCAAAATCATTTTTTGAAAACTCCAAATGTTTTCTTTCACAGTGAAGGGAAAACTGCCTGGGAGCACAATCCATTTTTTTGAAAACTCCAAATGTTTGGAGAAAAGTTTGAAGATCTTGACAACATTCAATCAAGACCAGAGTCGCCTATTGGAAAAATAAGAAAAATAAGACTTCATTCAAGAATGCTATGGCTGCTGCCCTGTCCTGCTGCGTATGTGACATCAGGAAAAGTTAAAAACCCTTCCAGACCCTTGTTTTCATCTCTCACATTGGTGATGCTGTGTGTTCTTTCTCCTCCAAATACTCCACACACACGTGTGCACACACGCACACAGGACATTGAGATTAACTGGTTAATGCTTGTCAGCAGTGTGAGTGTAGAGAAAAAAGATTCAGTCTTGAATGTACTATACTTCACTCAGGTGTAGTACCATGGCCCTCATTTAAATAGAATGACAACAAACATGGATGGTTTCAAAGTTATCGGTTTGGTTGATATAAATCTACAAAAACTGGACCAGGGTTAAAACATTAAGTCCTATTGCAATGGAAGGGATAGACTGATATTCACAGTTCCTACTTATGTCTTGTTCTTAAAATGTTCTCTTTAAACAAGTGTCAAGGTCTTGATGTATAAGATCCATACAAATATCTGTCCATCCAAAATACATTATAACATGACTGTAATCGGAAGGGCATAAAACCACAGTCAATACCTCAAAGTGACACGGACCTGGGAAAGCCATTTTAAAAGATACTATGGTTCAGAATACTTGAGACCATAAAATGTCATTTCAACTTTCCGGGTTTTTGTTCTTTCGTTTGTTTGTTTTTGGTTTCGGTTTCGAGGGAGTGGTAGGTAAAAATTAAATAAAGGCAAACCAGGAACAAGGCTTGAGAAGGTTCAGTATAGCATTAAAGATGAATTCAGTTCAATAATTATTTATCGAGATCCTGTTTTATTCACAGAATGATACCCAGTATCTGGTTTAAAAAGCAAATGAAAAATTGTCTTGATATCTCAAGGTGTTCAGAATTTACATTCAATTTAAACACTTCATCTGAGATTAGTATTATCTGTATAATCTTGAGTGATTTACATAACCTCCTTAAGCCTTAGTTTCTACATCTATAAATATGGGGATAAAATGATCTCTCCTGAAGATACATTGAGTATTAGTTCAATTCTGGAAGTTAACACACTGCGAAACAGTGGGTTTTCTTGTTGGTGTTATGAATCTGGTACTCTGGGAAAACAGAAGAGAAAGGCTGATGTGCTTCGGGGGGCGGGGGGAGGTGAAGAAGTAAAACTTTTTGAGCCATGCCTTTGCAGAAGTTTGTTTTTACTCTGAAACAAATTACCTCAAAACCCAGTGACTCAAAATAATGACTATTTATTATATTTTACAAATATGTGGTTTGGCTCTCTGGTTCTTCTAGTTTGGGCTAACTCAGCTGGCGATGAATGGTCTAGAAGGGCCTCACTCTTATCTTTGGGACCTTCGTTGAGATGCCTCAAGGGGCTGACACAGCTGGAGTGGCTGGCACCTCTCTAAGGCAGTCTCTCTTCCTCTGACATGCTAGCCTGAGTTTATGCACACGGGGAAAGGGTTTCAGGAGCAAGAGACAGCGAGTCCCAATGCACAAACCCTCTGCCTAGGTCACATTTATTATTGATACATTGGTCGAACAAGTCATATAATCAACACCAAACTCAAGAAATGGAGAAATAGATGTCACTCTTGATGGGAGAAACGGCAAAGGTGCGTACAGGGAGGTGCGGATATATGTGGGGCCTTTACTACAACAATTTACCAAGACCTAAAAAAAGTTGATAAACTTCTGCGTACATGAAAATCCCAGGGGCGCTGATGTGCCAGCTTATGTGGTTCAAGTATTGACAAAAATTACAATGAGATCCTGAATAAAGTTATTTTCATTATGTTTGGCTATTAAATCAGCATTGAAGATTATGAAGCAGTAACTTCAAGTTAAAACTCAGTGAGCGGGCAGGCTCCCTGGTGTTCCTTTCACTGCTTATAGAGACGCATGGAGGAAGCGGGAGGAGGGAGTTTTCTGGGTGGGGCAAGAAGCCACCAAGTCTGGGGAGACCCAAACAGTTCTGAGACATTTATATCTATCTCCTCCTCCATGTCACCCCACGTTCTGAGATAATTAGCAGCAAAGGTGTGACATCTGTCGTTGTCAATCCTAAAGAACCCGCGTGTAGCAACTATTAGGCATCTGATGTATGTGGTCAGACTGTACCTATGTATCGGAGGCCAGCCCGATGAACAATTGCTTATCTGCTGCAGCCCAGAGCCAGAATGGAACGGATCACTTTGTGCCTGAAAGAGATCTTTTGTCGGAGTTTGTTAAAAATGAAAACTTTTGAGTAAAATTGACACTTTTCATAAACTGTTTTGATTCGAGTGCTTTAGGTTATTCTGACTACACTTTTGGAGAAACTTTGCTTTAAAGTTTTGGTAGGAGTTCTCTGAGTGCAAAGGAAAGGAGGGGCATCCCACAGAGAGGCCCAAGGATAGAGCAGGAACAAATCAAGGGATGAAGACAGTGATCATGACCCCAGAGACGTGGAGAGAATTGGGCAAGGTAGATGAAGAAAAAGATAAGGATAAAAAGAGGAGATCAAGGGAGCTGAGGAAAGAAGCTCCATGGTGGAATGATTTCTGAAATGGAAACCAGGCAGACACACGTTCCTGGGGGACTTGTGGATGGAGTATAACTTGAGGTTATAAAATTGACATTGCAAATGGGAATAGTTTTAAATATATGCCCCATTATAAAGAAGCCTTTTCATATTAATTCAATAAAAAGAGGTTGCTGTGATCTCAGGTGAGTTAGGAATCCACCTGCTTGGTTTCAACTGGAAGTCACACGTTGAAGGCCTTGTACATATTCACGTCTATGAACCCCAGGGTCTAATAAATGCTTTCGGTCTCTAAGAACCGTTCATGTGTTGTTTTGACTTGGACTAGACTATATCAATAGATCCCTCACATGTTCATTATGTTTAATATTTTATGCATATATAAGATGATTGATCATCTAAATTGTTTGGATGTGATTACTCATCTTAAGCTCTGCTCATGACCTGCTTGTTTGCAAAAGAGCTTTGTTATTAAGAAGCAGTAATGAAGTACTCTAGGTTTATTTTCATCCATAAAGATAAGATCCATTCAATTCTCAAGAGTTTTGAAGATGCTGAAGGTAGTAAATATCCCTGCTGGTCCATAATAAATGAATTTTCTATGCCTGAGATTTTCTAATATAATAGTCCCAGTAACATTCTAAAACTCTCTTAGTGTTCACTTGGGACTCTCTAAAAGACATAAACTGAAGAAATTAATTGAACCCAAATTAAAACTGGCCTCACAATTTTTTTATTCCACTAAAAGTTAAGTTAGACTACATATCATTGGCATAAACCTGTGATATTTCTGCTTAATTTGGAAATTTCCTCCACTTGTAACTCCTAAGCACGAACTGTGCTTCCTCCACGTCTAACTCCTGGTGTTTGTTATTAGAACCGCAGCTTTCTTGACTCTATTGTTTTCGAAAGGCCATCTGATTTCGAAAGGCATTCTGGAAGCCTTGTTCCAAATCAAGCTTATTGTCTCTTCTGAACCGGATTTACTTCGCGATGTCCCTGATCCTGTTAACTGCTTCACAATTTCCTCAGTCCTCCAGTTATAGAAGGTGAAGATTTTATTAATAACTTTCTCTTTACCTGGTTCCCCAACAGGTCCCAGGCTCTATGGCTTGTATTTCTAAATGACTCAAGCATGTACCATTTTCTTTCAGTTACTATTGTCATTAGTTTACTTAATTTTTTTCTTTTCTCTCTTATGGGTAATAGCAATTTAATATATTTTATGAACTGTCTCATTGCCATCTGTTTGTCCATCTAATACATGCTGCCTATTGATTCATACATTTATTCAATAAACATTTACTATATGCTACACTGTCCTGAACACCGCAGATAGAGCTGAAAACAAGTAAAACATAAATCTCTGCCCTCTCAGAGCTTCCCTTGTGCTAAAGGTGGCAGAAAACAAAAGATAAACATGTAAAATATATGAACGGCTATAGAGTAAGTGCCAAGGGGAACAATAAAGCAGTAAGGAAGATATGAAATGTTAGGTGGGGGAGACAAAATTTCAGATTGGATGAATGGAGAAAGTCTTATGAGGAGAACTTTTGAGAAAAACCTGAAAGAAGGACGGAGCTCCTTGTAATACAGTTAGGGTTCCTATAGTTGCGCTAACATATTGGCTTAATTTTTTTTAATGTATATTTTTAAATTTGCATAACAGGTCAATGCAGGAAGGCGCACAGGCTTCCATGTGATGATTCAGGACACAGGTTCGACACCAAGCACCTGAAGTCGGACCAAACATCCCAGGTTAAGGGAACAGCACTCCACACACCGCTGGCACTTCAGAAGCCAGCTGCCAGCCTGGCAGGCCACACTTAGTTCGGACAAGCTGACTACTAATTCAGGGGTTTTCATCACACCTGTCATGGTTTAAATTTCACTACAACAACTCACAGTGCACAGAACAGTGCTATACTTACATACTTACAACTACAGTTTTATTATGGCAAAAGGATGCAAATTTTAACCAACCAAAGAGGGTATGCACGGAGCAAGCTATGGCAGCGTCCTGGCATAATGATGAACGACGTTACACAGAGTTTTACGAACCGAAGATCCTCCCCTGATGTTTGAGGTTCATAGTGTTTATTGGGGTTCCGTTATGTAGGCCTGAGTGATTGAACCATTGGCTATGTTACTTAACCTCCATCACCCATCCCCTCCCTGGACATTAAACTGATATCACACGGCTCATAGCCCAAACCCTCTATTCACATGGAGGCCCATCGTGGATAACAAGACACTCTGATTACTTTGGAAATTCCAAGTGTTTAGAAAATACCTCCCAGGAACCAAAGACACAGGCAAACCAAATTCTTATGTGTTTTCCTCCATCATCAACTTGAGATCCCCACAAGATTGCCACAGAAGAAAGAGAGGAACTCACACCCTCACCACACATCACTCTGTGGTCACACGGACACAGCCAGAGGTAAAATAAGCTGGAAGTATGGCTGGCAGCAGATTCCCAGCAATTTCACTCACTACAGAAGGGAAGGTGAGGGTCTGCTTTAGTTACCACTATGGTACTAACGATGTTATCTGGGGTAAGAGCAAATAGGCCTCTTTCCCAGTGTTCTTCATTTCTTCAGTCGACAGCTTTCCATGCGCTGTTATCTGCTTGTTTTTTTCCTTATTTTCTAATATTTCTTATAGTCAGGTCTGCTGGGGATGATTTCATTCAGCTCTTGTGCGCTTGAGAAGTCTTTATTTTACCTTTGTTTGTGGGTATACAATCCTAAATTGAGTTTCTTTTTTCACTCAGTATTTAAAAATAATGCTCCTTAATCTTCTCAGTTGGATTGTTTTCAGTGATAAATATGCTTTAATCTTTATTTTGTTTCTCTGTTCATAATGCACCCTTCTTTTTTGTTTGGCTGTATTTACGACTTTCTCATTTTTTACTCTTTTGAAGAATATGATGATGATGATGTACCTTGGTATCATTTTCTTCGTTTTTTTTTTATTATATTTGCAAATTCAGGTTTATTGTTTTCATCCAGTTTGGAAAATAATCAAGGATTATTTCTTCAAATATTTTCTTTTCTATTTTTCCTCTCCAGGATTGGAAATGCCTATTATATGTGTATTGGGGCACTTATGTTGTCACGCAGCTCACTGGTGCTCTGATTTTGTTTTTTGGTTTGTAATTTTTTCTCCGTATTTTATATTGCTATATTTCAAGTTTTTTTCTGAAATATCAAATCTTTTTAAAATTCCATTTAGCATACTTGATTTTATCTTACATGTTGTAGTTTTTATTTTAGAAGCTCAATTCAAGCCCTCTTAAGCATCTTTCATACCTTAACACATTCGATCTTTGCTCTAGTTCATTGAATATATGCAATATAGTTTTTAAAAAAATATTTTATTGTTGTTCAAGTGCAGTTGTCTGCATTTACCCCGCACCACTTTCCCCCAACCCCAGGCATCCTCACCTCTCTCCTCTGATTCTACCCCTCCTTGGTTTTGCCCCTGTGTCCTTTAGAGATGTCCCTGAAAACCCTCCCCTTCCCCCCATTATCCCCTCCCATTCCCCTCTGGCTATTGCTGGATTGTTCCTAATTTCAATGTCTCTAGTTATTTTGCTTGCTTGCTTGTTCTGTTGATCAGGTTCCACTTAAAGATGAGATCATATGGTATATGTCTTTCACCACCTGGCTTATTTCACTTAGCATAATGCTCTCCAGTTCCATCCATGCTGTTGCAAAGGGTAGGGGCTCCTTTCTTTCTGCTGTGTAGTATTCCATTGTGTAAATGTACCATAGTTTTTTGATCCATTCATTTACTGGTGGGCATTTAGGTTGCTTCCAGCTCTTGGCTATTGTAAATTGTGCTGTTATAAGGAATATAAAAGAAAGAATAAACAAATGGGACCTCATCAAAATAAAAAAGCTCCTGCATGGCCAAAGAAAAATAGCATGAAAATAAAAAGAGAACCACCTGTACGGGAAAACATATTTGCCAATGATACCTCAGACGAGGGTCTGATCTCCAAGGTGTATAAAGAACTCACACAACTCCATTCTAGGAAGACAAACAACCCAATTAAAAAATGGACAAAAGATCTGAACAGACACTTCTCCAAGGAGGACATACAGAGGGCTCAGAGACATATGAAAAGACACTCAGCATCACTAGCCATCAGAGAGATGCAAATTAAAACCACAATGAGATACCACTTCACACTGGTGAGAATGGTCATCATAAACAAATTAACAAACAAGTGTTGGAGAGGTTGTGGAGAAAAGGGGACCCTAGTGCACTGTTGGTGGGAATGCAGACTGGTGCAGCCACTGTGGAAACAGTGTAGAATTTCCTCAGAAAACTAAAAATGGAACTGCCTTTTGACCCAGCAATTCCACTGCTGGGATTATATCCTAAGAACCCTGAGACACCAATCCACAAGAACCTATGCACCCAAATGTTCATAAATCAGTTCTGATTACTTTGTTTTTCTCTGTATCATGGGTCATATTCTCTTGCTTCTTTGCATGTCTGGTAATCTTTGGTTGGATGCCAGACACAGTAAATTTTATTTTGTTGGGTGCTGGACTTTATGCATTCCTATAAGCATTATTGAGCCTTTTGGTATAATGTAATTAAGTTATTTAAAAGCAGATTAGTCTTTTTATGTTTTTCTTTTCAGATGGCATCATGTTTTATGTAGGGCTAATTATCCTCTTACTGAGTTAAGGCCCTTCAGTGTCCTCTATTCTGAAATTTCTGCTTTGGCTATTGGGTACACGTATTATTCATGGCCTTGTGTGAGCTCTAGGTACTACTGTTTCTTCTAATTCTTCCAGGAGGTCCTTTCCTTGAGTACTTTCCTAATGTGCATGCGAGGACCAATGTTCTGCTAACAGCACAAAGCAATGTATGCACATATCCAGGTTCTGCTTGTGAACATTTGCCTCCCTGGCTTCCCTGAATTCTCAGCTCTGTCTCTTTAATTTGAGACAGGTACCAGGCTCTGTATGGGTTCTCGGGTTCTGTACCACGTCTTGGAAATTCTCTCAAGGCAGAGTGCATTTTTGCCGTCTTCTGGGACAATTACAGAATTCAACTGTTTTGTTTCTGGTGCATTATTCTCCTTTGTTGCCTGCTGTTTAATAGCTTGAAAATGATCATTTTATATATTTGTCTGTTTTTCCTAGTTGTTCAGGTAGGAGGGTAAATCCATTTCATTTTACTCCATTTTGATTAGAAACCAAAGTCAGCAGTGTGGTTTTGATTTGCGTTGTGTTTTGTACTTGTGTTCACTTCTTAAAACTATACGAAGGCAGTAATTTATAATAAATAGTTTCTAGAGGGAAAAGATGCCTATGTTTCAGAGGAATAGATAATTGCAGAGTTTTTAGGGTGGTTAAAACTCTTCTGTCCTCTGAAGAAATAAATTATTTGGAGAAAACAAATCACCCCATTCTGTTTTGTCTCATTTCAGTCTATCACTAATTTCTAAGTCCATTTCAATTTAAACTTGTTTGATACATTAAATTAATTTTTTATTTAGTTTATATGTATGCTATCCTGTGTTTTCTTTCTTCTGTGTACCGTTTTTTGTAGATTTTGAAACTTAGAAAAATTAGAGAATGTGGCTTTAGTGTTTTTATTTGAATAATATTTTCAGATGTCTATAAAAACATTTTACTGGGCAAGAATCAAACAAGCAGCCCTGGCTGGTGTGGCTCAGTGGATTGAGTGCCGGTCTGTGAAACAAAGGGTCACTGGTTCAATTCCCAGTCAGGGCACATGCCTGGGTTACGGACCAGGTCCCTAGTAGGGTGTGCACAAGAGGCAACCATACATTGATGTTATTCTCCCTTTCTTTCTCCCTCTCTTCCCCTCTCTCTAAAGATAAATAAAATCTTAAAAACAAAACAAAAGAATCAGACAAGAAATTAAACAAAAACAATATAATCATGGCCTGGAAGTAACTATCCCTCTTATCACTTTATAAAGAGATAGAACTTATGCAAACAGTTTGAAAGAGCTTGTCTACAAGAATGTTTATTTATATAAGCATCTTGTTGCATTGACAAAGGCCATGGGAAGCTAACTGCTCAGAATTTCTGTGTTCAGAGACTCAGGAGGTTTAAGAACAAGATAACATAGAAACTTTGGGCCTCACCAAAATTCAAGGTGATTTTCAGCCATAGATTTGGAGTGATCACTTCAGCAAATTAATTTTTTTTAAAGCATTGTTTTTGCTTCATTTGCCATCTGGAGTAAAACTCTACAGGCATTCTCACCAAATAGGTCATGATTAGAGAGAGAGATGAAATGGGATTTTGCAGAAATTTTTGGAAAGGCTAGTATTATGCAAAAAAAGTGCAACAGCAATAAGATAGTCTGGGACAAACTTTATTCAAAACAGAATTAAACAATACCAGACCCAGAGCCATGGAGACTGGATAAATCAAAAGCAATAAAAAAAAAAAAACTAAAGTAAAAATAATTAAAATGTTGGCACACTGCTCGGGGAATATGTCTCCAAATTTAAGTTTGATCCCTAATCTCCAATCTTTAGACCTCCTAAAGTCCACTCTAAAAAAAGGAGGTTGGGGTACAGACGACTGGAGAGCATCCTCTTTACAGTGGAGGAGAAGACTTCATCCACAATCTAATTTTCCAAGGAACACTGGCCTTTTAGAATCTATTAAGCCATGAAGCTTAGGGTTGGCAAAAGGTTTTCTTCACTTCACCTTGGGGTTAATTTCTCACATTTTTGTGTTTGAATATTTACTACCACACTGCAGAAGTGTTTGAGTTTTTTTTCTTCTCAAACTCTGCCTCATTTTCATTCAACACTACAGTTTGCCTTCCCCCAGTGCATACAATTATCACCTCTCCACTCTAATTAGCTTCCAAGCTGCCTATATTGTCTCCCTCACTTTTATGATATTGGCTCCATATATTTTGATTTCTTAATTAGATTTTGATTTATCCCATTTAACAAACTGTTGCCAAATGATCCCCCCCCCTTTTTTTTGTATATGTCCTTTTTGAAATCTGGTTTCCTGCTCAATATAGCTCAAATCTGTTCTTGCTGCAAAATACTAAATCTCTCTCTCAAAAAAAAAAAAAAAACCTTTATAGAATATATTTTCTAAGGTTGTAAGAGTGCACAACCAACAATCAGATCAGTTCTTAAAGGGTTTATTATTTTTCACTTGATATTCCCGGACTTTGTCAGTGATAAAAATCACTTTCTATTGAGACTAACTTCTTCCTTGCAAATCTCATTTGTGATAGTTTGTAATGCCTCAAAGACTGGAGGATGTAGACATCTGAAAAGTGTGATTTCTTAACAGACTGTTTACGTACTAATGTGTAAAATGTCCCAGGAATTTGCTCTACCATTTCTGTTGCCCGAGGGGGTTGAGATTCCAACAGCTCCATATGCTGGTGCTTGTCTACCCGCGTCGCATCGCTTGTCTGTTCCCATCGACTGTCACTCAGTAAAATATTCCATCAGAATTTCCAAAAATGTAAAAATACTTATTTTCCTTACAATTTTTATAATGTTTTAAAGTTAAATTACTCCTGCCAGTTCATTGCACATAGCAAGGATTTATATTGACACATTTCAGTGTTTAAGTAAAAAATAAATATAGTACTTAAAAGTGAGAGGAATAAATATGAAAATATCAAATGCTTAAAGCCTCACCATTGTGGTAATGGCCATTGAAGTCTTTAGTTGGTTGTAGTTTTCATTTTACTTCTGACTACCCAAATTCTGAGTTTAAGGTCCCTGATTAAAAATAAAATGAGTGATTTTGTTTTAAGGTGTCATTAGAAAAAAAATTGCTTTTAACTTACTTTCATGGAGCGCATTATAAGCTAAGGAATTTGGAAAGTTTGGGTGTCTAGTAAACAGAGGGCTTTTGTGTTTAAGCCACTAACTCAGTCAAGCTGCTTATATATTCCACTCCATTATGCCACATCTGTAAAACGGAGATAACGAAAATCTTTATCTCACATGATTTCGGGGGGGGGGGATTAAATGAGATGATATGGGTCACAGTGCCTGCCCCGTAGGAAGTATCCGGTAAATGCTAGTTTAATTATTATTTGACTCAATGGACGGAATCAGATTATACTTGTCTTAAGCAAGTACATTGTGTCTAATGAATTGTAGGAAGCGTTATATTAAGCTTTTCAGGGTCGGGACTACCCTTGAGTTCTTTAATATGTGTGCACTTCTATGTGTAGGTGGGTCACACTGTATCTGTTGATAAAAAAAAAAAAGGGGGCTGAAAGCCAAGTACTTCCCTGAGTCTACTTCATCAGGTCACTGTGATTACGTTAACATTGGGGCCAGAGGAAAGGGTAGCAGGAAGGAAGCCCGGGCAGAGCTTTAGGAGGGGGCGTGAATTGTATCCAAATGGACTTGGCACTTCTTTTTTTTTTTATCTTTTTTTTTAAAGATTTTATTTATTTATTTTTGGAGAGAGGGTAAGGGAAGGAGAAAGAGAGGGAGAGAAACATCTATGTGTGGTTGCCTCTCACATGGCCCCCACAGGGGACCTGGCCTGCCGCCCAGGCATGTACCCTGTCTGGGAATCGAACTGGCGACCGTGTGGTTCTCAGCCTGCACTCAATCCACTGAGCTACACCAGCCAGGGCAGCACCTCTTAATCATATCTGTTAAGTATGAAATAAAAGAAAGGGTCAGGTGACTTCAAGGAGTAATATGGGAACAGGACAAATTAAGCGATGCAGATTAGGTAATCTAAACTATTATACCATATATGACAAATAATTCATATTAGTAAGTTTTTTCATGACTAGTTTTATATTTTAGAAACAATTTACTGATGAAACGTCTTTATTCTAAGAGCATCAAGGACTTATTTTCTGAGTGCCAAAATTCATCCAGCCACAGTGATAAATATGAAACACCTATTGTTTTAATTAATTCTTAAAACCAAGGGAGAGATATTCCCATTTCTGTTTTACATATATAGAAACTGAGGCTCTGAGAGTTTAAGAAGTTTTCCAAGGTCACATGACTGGTAAATGGCACAGAAGTATGTTTGTGAGGACAGACGTCCCTGACCTTAGTGTGCCCGTGGTGAGTAGTCCGTGCTCTTCCTGTTGCGCCGTGCTGCCTTTCTTTCATAATATTTCTTTTTTTCTTATTTATTTATTTTAAATCATAGCTTATGGTCAATACGATTTTGTGTTAGTTTCTGGTGCACAGCATAGTGGTTAGACAATCATATATTTTACACGGTGATATTTCCAATCCCCAACTGGCACCACACATAGTTATTAAAATATTATTGACTAGATTTCCTATGCTGTGCTCTTTCACAATATTTCACCTTTGAACTATTGCAACTTGACTTTGTGTCTCAGAGGGTAAGCCTCTTACGATGTGTCAGTTTGGGCTGCATGAGTAAGCAAAGCGTTATCGGTGCACACTTTGCGTATCTACCTCACGGAACGATGGGCATCTTGGACATTCCGGGGTCAGACTTGCCTTTGTGCTCCCGGTGGCCTGAGGCTGGACATATTTTTGAGGCGATGCCATGAATTTTTAGGTATCTGAGTGGTGGATTCTGCCTGTAGCTCTCTTAGAAGCTCTCCGCATGCATTAGCGCTCTAACCTTAAACTAGCAGAGAGCTAAGCACCCCCTTCTTCACCTCAGAAAAAGGCAAAAAGATGCAAAGGGAGAAAGTGAGGAAAGGCTGCTCAGGGGCACCACTGTGTAACACTTTGCCGTCTCGATTCTCTCATATAACAAAGGAAGGTTTAAAAACAAAACGAACTTTGTGGGCCAAGACACCGCAAGTGTAAGCCACTTTCTTAGAGGAAGCAGTGCTAATCCATTGGGCCACTAGAGAATATGATTACTGTTTACGAACATTGGGCGAATGAGGACCGTAACAGAGCCACTCGTAGAAGGAGCTGCTTGTGAACTGCAAGGACCGCATAGAGCAGGGAGGGCCTTAGTCGCCGGCAGCTGCGGCAGCTGCGGTCATCCCAAGAAGCTACAAGGCCCCCAGGGAAAGTGGATTCGGAGAAGAGCCCAGTAGGAACAACCATTGGGAGACTATCAACAGCTTGCTGTACTTTTAGAATCAGCCAATGGTTAGAGGAGATAGAACATTGAGCTGTGGAGGTCATGTCCAGCCCTCTTAACCATCTCAAAATAACTACTCTTACAAGACAGTATGAATAACTATGAAGGTCTACTTACACTCAATAGAAACAAAGGTTACTATTTGGGGTTGTTTTTATTTATGGCTTTGTGGCAAATTACCACAAACTTACTGGTTTAAAATATCAGAAGTATATTATCTTCTTATTCCACAGGTTAGAAGTCTGACTTGGGTTAAAATCAAAATGTTGGCAGGGCTACATTTTTTTCTAGAGATTTTATAGGGGAAAATCCATAACCCTTCCTTTTCTGACTTCTAGAGACTGGCTGGGTTTCTTAGCTCTTGAGCTTTTTCTTTTTTCTTTTTTTGAGGGGGTAAAAAAAGAAGTTCTTCATTGTATAGATTTTCCATTACTATTTAATCCCCTGATACCCCCTCCCTCCTGCAATCACCACACTGTTGTCCATGTCTATGAGTCCCTTTTCCTTTTTGCTCAATCCCTCCACCGCTAACTTCCCTCCTTCCTCTGTCAGCCTGCTCTCTGTGAGTCTGTCTATATTTTGCTTGTTATTTCAGTTTGTTCATTTGATTCTACATATGAGTGAAATCATGTAGATATGGTATTTATCTTTCTCTGACTGGTTTATTTCACTTAGCATAATGTTCTCCAGGTCTTGGATTTTTTCCTCCCTATTCAAAGCCAGAAATATCAGGTCAGTTCTTTTCAGATCACATCACTCTGATTTTTTATAGCCATGTCTCCCTTTCACTCTGTCTTTCTGGCCTCCCTCTTTCCAATACAAGGACCCTTGTGATTACACTGGGCCAAACAGACAATTCAGGATAGCTCCATATCTTAAGGTCAGCTGTTTAGAACCTTAATTCTATCCAAAACCTTAACTCCCTATTGCCATGTGACCTAATATTATCACAGATTCTGAAGATTAGGGCTTAAGCATCATTTCGTGACCATTATTCTGCATACCATACAAGTCTCTCAATATGGAACTTGTTGAAGAGAGAGAAGATGGTGGCATAGGTAAACATAGGTCACCTCCTCACACAACCACATCAAAATTACAACTAAACTATAGACCAGCCATCGCTCAGAACCACCAGAAATTGAGCTGGATGGAAGTCCTACAACTACAGAGTTAAAGAAGAAACAACACAGACACTGGTAGGAGGGGCAGAGAGCAGAACAGGCTGGTTCCATTTCCACATACGACAGATAAAAATAGGGAAGGATATCTTGGGAGTGAGGGCTCCCAGCTCCACAGCAGGCCCCCAACCCAGGGTTCCAGTGCCAGGAAGATAAGTTCCCATAACTTTTGGTTGTAAAAATCAGTGGGGATTGAGTCTGTGGAAGATAGAAACTGCTGCACACTCAAACAATTCCTGTTAAAGGGACCATGCACACTCTTACTCAGACTCATTCTCTCTGAGCTCCAGCACTGGGGCAGCAGCTTGAAAGGCACCAGAAAAACACAGGGAGGAACTGAAGTGTGGCATCAGGGTGAGAGCTGGGGGGAGCTTTCTCCCAGGCAGAAGTGCTGGCAGAGGCCATTGATCCTTTTCTGAGCCATTCTCCAACAGAGCCACAGGCAGGCCTCACATCTGAGACTCTATCAACCAGGCTCACACAGTCTGGCCCACCCTGGTGATTCCCTGAGGCTCCAACTCACCCAGCTTTTGGGTCCTAAATTCTCTCAAATGAGCAACATCTGATCTTAGTGAGCCCCGTAACTCTCATAAGTGGCCCCAGGCCAGCATTAGCAGCAGCCAGACTTGGTTCACAGCTTGGCCTTGCTTGGGCAACACCACGCCCAGCACAGAGTAGCAGCCATCTGAAGATCACTTTGTAGCTTATGTCAGGTGGCCTTGGACAGAGCACAGGTGGTCGCTGACTTTAGCCTGACCTCTGAGGTGTCCCTAGAGCCTGTGCACCCAGTGGACAGGTATAGACCATGTTGAAGCGCCACCACCCAACCACTTCCACAAGCAACACACTCAAAAGACTGACTCAGTAGACACCAGAGCCCTGTTGAAGTAAGTACTGCATTGTAAAGTGGTCCCCTGCACAGCTGACCCCCCATGGTGGTTAGAGATTGGTGTTCTGTGGTCATAGACAGTCCTTGAAGCTGATCAGCCTTGGTAAATCGCTCCCATTGACCTGCCTACAGCAATCAAAACTGAACCACTGCAGGAAGGTATGCACAGCACACAGGGTGAGTACAACTTGAGTACCCAGCTTGGGTGATGGGGAAGCTGTGCTACTGGACCATACAGGACACCTACTATATTAGGCCACTCTACAAAGCCAGGGAGATGTAGCAGCTCTACCTAATATATATATATAAAAGCATAGGGAGGCTGCCAAAATGGGACAAAGAAACATGGCCCAAATGAAAGAACAGAACAAAAGTCCAGAAAAAGAACTAAACGAAGTAAGGACAAGTGATATACGAGGTGCAGAGTTTAAAACATTGGCTATAAGGATGCTCAATAAACTTAGAGGGCATGGAAACCACAAAAAGAACCAGTCAAAAATGAAGGAAACACTAACTGAAATGAAGAACAACTTACAGGGAATCAGTAGAGTGGATGAAGCTGAAAATCAAATCAGTGATTTGGAATACAAGGAAACAAAAAACACCCAATCCGAACAGCAAGAAGAAAAAAGAATCTCCCCAAATGAGGATAATGTAAGGAGCTTCTGGGACAATCTCAATTGTAGCAACATTTGCGTCATGGAGGTGCCAGAAGGAGAAGAGAGAGAGCAAGAAATTAAAAACTTATTTATAAAAATAATGACCCCAAACATCCCTAACTTGGTGAAGTAAATAGACATACAAGTCTAGGAAGTGCATAAAGTCTAAAACAAGATGAACCCAAAGAAGCCAACTCCAAGATACATCATAAGTAAAATGTCAAAGGTTAAAGACAGAGAGAGAATCTTAAAACCAGCAGGGGGAAAAGCAATTAGTTATCTGCAAGGGAGCTCCCATAACACTGTCAGCTGATTTCTCAACAGAAACTTTCCAGGCCAGAAGGGACTGGCAAGAAATATTCAAAGTGATGAAAAGCAAAGACCTACAACCAAGAGTACTGTATACAGAAAAGCTATCATTTGGAATTGAAGCACAGATAAAGAGCTTCTCAGGCAAGAAAAAGCTAAAAGAGTTCATCACCACCAACCCAGTATTATTATGAAGTGTTAAAAGGTCTTCTTTAAGAAGATCAAAAATATGAACAATAAAATGGCAATAAATACATATGTATCAAAAATGAATCTTGGGGGAGGGGTAAAAAATGAATCTAAAAAATAAAACGAACAAGGAGAAAAACAGGATGATAGGTACAGAGAACATTTTGATGGTTGCCAGATGGGAGGAGGGTCAGGAGGATGGGCAAAAATTGTGAAGGAATTAAGAAGTACAAGTTTGTTGTTACAGAATAGTCATGGGGATAATATACAGCATAGGGAATATGGTAGCCAAATTATATATATGTATGACATACGGACATGGACAATGCTTTGGGGATTGCCTGAGAGAGTGGGAGGGTCAGGGTAGAGGGGAGCAAAGGGGGAAAAATTAGAACAACTGTAATAGCATAAACAATAAAATATAATTTAAATTAAAAAAATTAAAAACAAAAAAAGCAAAGCTATAGGAGTTACCTGATAAGAGGATAGAGGCAAAGTAAAATGACTAAGAAGCATGCAACATAAACTGATTCCAAATGTTCAACTCTATAGCAAACCATGGAGGTCCACATTCTGGGCATCATATTTTAGGATTTCAAAGACAACTAAACTTTCTTTCAAAGTTTAGGAGACTGATGTATTGCTGCAAATATTTTATATCCAATTTCTGAATATTAAGACAAATTTAATTAAATACAAAATTTATACCTGAATGCTCCAGCCAATTATAGAATCTTCCAGATAATAACCTTAGCTGGAGATGTTTTGGGCAGCAGAAAGGTGAAAATGAAAAGGGTTTGGAGGAAGGTGAACAAAGAGGGGAAGGGGGGACATCTGCAATTGTGCCACCAATAAAATTAAATAAATAAATAAAAGTATGAATCTGCCCTCAGTGAGCCCGCAGGGAGTGTGTAAAAATACTCTTAGTACAGAATCCCCTGCAAAAGGTAATTTTTCAATTCTGATAAATACTATAATGATGAAGTGTGGTTTTTAAAAGAGGGAAAGTGACTCACTTACGGAAGGCTTATCTGGGGAAGTGCTGATTGCTTAGAGGTAACAAGAGACTTTTACTACATGAAAACGAAAAAAGGGAGATGGAGGATAATGTCAGTCCTTTTCAACGTAGGAACAGAATGAACAGAAAGAAGGTCGGGAAATGTGAGGGATGTCGTGCATGACGAAGGCAGAGAAGAAGACAGGGCCGGATCTTCCAGGGCCTGGCCACCACACCCACTAATTTAACCTTTATTCTAAGCTCAGCAGACTATCACTGAAGAGCCTGCGATGAAATAAGTGTAACTGAATATTTGTCCTTTGAAAGGATCACTCTTGCTACAGTTTGGTGAATGGATTAAGAAGGGTGTGCCAGCATGAAGTAGCCAAGTAAAACAATAGGGTCAGCTGGAAGCCTGTGAGGTAGTCCTTAGGAGAGAGTGTAGGAGACTCAGCAGAGCTTTGACAATGGCCATACAAACGCAAAAACATGGACATATTGAGAGTTATGTCAGAGGTAAAATCATCAGGACCAATGAAAGGATTCAACATGGGGAAATGATGCAGAAAAATATGCTAAGCATGATTTCTGGGTCTTAGGGTTTGTGGGACTTAGCCAGGTGGTTCCTTGTTTTGGGTCCTCAGTTGTTTGTATCTCTAGAGACTTGATTAACTTGAGCCCGCATGTGTCCATATTCCAAGCCGTATCATGTCACCATCTCTTCTGTTCTTGGAAACTTTTTCTTGTTTTGTCTTCATGTTGTACTACGTCCTGGGCTTTAAAGCTGCCCTCTATTCACTCTACTATAGATGGCTACATTCCACCTTTCTTTGTCAAATTTGTAGGACTCCTGCTATTATTTGTCCTTTCTGCTGATTCAACCCAGCAGGTCTATGACACAGAAAGCATTTGTTTGGTAGTGACCTTCAGAAAATGACTTTCCACATTCGGGGCTGTCCATCCTTTTGGCATCTCTGGGCCACACTGGAAGAAGAAGAGTTGCCTTGGGCCATACATTAAATACACAAACACTAATGAAAACTGATGAGCAAAAAAATGTTTTAACTAAATTTACAATTGTGTCTTGGCCACATTCATAGCCATACTGGGCCACACGCAGCCCACAGGCCACGGGTTGGACACCCTTGTTGGAGTCCCACTCTTGCAGATTTTGCCTTACATTTCCAGTTTGATTTTTGAACACTACCCTTGAATGAGGGTGATGTTCAGATATGAGTCATTAGAGTTGAGTCCTCATCACCACCTGCTTAGCTCTGAAACTTCCCAGGGTTCAGTATCACACTGTTTCTCTTTTCTTCTACCTCGCCAAAGCCATGGCAGCCCAGGTGATTTGGTTTTCTAATTGCCACCACTAATTATCGCACCACCGCTCATTGTGCTGCCAGTGATGGTGTCTCATCTGACTATGATAATTCTTAGTCTAATTTAGTCTGCGTGTTGGCTCTAAAAATTAAAATTTTAGTATATAATATTCCTGAAATAACTGATCAAGGGCTTACAACTGGCCTTTCAGTTTCAAAGAACTATATAGAGTCATAGAATAACAAACAACCAAATTCATAGTGGAATTACTATGGATTATACTAATAATTTTACAGACACTATTCTTATCCTTCAACAACTATGAAAAGTAGGTATTATTATATCTATTTTATGAGAAACAGAGGCGCATAACAGTTAAATATATCATAATATATTTAACTGCTAAATCACTTAGAACAAGGTATATTGTTTTCCCAAAGTGGCATAGCTCATTACTGATAAACTTGACACCAAAGGTCTGTGTCCTTCCTTTCTGGTCTGCATGCCCCTGGACTGCATTCATATCTTTGAGTAAGATCAATACTAGTTTGCAGTCCTACTCCACTTCCTAAAGCCATCAGTCCCTTTGGCATCAGAAGATGCACTGGATCAGAAACCCGAATATGCATAGGCTATGAGAATGTTGATAGCATCTTAGCACCCCTTCTTTCAACACTTAGCAAGTCTGTGTGTACATAGCTACTCAACTCAGAGCTTGGAAGTGCTCGTTGGTGCTGTCATCGCACCAGCACACTGCGCTTACTTCTTAGCTTCCAAATTGATAGTCCCCTGTTGTCATGCCTCTTCCTTCAGATCTGCTCACTCCGGGCTGATTCCAGCTAAGGAGTATTGAGTATGGCATTGCGGAGTGATCTTGGGGCAATCTGATCCCAGCAGTCTTATTATTGTGCTTTGCATTTTTGTTTAAATTGATTACTCCTCAGGTTCATGTTTAGACCTGCTGAGTAAACAGGTTTCTGATGACCTCCCCCCAGACTGATTAGTTGCACTTTTCTAAATGGAATCTCATTTTCTCCTTTTCTACTTGTATTTGTAATCTCATTAGAGCCTTTGTTATTAATTCTTAGTCACCTAGTGTGTGCAAAAGCTTCCAACTTTGTAACATCTGCAAATTGCATTAACATGCTGTGGGCCCTGTCTTTTACATTCTAATTCTAACATCAATAATCCAGATGCTAGAGAAGACAAAAGCTTCATGTCAACCCCTGTGGCCCTCACAAGAGATCACTGCATGTTCTGAACTCCACCACTTGTGATCACTTTTTATTGATGACCATTCTGCCAGACTGACATTTATGTAGTCACATTTTTCTGCAAATTGAATGATCATTTAACAAAAAAAAAATTCGAAGTTGTACCTCTTATTTTAAGGGCAGGAGTTTAGTATTTGGCATACTCTTTAAAAAATTATTTTAATTGTTGTTCTTGTACAGTTTTCTGTCTTTTACTCCCATCCCAGCCCACCGCCCCAGCCCTCCCCACCTCCCTCCCATTTCCACCCCCCTAGTTTTGTCCATGTGCCCTTTATACTTGATCCTGTAAACCCTTCCCCTTTTCCCCTGAAATTCCCTCCCCTCTCCCCTCTGGTGACTGTTGATTTTGTGTACAAGTTACAATTAAAAACATTCTGTGAAAGTCTTCAAAAAGTCTACGATAAGAAAGAATTTATGTAGCATTTTATTTGTAATATGTATTTTTACTATTCATAGTCATTTTTATAATTACTCACTGATTTGAATCAAGTGTGTTACTTTTTAATTGGGGAAAGAAAATGAATCTTATTGAACTTCAATGTGCAAAATACATGTGTCCCTAAATTCAGATCAATGAGAACTGGGATTTGATGAAATTTCCAGCTGAATTCACTGGCAAATTACACCTTTTTGTTTTCATACTCATTTGGTTGTTTAAATTTCTCTTTATGAACCATAGTTAATGGATTTAAAATACTTTATTGGAATAGTTATTCACTTGTTAGAATCACAGAATAACATTAATATGAATAACATTATTCACAGAATAATTATTTTTCACTTTAGTGAGATCAATTTTTAAAGACCACTTTGGTGATTCCCATTTGAGGAAACACTCTTCCTTTATAAAGAGCATAAAAATATGCTCCCTTATGTCTCTCTCTGTCTCTTTCTCTGTTTTCCCATTCTTATTATCTTTTTGCTTTATCCTATTTCTAGAATTGATCATTTTGGGGCCCATGTGTACTTAATTCTAGAGCCTACAGAAGCCAACTGACTGCATTCAAATTTATAAAAAAAGCAGTGCCACATTCTGAGGGAATTTTACTCATAATTCACTAAGGTTTTTCATAATATATTTGAACAACTTGTAACAAATATAGAATAGCAGGGAGTAATCAGAGAAAACTATTAATGCATTACTAATTATTGCATTTTATATGCAAATAGTTCCATTCTTCCATTATAACTGTACATATTTTAAATCATTTTCACATAAGACAGTGAGGTAGACTACACATAAAAATAACTAAATCCATTCTCAATGTGAGCAAAATTCTAAAGACTTACATGATATTGATGAGAAAGCTAGAGATTCATTGCTACATATGCTCATGAGCAAAAACTATAGCTGAGATTCACTATAATTGAGGCTATTTTAACTGATTTTTCTCTGGCTGGGGACTAACAACAAATAACATATTGAAATAAAAGTAGGATCAATATCTGTGTAACTTGGAAATGAATGTAACATAAACATTGCTAGAACTGCCTAACCAGGTAAGTGTTGACTTTTCCGCCTTTGAAATAACCAATCCCGGGCTGGTGCATCTGTCTGTTCAAGAAGTTAATAAGGACCTAAGTTTGTCCAACTTCTTGCTCTGTCAACTTGCCAAAGATTTCTGATTTTCCTTCAGGTATCACAGTTGCATTCCAGACAGAAAGAGGAAAGAGCAAAAGGGTGAAAGAAGCTGAGCCTGTCATTTTTCACCAGGAAAACAATAGTTTTTCCCAAAGCTCCCCCAGTAGACTTCTCTTTACACTTCTCTAGCTGCAAGAGAGTCCATAAGGTGAATATTTTTAATACCATACACGAAATCAAATTTTGATGTTTAAAGCAAGAGGGAGAATGGATTTGTGATGACAACAGGCAATGTCTGATACAAGGCCTGTGGCATGGAAGTCATGTACCTCTTATATGGCTTCTGTCCCCAAGATACATAAAACTATGCAATACCACAAGTTCCTTCTCTGAATATTCTAGTCACTCATCTGTCCCAGCAAAGCATTACCATATCTTACCTCTTACACTCAGTCTCTCAGTATAAGCATAAGCAGGTGATTTCTCTGAATTGACATTCTGAGAAACAAAGAACCTATGTGCTAGGTGGTGCAAACCTCTTAGTGCATGGAATTTGAACCAGCTTTCTTGACCTTCTAAATAAAAACCCCAGAGGGAGACCTTTCTTTATAGTTACATGTACAAAAGTAAATGGAGCTCAAGTTGTCTAGAAAAAGAATATAAAAATCATGAGTAATGCCTCCCTATTTATCCAGAAAGCTCCTAGAAATGGACTAAGCTTATCCTCAGCCTTTCACAGGTATAGAAAGCAGTATCACTCAGAGTTCAGGAACATTGAAAACTTGAGATAGAATGCAGCTCTATCATTTACTAGTTCTGGGGTTTACTAGCAAGTTATTTAACCTCTATGAAACTCTATTTCATAATCTCTAAAGTACAATAGGGATAATAATTCTTACCCTAAAGGTTGTTTGAGATTAAAGGAAGTAATGTCTTTTATAAAGAGTTTGGGACAAAATAACTTCTCAATAAATCACAATAACTGGCAGCAGTATTCTAGTTTGCTCACCCTTCCAGGGATTAGGGAAAGACCCCTTCTCACATATGTACCTCTAACATAGTAGAGAAGTGAGCTCTAAGTAAAACCAGCATCACCACCATCATCATTACTATCATTATATAATGTCTAACTTAAATTAAAGGCTGGCTATGGACCAGGTGTTGAACAACTCATTATCTGCAACTCACAATCAATTTAACCAAAGAAGAAGCAGGAAACAGACCTTTGGGTCTGTTTTATTTAGCTTTAAGAAACTTTAAGAACATGTAGAAGCAGCAGTCAGATGCTTAAGTGCTATTGAAAAGTTAGACTCTCATGATAATCGTAAGTTAACAGCCTTGCCCAATCAGATGAAATGAGTTGAGTTTCCTGGGCCTCTTGAGTGCCAAACAGAAGATGATGGAGAGTTTATTAAAGACAACCAGTCTGTGGGTGAATGGCTTTCAACACTAACCCTTTTCCGCTTATGTCTTTAATACGCTAGTCTATTAAATTAATAGCACAGTATTAGCTAAAAATCCAGGAAAGGAGAAAAAAATAAAACTTAACTGCCCCTAAATCCTCTCCATAAAGAAATAAGGCAAACAAGAGCTCTCAAAGAAATTGATCTCCCAAAGAAAGTAAGAGCTTTTGGCCTTTGTGAGGAGTGAGGAGATGTGGTCCCAGAATATCCTCTTGGTATTTATAATAGTGTGTACCATTCTGCTCACTTGCCTGTCATCCCCATAAGGCTGTCAGACGTTCAAGGGCAAGGACAGGGTTTTATCTGAACCTCTGGCTTTCAGCACAGAGTCTCCTATATTGCAGGTATTTAACAAATGTTTAACTGAATGAATGAGTGAATTCACAAACAAACTGTAATGAGAAATAACAGTCACTGATATTTCAATGAAAACAAAGTGGGTATTCTCAAATTAAGTCTTCTTATTGAACTTCTCTCATTACAATGGTTGGATTTTATCAAATTTTATGAAACTCGCTAAGTCCAGTGAATATAATTGCAGTCCGAGTGCGCTCCACAGAGCCGCTCACACTCAAGAGCCCTCCCATGTTTTTCCGCCTCATCAGTCCTGCCTGCCAGTCAAATCCTCCCTCTTAGTAATGACTTTCTCTTTAACTGCAGCCAGTGCTGATTTTTTCTCTTGTTTAACATGTTTGTTAACTCGAGTATAATCAGCCAAGAAATATTTTAAACTGGATATTCCTGTTTCCTACTTGTTTCATACATCTTTTCTCATTCATTCGCTCTGTTTATAATCAGTTATTAGATTCTTTCATGTGTCATGTAATGTTCTAGGTGCCTGAAATACATTGATAAAGAAATCAACCAAGATTTTCAATTCCAAGTCAAAAACTCCAATGTGCCTCTTTAATACACTAGGCCTGAACCTGCAAATAGGCTGCTACCAGTTTAGGTGGACCGAGTCTCATCGTTAATTGGGAGAGCGTATATGCTAAAGAGAAGACGCAAGGAATCCTGGGAGGACTGTTTCCTTTCATACCCATTGCCCATTTCTATGCCTCTGCTTAGAGCCCAGACTCTGAAAGTCAAAGCACTGAGACTCATTCTCTATCTGAGAGTTATTAACATCATGCTTCAAATAATTATGATTAGTTCCAGGTCTTTCAAGGGGGTGAGATTTACCCTAATTGGACTTCTGAGGCAGAAGGCCAAACCTAATAGTAGTTTTGAAGCCAATGCTGGAAATGGAAAAACCTAGATTATTGTGTCTTTTCCCCCTTTTCTGACCAATATGCATAGCTGGCATATATTTGTGAGTGGTTTCAGGAACTATGCAATTTAAATTTTCATGCAACTTCTAGCATACAGGAAAATCTGAAATTGACATAGTTGAAAACACATGCTTCATTATAGAGTTTGTGTATACGGACCAGATGCATCCTTTGAAATTGGGGTTTTCATTATTCTGGTGCCCAATATGAAGTATATAAACTACTATTGGGAGGGGCCTTCCTAACAAACTTACATGTAGCAAAAAATAGTATACTATTAGGATATAATTGCTTTATTCATTTAAACTCTAAAATCCAACACAGGCGGTAATGAAAAATAACTCACGGAAGAAGCCATAAAGTGCACAAGGGTGCTGGGACTACGTGAATATAAATATTTGAGGGTAAATCATCAGTCTTTTTGATGTTTTTCCTTGGACCTAATTAGTAACCAAAGCCGTGAGAGAGTGATTCAAGGTTCTTATGCAAAAATAAAGCAATTTAGCAATTCCAAGTGTGAAATGTAAAGAAGAGTTTCATTTACAGTTCACAATAAAGAGCCTGGAAGGAAGATAAAAAATAGTTTAGTTATTTAGTGATCTAAAATAATGCAATTAATAAGGATACTTTCATGAGATTAAAAAATGAAACTTTCTGTTTACTGCTTATGTATTCATCTTTACAGGTCAATCAGATACTTTAAAAATTAATTTAATTGTGATTTAAACCTTGATAGTAGGATATTTCTGAAACTTATCAAGTATAGTTTATTGAGTTCATTTTTACATGGGATACACACAAATGTACTCATAAAGTACTCACAAAATGTATTCATAAAGGTGGCTACGAATAATAAATTGGTAATTGATCATTCTGAGTAAATGGAATCTTTTCAATTGAATCCCAATTTATAGGTTTTAGGGAAATTTGTTATATAGAGACGTCTCTTAATGAATATAATCACCATCTCCTTCAAGCTCTATAACATTTGAATGTGTGTAGTTAGAAGTACACATGTAAATAGATATTAGTTGGCCATGTGAATTTAATTGCCCTAATTTTGGTTTCAGCTCCTTTAGTGACTATTGGGAATAATTTTACTGTTTAGGATAAACCTTACCAAAGTACTTACAAAAGCTACATCCTTCAAACCTTATTCCTGAATTCTCTAACTGAAATCAGACAATTCTCTGTGCATAAAAATTAGTTATGTGGCTCTGACTAATGTTCTTTCATTGTAACCTAGTCTCATTTAGAATCAAAATGAAAAACATTTTGAAGAAGCTTCATCCTTTGCAACTAATAGTTAACCAAGTTTTCATTTGTCCTTTATAAGACAGAACTATCGTCAAACCTGTTTGGTTAATAATTCCAACTGTGTCACTAATGTTACTAACTGATTTTGATAAGTGCACTATAGTTACATAAGAGCATGTCATTGCTCTTAGGAAATGCATACTGAAGAGGAGAGAGAGAGAGGGAGGGATAAAATATAAACAATTTAAACAATTAGCCTATTTGGGTAAAGAATATATGGAGGTTCCATGTCCTACTTATTCTTACAGCTTTTCTGTACATTTAAAATTATATCACAATAAAACTTTTTATAAAGTAAAAAAAGAAAGAAAGAAAAGTTTAATATTCTTAGCAGGTAAATATTCATTTCTAGTGATACTATATCTTACCATCTCCAAATAATAACCACAAATATCTTAATTTTGATGTAAGAATTAATAAAACAGGGATCTAGTCTTAGCCTATGTACTTGTATGAATATAATTTACAGTCAAACGAAAATCCTTACCTAAATGAATCTGTGATTATTACTGTGAAAAGTTTAACATTTTCTCCAGTTTTGAATTAATTAAGAACAACTTTTGATTATAAGCAAAATATTGCATGAGTGTCACTTATGAAGTCGATTTGATTTCTGGATAAGCTTCTCAGCAATAGCCTCTCACTTTCAAGACAACGATCCCTGAGAATTTTAGTGAAAATGGGTATTTCATAGGAATAGTATCATCACACTGACAGCATATAAAAGTTACTGCTTTGTTGTTAGTAAAAACAGCTGGTTAAAATGTGCACACATTTTCTTTTTGAAAGAAAGCATGCACAAATGGTGATAGAGAGACATGACCTGGGGTGGTGAACACATAATACAATATACAGATGATGTATTATAGAATAGTATACCTTAAATCCTTAAGCCTATATAATTTTATTAATCAGTGTAACCCCAATAAATTCAATAAAATAAGAAGAGGAAAAGGAAAGCATGCATGAAATATAGTGAGAGTAATCTCAGAAAAATAATTCAAAACTTTAAATAGGATAAAGAAATTTCTGATCATTCATGGCAGTATTTGGGTTGACATTCTATTGGCTGGGCAATTTCAACACTAAGGGTAAAGATTAACTTGTACTTTTCTTGGGAGGGGTAGGGCGAAGAGCAACTAAGGTTTGTCCAGTGAAATCACCTCAAATGTTTTAGTTTTGGGCCCTGTTGGACACTTCCTACTTTTATATTTAATATAGCAATTTATCCAAAACATTTTTTGTTAAATTGCCTGTATAAACTACTTTACAAAAATTTTTAGAACCAGCTTTAAAATGTTACTGCTTTCCTGGCTAGTTATTAAATTTATTAAAATTTTGATATGTATTTATTTTATATGTCATGACTTTGCCTCTTTGAACATCATACTAAAACAAAATGAACAAGAACAGAGACAAGAAAGTTCTTATATTCTTTCCTCTATTTCTCTTTCATAGACATTTCTCTTTATTTTCCAAGGTCCTATTATATATGCAATTCTTAGCTGTTCTTTTCTCATTTCTAACTTACATGTAATTAACATAAAAATTTACGGCCCTAAGGTCATCTTTGGAGATTTTATCTACAAGTTTTCTGACGTTAAGAATGAAGATTGACCAAATAACTCACGACCGCTGAGAATCAGCAGGGCACTTGAGCAAGCAGAAGCACTTCTCCAAAGCAGGTAGTGCATCCACATCTGGGAAAACTGATGAATTCTTGGCTTCTGCTTTTTATTTTTTAAATTCTTTATTAAGATTTTATTTTTTAGAGCTGTTTGAGGTTCACAGATATTTTAAAGGGAAAATATAGAGATTTCCCTTATGCCTTTTGCTCTCCTCATGTTGGTATGGAGGGATTCCTCCGTACCAACGTCCCCTGCCGGAGAGGTACATTTGTCACAATCCATGAAGCTACACTGACACCTCATAATTACCCAAAGTCCATGGTTTACATTCTCTCTCGATGTTGTGCATTATGGGTTTAGATAAATGTATAAAGACATTAATTCTTCATTATGGTACAAACACAGTATTTTTACTGCCCTAAAACCCCTTCTTTTCACCCCTGCCTTAGGCGACCACTGATCTTCTCACTATCTCCACAGTGTTCCCTTTTCCAAAATGTAGTCTAGTTGAAATTATACAGTATGTAGACTTATCCGATTGGCTCCTTTTACTTAGTAATATGTGTTTATGGTTCCTTCATGTCTTTTCATGGCTTAATAGTTTATTTTCTTTTAGCACTGAATACTATTCCATTGTCTGGATAGAGGATATCGTGGTTACTTCCAAGTTTTGACAAGTATGAATAAAGCTGCTATAAACATCCACATGCAGGTTTTCGTGCAGACATGTTTTCAACTCCTTTGGGTAAATACCAAGGAGCCTGATCACTGGATCATGTGGTGAGATTATATATAGTTTTGTAAGGAACTTCTGAACTGCCTTCCAAGGTAACTACCATTTTGCATTCCTACCAGCAATGAATGAGAGTTCTTCTTGATTCACATTCTCACCAGCATTTGGTGTTGTCAGGGTCCCAGATCTGGGCCATTCTAATAGGTGTGTAGAATTTCATTGTTGATTTAATTTGCATTTCCCTGGTGACATATGATGTGGATTCCTGACTTTTTCATTTTAAACATTCATGTAGCTCTAAGCTATAAGAGCAGTTGCACATTGAGCAATTCTGACTTCACTGAATCCAGAGCATTTATGTAAACATGTATCTTAAGCCAGAAGAGGGCCATAGTTCAAGGTCAGGGGCCAAGAAATCAAAGTAACAAAGAAAGAAGCTAAAGCAAGTCTGCTGGATTGCCCTGGAATTGAGAACTTTGCTGGCCTTCTATCACTGAGGTTAACAGATGGGTTCATTTAATTACTCAAGAGATTCTTTCCTGTATAGAACAAGGAAACAATCTTGTCTCCAGTCTAGTGCACAGACATAAGGAAGATGCTCAGGATAGATCATCCAGTGGTTTAGGATTGTGAAGCACTGGCTGCTGCCCCTAATATGACATTGATACCCTATTCTCCGGAAATTGGTCTGTTACTTTACCTTCCAATCCCTCTGTGACTGCCTCATGCCTTAAGTATTCCAGCTCTATGGTAGTGGGTTTCTACTTTATTTTCTAATTCTTCCATAACTTGACTTTCCCCTTGTCTCTTTTTGTTTAGTTGGTATTTTATCAGAAGATCATCCAATATCTCATGCTTTTAGTGACTGTATTCCATCCCTAAATTTCAGACTTCATATTATTCTTTGATTTCTGATGGTGGCCATCTACCTTCCTGTACTCCTTCTGGTTTGTAGACAACCATTGGTTGTTTGCATCAGCCTAGTCCTCTACATTTTTTATCCATTTGGATTTCCCACTAGGGTTTGAGTCAGTTTTTGATGGTGATGTGCTTTCTTTGTCTATTTTTGTGGTCTACCCTTGAACTCATGTTTATGTGTACCTGTCCTATCCTAAAAGCTGAAGTTATTTGCATTTTTGGAGCTTTCATTTAATGGTATCTTCTCTATGATTCCTTAGCATCAGTTATGACACTTTATGAAGAAAATGAAAAATTATTTTTTCTCTTTGATACTTTTACTGTGTGATGCATGAATGGATAGTAGGTAGAAAGATCCCTCATTCTTAAGTCACAATCTGTGGCCCAGAGGAAATTCAGATAGTTTATTGGTAAGGTCATATAGCATTTAAATTTATAATATAGCAATATCTATATTTTTAATTCTGATTTAATTACATTTCACTGGCACTTTATAGGAGGGAGGTTCATTAGGCACATTACTCTCTCCCAAAGTCTTCTTGAAAATGTATCAGACAACCCAGACAATGAGGATGGGTAGCTCATGTGGTCCATAGCTTTAATAAACTCATTCATGTATATCAAAACATTGAAAACATGAATATACACTGGGACAATGCTTCCATATGTTGCAGTAAAAAAATTGTCAAAATGTTTCTGAATCTTATTCCTGAATCTTTTCTCTGGGCTTTTTGACTAATTTATGTTTAATAACCACAATGATAATGAACTAATACCTACCATTTAGTGAGCCAGGAATTAAATTAGGAAACATATACATGGTAACTTTCAATTATCACAACTTCTTTATAAAATAGAAATACTAGTTCTGAATGAGACTGAGCAATTTTCTCACAGCCATGGAAGCAAGAAGATGGGAACCAAGTCCACATTCTCTACATTATGTCTGATCCCTGTTTTTGCATTTCATTAAGAAACCTATTAATGGTTTTTACAGGTTGATAATTTTCTTGAAGATAGAATTCTTTAACTTTACATTTCATAACTTCTCTTTCTGTGTGCCCCAGAAAACCAGGAGATGGGAGAATAAGAAAGTATTTCCACATCATCACTTAAGAATGAATCAACAATCTGAAGAGATGCAAATCACCCCCATTCTAAAAACAATTAAGACTTTCCAATATGTTCTAATCAACTTTTCCAAAAATTCTTTATTGTATACTTAAGAAATCCCAAGACTTGAGGCTTTAATAACAACTGTAATGCATATAAAAGTATAATGCTTTCTATATACCAGGCTTTTTAAAAGCCCTTTATAAAAATTAATTCACAAAACCCTCCCTCAGAACAACCTGAGAGGTTAGTACTATTGTTATGTTTGTTATATATTTGAGAAAACTAAATCAGAGCTAGTAAATAATGTGCCTAGAATTGCACCAATACAAGTCTGACCTTCTCTCTTTCCTAAATTTCATTAAAAATGAGAATGAGCAGCACCTTAAACCTGGGCTTTGGGAATGTGCTACCCCTGGAATAATACGGCAGTTCCCAGCCTTGTTCCTGGGAACATAGTGATCCTGTGAATTGTTTTACTCTTAAAAATTTTTGAACTCATGACTTTATGAGAATTAGAATGCTACCTTATATAACTGGGTGGCTGGAAAGTGGTATAACACATAATTCAGTTTTTCTAAAAAAATAAAAGATTAAAAAAATCACTACTCTGTGTCTATCTCATTGCCACAGACCTCCACCCCCTTTTTCCATCTTGTTCACCTTTATTCCCATTTCCTGAGTATGTCCTCCCCACCCCCATCCTAAAGACCATCCTTGCTGTCCAGAAAGCTTTATGAATTATCTTCAATTGGACAGATTTAGTTCTTAGGTCCATTAATACTCTGTGTATTGGCTAATATGTTTGTCTGATCTTGCATTTGAACGCATTTCCCTTATATTGAATTCCCAAATTGTTTTAAATTCTCCATTAGGATCATTTGGGGTATTTAAAAATGTATGAAGGTTTGATGCCTCTTGATGTGAGTCTGTCAGTCTCTGCCAATGACTGCAGTCAAAAGCTCTGGTGATGAGAATGTGAGCTACTGCTGGACTGAAGTAGAACCCTGTAGAGTCTTCGATGGTCTGAGTGATATCTTAACATGTCTCTAATTTAATGCTTTTATCAGCTAATTCAGTTTCCTATCCAGAGCCTATTGTTTTCCTTCAGTGCAATGAACTGGAGGGATAAAATGGAGAAGCAGGATAAGAAAAAAATTTCCAAGCATCGCCCTACTAGATTTTTGAAATGTGCACCACAAGCGAGTTTGAACCTCAACAAAAAGGTTTTTGAAAATAAAGATAAATTATTTAGACGTTTTAAAAAGACTATCTTTCTTCAAAATAATTCCAGAATATAGTCTGCTTTTAGAAAACATCCAGAACAACTCCACAAGAAGAGAAAGAAGCGGCAGCCGTTCGGAGAGTTTGGAAGTGTATTCTGAAACTCAAATGATGAGCCACACTGGGCTGCCAGGTACCTCATTCTGATTTTGAATTATAACCATGAAAAACCAGATTGGACCAATTCAACAAACTGTGACTTTTGTAAGATTTTCTTTACAGAGAAATGAAGAAAAACTACGTCTGTCTTTCTACTGCAGTATGAGACCAAAATCTTTCAGGGCCATTTACTACTCCCCAAATCACGCATTACTGTTGGTAGCAATTCGGTGCTCATGCCTGCTGAGATAAGTTTCCGGAGGCAGGATGTTTGCATTATACTGAAGTTTGAGCTATTTGTTGGGGGATAAATGCTTCCAATTCATGGCCTGAGCCAAAGACTTCAACATGTGCGGACCCAGGGAGTATTGTTTATAACCCAACACAAACGTACACAAACGTACACAAACACCTCTGTATGCCTATGTTAAATGTATCACATGCTAAAACATACTATCATTTAGCATTTGTTTTCAAATTGGTATTATGTATATTAGCTCAGGATGGCTTCAGTCATTGTTACCTTTATGACACCCTTAGACCTATTTTTGTGAGTTAATGTCATTTTGAACTAGTTGTCCATTTCGCACATGAGCACAGCAATTTCAAATTACTTTAAAATCAGATGGTAAATTAGAATAATGAAACTGAGGCATTGAAATAATGTGCATGAAAATTCTCCTTTTCGTTATTAATTTTTTCACCTTCCAGAAATAATTCCTGAGGTTTTTCCCTGATGGGAAAACTGGGGCCAGGTTGGCTGAACGGTCAGAGGAATTCAGTGAGGTCCAGCGGGAGAGGACTTGGAGATTCTATGCAGATGCTGGCCAGGGAGGGCTACCCACTCCATGCTTCTCCCATTTTGAAGAGAGACACTTCAGTAGGCACAGTACAGTTCTCAGCCATGGGTTCGGGGTATTATACTCCACAGCGGGAGCCTCTTTTCATCCCGCAGTGAAATAGGCTTCCATTATAACCCTCAAATCTCGGCAAGAACAATTTAGGACTAAATTAAGCTATTGCCCACAATTGCAAAAAATTGGATACAACATCTTTTCGTTCCTTTTGAAGATATAATGACAATACATAAGGCTTACTTGAAGTGGAACAAATGCACTCAGCAAGCTGACGGGAGAATAAATCTGTCTGTGACGACTATAATAGAGTTATGCAGGCTGCTGCTTGTTAATCAAGAGTTTAAGTCTTAGGCCGAATAACCAAATTCTGTTGATTCTGTTTTTTAAAGAGCAAGTGAAACTTTAATTTTCTCCCACAGATCTGACACTTCACATCTCTTTTTTCTTTTCTATCTCTCCTCATGTTTGCTCACTTTTAATGTAAATGTACCTATGGATTGTTGAACTTTCTAGAGACTCCTGCTGTGTTGATTAATTGTTAATGAATGCTAATGAGGGAGTGTGGTGAATCTACACTATGATGTATTTAAGAGATGATTGATTAGATTTAGCATGGGCTGTCAGGAGAGTACTTACCACAAGAACAAGTCCATAAATTAGCTCAAAAATTATTCTTTAAGATGTGTGTCACGGTGAAAATTAGAGAAAATAAAATAAATAAAGGAAATGAGGAGAAGATACTAAAAGTTTCAAGTGATATCTACATGAAAGAAAAAAATATGCATTTCTAACTGACTAGATACTAACATATAAACTCAAACATATGATTGATTGACTTTTCTCTTTTAATCTAGCTATTTTGGGTCTTGTATTATACTGTCGAATATTATACGAGATACTAATACTGCTTATGAGTAACCAAATAAAGATTAAGCAATTTTGAACTGTATCCTGTTTTGATGATCAGATCGAATCAGTTTTATGAGCAAATGTTGTTTCTAAAAGTTTTTACCTAGGGAGCATTTGTAATATTTTTATCATATGGGAGTAATTACATATTCTGTACGTAGTCGCTTAATCATGTTACTTCAAAAGATAAAATATAAATTTCAGCTAATTCATCTTACAACATCATTGCATTTGTTTATAAAGTTTATGACGTTAGATCATAGAACTGAGCTATTGTGTGACATAAGCAATGTTCATTAAATACTAATTATTTTACATTTAAATCCATTTTAAAATATCTCTCCTGATTTTATTTGCCACATGTGGGTGTGGAATCAGCCCTTTCCACATCTCCACCCCTCCTGCTAGTCTCAATGTGGCTTCTTCTTTATATCCTTAGCTGTAGGACTTCTGTCCAGCTAGATTTGAGGTGGTTCTGGATGATGGCTGTTCTGTAGTTTAGTTGTGATTTTGGTGTGGTTGTGGGAGAATGCTAGTACCACATTTGCCTATGTTGTCACCCTGACTGGAAGCCCTCCTCAGGCAATTTTTGACTATGTGTCAGGAAAGCAACAGTTTGCTAAAGAGCCTTTTTATCTAATTAAACATCATGACAGACCGATAATTAATTGGGTATACAAATTGCATTCTGGCAGAACAATAGCTATGGAATTTATCCTCTTACCTGTCTGCCAGCAATTAGGTATCAACAGGAGACTAAGGATGAAAGTGTGCATTCATTGGTCACTTCTCCTTCACTACAGTTGATTTGTTTTACTTGGCAGTTTAGGCCCCTAATTGCTGAACTATTCTTTTTCTAAGGGATCGCAGACACATTTCCAATGATATGGCAATAGAAGTCTTGGGGATTCATCTCGTGACATTTTGTTAGCAGGGCTTTTCAGAGAAACTTAAAAACAAACACAATATATGGAGCAGCATTATAATGAGGTGCTAATGAGAAGTCTGGGACAATAACACCCTAGAAAGTGACATGTGGGATAATGAGGAAATAAACTTGTAAAGTACATTCCACCGCTAATAAAGTTCCATATCCTGTCCACGTGATATACTCTTACCTGATTTTCAATTCAGTGGATAATATGAGCCTTTGGGGTTGGGGTTGAGCAAAGAGAACGGGGTCATGAGAAGAGAATAGAGATGAACGTAAAGAGAAGTATTTATGCATTGTTTACCCAGAGAGAAAAATCTGAAAGGAACATACAAGGAATGAGACAGAGGGCTCCTGGAGTCCCAGGTGTCCCTCGTAAATGGCCCATACACAGGGTTACTTGCTGATGGACTCACTCCCTCTAAGCTCCAGCGCTGAGACAGCAGCTCAAAAGCCACCAAGGACATATGGAAGAGCCTGAATTGTCTGGCTTCCGGACGAGGGCTGGAGGGTCAGCTTTCTCCCAGACAAAAGTGCTGGAAGAAGCCATTGTTCATTTGCTAGGCCCATCCCATAAAGGCACAAGCAGTTGTCAAATCTGAGTCTCCACCTTGCCCTGGTGATTCCCTGAAGCCCTGCCCCACCCAACTTGTAGGCTAATTAAATTGGCTTCCAGTAGCTTTTCCACACAGCTGGCCAGTCTTGGCTTGTACTGCAGACTTTCCTAAAATGACTCAGAGGTTCACAAACCGCACATAAGCAGCATCATGCTTCAGCTTTCCCCACATCTCTTGCTAAGCAGCCCCAGGCCTGGCACTAGTGGCAGCCAGCCTCAATTCACAGCTTGGCCACGCCCAGGTACCTCCAAGCCCAGAACAAGTGGCAACCATCTGCAGATTGCTTTGCAGCTCATCCTGGGTGACCCCTTGCAGGGCATAGGTGACACTGAACTTGATCTGCACCTCCCAAGAGGCCCCAGGGTCAATATATCTGATGTCCAGGTTCAGACCCACAGCATCGCCCAATCCCCTCCACAGGCAACACACTGAAAGGGTGGACTCAGTAAGTTTTGGAGCTCTGCTACAACAAGTTCTGCTCCATGGGGAAGGCCCCTGCACAGCGGCTACTCCACTGTAGTGGCAGCTGATTCTCATAGCCAATGGGCCCGGAGGTCAGTCCTTTCCATTGACTTGCAAGCATCAGTCAAGGTTCAACTACAAAAGGAGGATGCGCAAAATACACATGAAGGTGCCCCTGCAGTGCCTGGTTTGGGTGACTGGGGGGACTGTACAAGTGAGTTCCACAAGAAACTGCTGTAAGGCCACTGTACCAAGACAAGAGGTAATAGATCTGCCTAGTATGTATAAACAAACTGAGGGGAGCAGCCAAAATGTAGATACAAAGAAACATGTCTCAGATGGAAGAAAACAGAACAAAATTCCAGAAGGAGAACTAAAATAAATAAAATGGACACAAGCAATCTACTGGATGCAGAGTTCAAAATGCTGGTTAGAAGGATGCTTAATGATCTCTATTAGAAGTCAACAAGAATTAGGAAACATAAATCTCAGATATAAAACCTAAAAAATTCAATTACAAATGAAGAGTATAATAACTGAAATGAAGAATGCATTCGAAGAAATTAAGAGTAGACTAGATCATATCAGTGACTTGGAAGATAATGTAGCAGAAAACACCCCAATCAGAGGAGTAAAAGAAAAAAATATCCAAAAACTGAAGATAGTTTTAGGAGTCTCTGGAACAATATCAAACGTACCAACATTCTCCTCATGGGGATGTGAAAGGAGAAGAGAAAGAGCAAGGAACTGAAAAAATATTTGAAGAAATAATGATGGGAAACTTTTCTTCTGGTGAAGGAAATATACATACAAGCCCAGGAAGCACAGAGAGTCCCAAAGAAGATAATTACAAAAAGGCCCACACCAAGACATATCAATTACAATGGCAAATATTGAAGAAAAAGAGGGAATCTTAAAAGCAGCAAGAGAAAAACATTTAGTAACCTACAACAGAGCTCCCATAAGACTGTCAGCTGATTTCTCAACAGAAACTTTGCAGGACAAAAGGGATTGACAAAAAATATATAAAGTGATGAAAAGCAAGGTCCTATAAGCAAGATTACATGTATTATTTAGAATCAGAGGATAAAGAACTTCCCAGATAAGAAAAAGCTAAAAGAGTTCAACACTACAAAATCAGTATTACATGAAATGTTAAAGGGTCTTCTTTAAGAAGAAGAAAAAAAATCAAAAGTATGAACAGTAAAATGGCAATAATTCATATCTATTATCAATTGAATTAAAAAAATGAACCAGCAGAACAGAAACAGGCTCATAGATACAGAGAACATTTTGACTTCTGCCAGGTGGGAGGGAGGTTGGGGGAATGGGTGTAAAAATGAGGGGATTGGGAAGTACAAATTGATTGTTACAGAATTGTCATGGGGATGTAAAGTACAGCATAGGGAATTTAGTCAATAATATTTTAATTATATATTATATATACACATATTGTATAGTGTATAATATAATTGTATATTATATAATTATATAATATACTATATAATGTATATGTATTCTAATTGTATATACATATTGTATAATATGTGGTATCAGATGTGTATGAAATTTATCAAGATGATTGAGCACTTTGTAAGTTATATAATGTCTAATCACTGGGGTGTACACCTGAAAGTATGTAATATTATAAGTCAACTGTAATTAAAAAATTTAAAAAAATTAAAATTTAAAAAAATTACCCAAGCAGAAAAGCTACACAATTCTGCAGACCCAAAGTCTAATAATACCTTTACCCCTCCACTGCTCCCTACTCATCAAAAAAAAAATAATAGTGTAGAGCTAAATACATATCTGAAGGTCTCTGAATGGCTCTAAATAATATCCTCAGAGCCCCAGTAGGAGGACATGAATATCAAGCCAGTCTCACCGCATTTCCATGCTGTTCATCTACTACGCTTCCTCCTTTTCACTTGTGACAGAACCTGAAAAAGATGCTACTAAATCCCACCCCGATCAGTTCCTCTGGAGATGGCAATGGTAGATTTAAAAAGAAGGGCCATGTTCAATTTCTGGACAGCTGTATTTTCTGAGAAGTTGCTGCAACACTCATCTATTAATACTGTCAAAGTCCTGCATTAGACCAGAAAGAGTCATGTATCACAGATGGCACTTTTCACATGCCTTTTCCTAGAACTTATGGAGAGGAAAGATCAGCAACACTTCCTCCTCTGAAGCCAAGCCGGCTCTCTGGTAGAAGTGCATTTTAGCACTCCAGGCAGCAGCCAGTTGAGAAAGATTCTTGCCAGAGCATTATCAAGAGTAGATTGACAGGAGATCTCCTCAGCAATTTTCACACTCCAATCTGCCACCTTTGTCTCATGTAGAGGCATTATAATTGCAGCTTTGAAGCCACTTGGCAGGATTTTATTCCCCAAAAGACACATCTAGTTGTTAAAGATCCAGGATTAAAAAGAAATATTCCACATAAGTGGTAGTCTGATAAAGCCTCACTGATTTCAGGTAGGTCAGTGCCTCACATATGGATGACCTCTATTAGGTACCCTTCTTTCTAGGTTATCCTTCTCCTACTTCCACCAAAGACTGGGTAACCTATAGAACTATATGTCTTTTGAAAATAAGAAACAAAATTATTATTTATGCCACTCAAATTGTTCCAATACAGTTTATAAACCTATAGTTTAGATCATTTGTTATAGGATAAATCCCTAAACCCTTTTCAATTACCTTTTCTAAAAGAATTATAAAATAGTAATTCTAATTTCTTCAGTCACTTCTATTAATTTCTAAATTATTTATTATTATGTATGATAAAAATAGTAAATAATAATAAATCTACTACTACTACTAATAGCTTATATTTTCCAAATGTTTATTATACCAAGCTTTATGGTAATCACTTTGCATGTATTTTCTCATTTTTAAGCCATACAGGACACTAGGGAACTTCTAATGATCAGAGGGTTAAAATATACTCAATGTCATAAACACTAAGTAGCCAAGCAGAATTTACATGTTAGTGGCTTGAACAAAACCCTCTTAACCGCCATGATTTACTGTTGATTAATAGCATATTTCTCATAACCCAAATATCTTACAATCATTACAGTAGTCTATGACATTCCTTTCCTAAAAGTGCTCCCTGTTCTTAAGGATATTTCAGACATATTCTAATGTGCACATCTTGTCTTCCATTGACCTATGTGCCCTGAATTTAAAAAAAATTACTTCTCTATGTTATATTACCATGTTATATCCACAATGGCTTCCATACAAAGCATAGAATGCATTGAATTTTTATTTATAGAATGGCAATAGTATCAGAAAAATAAAATCCTGAATTTATAAGTGCTACTTTAGTTTTATTCCATTCAAAAATAATGGATTTTTGTGAAATCTTTCTCTGTTTTGTTAAATAAACTGAATTAGCATACTATTTCCATAAGTAAAACAAAACTTGAAGAGTATTTTAATTCCTTTATTCAACTGATTGCAGGAAAGATTACATAATTCTTGTTCTAGCATATTAGAAGGTATATTTTCAATATAAACATAGACCTCTAAATACTTTATATATTTATAGCAATATAATCATGCATTTATATTTCTACACATCAATCTATTATAATAGGAAAGTATGTATACTATATAAGGAATTTATATATGACTGATTTTGAATTCTCTTACAAATCCATGTTTATTACCCATTAGTACTTGTGACTCTAAAATTAATTTTTACTTAATGCCCTAAAATATATTTTATTTTATTATATATATTTATACACACATACACATATATACACATACACACACATATCATTTTAAATTTCTGGTCAGAACTTGATTCTAAGAGTAAAGAGTAGAATTGCATTAGAACCCAGGAATGTAAGAATCCATATCACAGAGAGGTCTGGGATCTTTGGAGTCAAAGCCAAAATCTGTAAGTGGCCTCTATACTTCCAGTTCTTTCTAAAAGATGAGAAATACATTTTTTTGGCAATGTTTTGGATATGGCTTTTGCCTTCCATAGATTTCCAGAATGACTGGTATATTTGTGATAGGAAACTCGGAGTCCTTAGATAATTACATGAGCTACACTTGTCAGGAGTCTTATCAAATTCATGCTGATTTTAATACGGGCTTCCCCTCCTCCCTTTAAGTGTAAGTGTAGGCAGTTAGTTAGATATTAACAAAAGAGAAGGGGGCCAGGCATTTAATTAAGCCAGATTAACTAGGAAACGACAGCTTCCAGTCTTCCAAGGGATAGCCACATTCTCTGCCAAAAGGATGCTGATTCTCAGTAGGGAGGAAGGACCAGCTTTCCAATCTCCAGAGGGAACAACTGGTCCCTTCCCACCCCTTCCCACAGATTACCAGGGAGCAGGGGATCGATAAAGGAAAAATTTCTTTCATGTGCACATGTGCAGTAGAAGCCAAGGTAGCACAGGGGGAAAGCCCAGCACAAGCCTGCAAAGAGCGAGAAAAGAGATTGGTTAGTTTGAAAGAACACCTGTTCTTTCCCAAGCCCTAGATAACATAATCAAAGCTTCACAAAGGCCTGGAGGTGGGTTTGCTCATTCATTCCTGTGATCTCTCTCTCTCTCTCTGGAGCAATGCTGTTGGCTTGGCAGTTGTAGGAGGGGAAGAATGGGTCACAGTGTGAGCCCACATGCAGCACCAGTTGCAGCCCAAGTGTAGCCTTGGCAGAAAATGTGAGCATGGGGAAATGAGACACAGGGAAGTTATTCATATCTGGTCCCTGGCCTTCTGGGGCCTGATAGGTGACCTTGTAGCCCTAGAGGATGGACTTCTTCCACAGCGAGAGAGAGGTAAGCCACCTGGTCATAGATGAGACAATAGGTACATGGGGACAGTTCTTTGTTTTCATTCCAATAAATTTTACCACAGTGACTCACATCTTCCCTAAATGCTTTTCTTGAAACTCTGTAGAATAATGCTATTTTTATAGCCAGCTAAAGAACTGATAAAATAAAACATGCTCTGATTCTCTAGGTATTGAAATACATAGTACATAGTAGAAAGGGGACTTTATCCCCACACTTACTAATCAATCTCTTTGAAAAATATGTTTTTAAAAACTAAAGAGGGACCAGAAACTTCAGAAAATATAGTCATGTATACATATACATATATATACATGCTTTTTCTAGACTTTTTAAATGATATTTTATTGATTATGCTATTATAGTTGTCTCATTTTTTCTCCCTTTGCTCCCCTCCATCAATCCCTCAGGCAATCCTCCCACAATTGTTCATGTCATGGGTCATGCATTTAAGTTCTTTGGCTACTCCATTTCCTCTACTGTACTTTACATCCCCATGGCTATTCTTTAACTACCTGTTTGTACTTCTTAATCCCCTCACCTCTTCACGCATTCCTCCATACTACCGGTCCCCAACATTTTTGGCACCAGGGACTAGTTTCATGGAAGACAATTTTTTCACGGACTGGGGTGTGGCGGCAGAGGACAGGAAGCTGAACTCTGGCCAGGGAGAGAGGTGGGAGACAGGAGGCAGAGCTCAGGTTGTAACGCAGCACTGTTCACGGACTGGGAGAAGAAGTTGGGGACCCCTTTTCCACACCACCCTTCCATCTGGCAACCATCAAAATGCTCTTCATACCCATGATTTTTTCTCTATTCTTTCTGTTTGCTTACTTTGTTCTTTAGATTCAACTGTTGATAGATATGTATTTATTGCCATTTTATTGTTCATAGCTTTGATCTTTTTCTTTTTCTTAAGTAAGTCTCTTTAACATTTCATATAATAATGGTTTGGTGATGATGAACTCCTTTAATTTTTTCTTGTCTGGAAAGCTATTTATCTGCCCTTCAATTCTAAATGATAGCTTTGCTGTGTAGAGCAATCTTGGCTGTAGGTTCCTGCTTTTCATGACTTTGAATATTTCTTGCCATTCCCTTCAAGCCTACAAAGTTTCTTTTGAGAAGTCAACTCACAGTCTTATAGGAACTCTCCTGCTTTTCTCTTGCTGCTTGTAATATTCTCTCTTTACCTTTAACCTTTGGCATTTTAATTATGGTGTGTCTTGGAGTAGACCTCTTCACATCCATCTTTGGGATGCTCTGTGTTTCCTAGACTTGCATGTCTATTTCCTTCACTAAATTAGGAAAGTTTTCTTTCATTATGTTTTCAAATAGATTTCCAATTCTTGCTCTTTCTTTTCTAACACCCCTATGATGCAAATGTTGGACTTCTTGAAGTTGTCTCAGAGACTGCTTATATTATCCTCATTTTTTTGGGGGGGGGGATTCTTTTTTCTTCTTGTTGTTCTGATATATTGTTTTTTGCTTCCCTATGTTCCAAATCATGGATATGATTCTCAGCTTTGTCCACTCTACTATTGTTTCCCTGTAAATTGTTCTTTATTTCAATTAGTATATCCTTTGTTTATGACTGGATCTTCTTTATGCTGTTGATGTTCTCACTAAGGCCCTTGAGCATCTTTATAACCAGTGCTTCAAACCCGCATGTGGTAGATTGCTTGTCTCCATTTCGTTTAGTTGTTTTTCTGGACTTTTGATGTGTTCTTTCATTTGGATCATGTTTCTTTATCTCCTAATTTTAGCAGGCTCCCTGTGTTTGTTTCTATGTATTAGATAGAGCTGCTATATCTCCCATGCTGGTAGAGTGGCCTAATGTAGTAGGTGTCTTGTAGAGTTCAGTGGCACAGCCTCCCCCAACACCCAAGGTGTTGGTAATTGAGATGCACCCTTTGTGTGGACTGAGTAAACTCTCCTCTTGTAGTTGAGCCTTGATTGCTTTTGGCAGGTCAATGGAATGGATTTACCCAAGCCAATTTTGCAAGGACTTGCTGTGATCACAGGTTACCAACCTTCACCCTCTGTGGAGGACCAGCTGTGCAGGGTCAGGGTGGTGGTACTCCAAAATGATCTGTAGCTGTCTGCTTGGTGCCCAGGCTCTGAGGTATCCTGGATGGTGCAGGCCAAGGTTAGATCCCACCAGTGTTTTTCCCAGGGTCATCCTGACTGAGATATAGGGCAATCTGAGTTGGCTGTTACTTGTGTTGGGTTTAGAGATTCCCAGGAGAAGCCAAGCTGTTCATCTATGCTGGGTGCTTCTAGTGCCAGTCAGGGGCAATTTAGCAAGAGGTACATGGCCTGGGAGCTTACTGAGGCTAGCCTTTTCTTGTTTGATAGGATTTAGGAAGTTGTGAAGCTTGAGTCAAGACTAGTCATTCATATGGAAAAGTCACAGTTAAGAGCTTGGGTTGAGATGGAGTCTCAGGGGATCTTCATGTAGGGGCAGGCAGGGCTAGCCAGATTCATGGATTCTCAGTTATAGCACCTGTCTATCCTCTGTTGGCTCTGTTGGGGGAGGACTCAGAAAAGGGACAATGAATATTAAAAGGGACAATTACCTCTTCATTTTACTATGTTTTCTCTAATTTTTCACTGGTGACTGCCAGTTTTTAATGCATGCTTGCCTGCATGTATTTGTTAGACTTACCCTTAAATATTGCATGTTTTTGACCCTACTGCAAATTAAATTTTTAAAAATTTCAGTGTCTTATTGTTTATTGTTAGCATACAGACATACAATTGATTTTTGCATAGTGACTATTCTCCAGCCTCCCTAAATCATTTAATAGTTCAAGTAGAATTATTGGAAATGACTTAGGTTTTCTAACACAGTCATGTCATCTGTGGGGAGAGAAAAAGAGGACATTTTCACTTTTTTTCCAACCTGTTTGGCTTTTACTTCCTCCCCTTCCTCCTTATTAGATAGCTTGGAACTCCAGTACAATGCTGAATAGAAATACTAAGGACAAACTAAGGCTTTGTTAGTTACCTTGAGGGGAAAAATTATTTTTTTTCATTAACTATAATGCTTTTTGGTATTCATCCTTATTTAGGATGGGAAGTTTGTTTTTCTATTTTTTCTTTTCTGGTTGGCTGAAAATTGTTATCAGAAACAGTAATTCAATTTTGTCAACTGCTTTTTCTGTATCTATATTGATGTACAATTCTGTTCTTTAGTTTGTTGTTATGGTGACTTATATTGCATGATTGTTCAATGTTGAATTAAGTTCTCATTTCTGCAATAATCCCTATTTGGCCATCATGTATTGCTAGATTGAATTTTTGTTAAATTTTGTAAAATATCTTTGCATGGATGTTCATAGGGAATATTATCTGTAGTTTTTTTGTTTGTTTGTTTGTTTGTGCTGTCTTTGATTTTTGTTTTGGGTTAAAACTACTTTACAAAACATAGAAGGTGTTTCTTCTCTTCTGTATTCTAGAAAAGCTTGTGTAGAATTGATGTAATTTCTTCTTTAAATGTTTGGTAGGCTTTATCAAGTATGCCATCTAGATATGTAGTTTTCTCCGTGGGAAGCATTTTGAAAGTAAATTTATTTCACTTTAGCTTTTTGGAAATAACTCTATTAAGTTTATCTATTTCTTCTTGAATGAGATTTGTTCATATCTTTCAAGGAATTTATTATTTTCATCTATGTTATCAAGTTTATTGACATAAAGTTGTTTGTAACATTTTCTTATTATTTTTAATATCTTTAGAGTCTGTAGTGATATTTCCTCCTTCATGCCTGTTAATGGATATTTGTTTTTTTAATCTTCCTCTTTTTTCTTTATTGTTATAGCTAGCTATTTATTAATATTTATTTTATTGATTTTTCTGTTTGTTTACTTGTTTTCCATTTCACAGGTCCATGCTTTATATTAATATTTCCTATATTATGTTTGCTTTGGATTTCATATGCCCTTGTTTTTATGTTTTCTTCAGTGGAAGCTCAGATTGTTTTGAGATCTTCTTAGCTAATAAAAATTTCCTGTTTCCCTCTAAGCACTATTCTAGCACTAGCTCACAAAAACTGATACATTAAAATTTTATTTCTGTTCATTAGAAATATTTTCTAATTTCTTCCAGATATTTTTCTAATCCATGGGTCATTTAGAAATGTGTTGTTTAATTTACAAATATTTGGGAACTTCCCAGATTTTTTATTATTGATATCTAAGTTAATTCTATTGTCAGTAAACATACTTTGCATAACTTAAACACACATTGTTTTATTTTTCTTTAGAAGTGTAACTCCTGAGTTGTATGGTAGCTCTTTTTTTATTTTTCTTGTGGAATCTCCATACCATTTTTCACAGAGATTGAACCAATTTATAATCCCACCAACAGTGTGCAAGAGTTGTCTTTTTTCCACAGCTTCATGAACACTTGATATTTCTTGTATGATGATAATAGCAATTCTGACAGATGTTGGGTCAGAATATCTCACTGATGTTTTGATTTGCATTCTGTTATGATTATTGATATTGAGCATCTTTTCATGTAACTGTTGGATGTCTATAAGTCTTTATTTGGATATGGATCCCTAATAGTATATGTCATTTGCAAACAACTTCTTCCACTCAGTAGGTTGTCTTTTCTTTTTGTTGATGGTCTCCTTCTGTGTGCAAAAGCTTTTTAGTTTGATGTAATTCTATTTGTTTATTTATGCTTTTGTTGTTTTTGCCTTAGGAAACATAACCCCAAAACATTTGGCTAAATATGATATCAAAGACTTTACTGCCTATGTTTCTTATATGGGTTTTATAGTTTAGAGTTTTACATTTAAGTCTTTAATCTATTTTGAGTTTTTTCTTATATATATAGTATAAGTGTTCTAGTTTAATATTTTTGCATGTATCTGTTCCATTTACCAAACACCATTTATTTAACACATTGTCTTTTCCCTACTGTCTATTCCTGCCTTTTGTTAAAGATTAATTGACCATATAAGCATGAGATTATTTGTAGACTCTCAATTATGTTCCATTTATCTATGGATACTATTTTGATAACTGTATCTTTTTAGTATAGTTTAAAATCAGGGAATATGATATTTCCATCTTCGGTCTTTATAAAGATTGCTTTGGGGACCTCTGGCTAAGATGGAGGTGTGGGTAGACATACCACAGCTCCTCGCACAACCAAAAGAAGGACGACAATAATTTAAAAAAAAAAACAACCAGAACTGACAGAAAATCAAACTGTATAGAAGTCCGACAACCAAGGAGTTAAAGAAGACACACTTATCCAGACCAGTAGGAGGGGCAGAGGCTCGCAGCTGTGCAGAGAGGACTCGCAGCAAGGCAGTGGCTGGAGGACTGGAGCGGCAAGACTGAGGCTGGCACACCCAGAGAGGCAGCGAATTGTGGAGCAGGATGGGCAAAGCTACAGCTGGCTGGCAAGGTGGCGGCTGGTAGAGCAGGTGGTCCCACATTCGTGTGCAGATAAACCAGGAGAAACAACTGGGGAGCGGGACGGACTGCACAACCCAGGGCCCCAGTGCAGGAAAATAAAGCCTCAAAACACTGATTGAAAACACCTGTGGGGGTTGAGACGGCAGCAGGAGATACTCCCACCCTCACAGGAGAGTTTGTTGGAGAGACCCACAGGGTCCTAGAATGTACACAAACCCATCCACATGGGAATCAGTACCAGAAGGGCCCAATTGCTTGGGGGAATTGGGGGGAGTGGCTGAAATTCAGCAGAGAGCAGAGCAAGCACCATTGTTCCCTCTTGCAGCATCACAATGCAGTGACATAGGCTGCCCTGCCTGGGTGAACACCTAAGGCTCCACCCCTCACTACATAGCAGGTGTGTCAAGACAAACAAACAAAAAAAAAAGTGGCCCAAATGAAAGAACAGATCAAAGCTCCAGAAAAAATACAACTAAGGAAAAAAAGATAGCCAACCTACTATCAGGTGCACAGTTCAAAGCACTGGTTATCAGGATGCTCGTAGTTTGGTTGATTTTGATCACAAATTAGATGAAGAAATGGAGGCTACAATAAATGAAATGAAGAAAAACGCACAGGGAACCAACCAATAGAGATGGGAGGAAAACTGGGACTCAAATCAATGGAGTGGACCAGAAGGAAGAAACAAACAACCAAACAGAAAAGAATGAAGACACGAGAATTCAAAAAATGAGGAGAGGCTTAGGAACCTCCAGGTCATCTTTAAACATCCCACCATCTGAATTATAGGGGTACCAGAGGGGGAAGAGAAAGAGGAACAAGTGGAAAACTTATTAGAACAAATAATAAAGGAGAACTTCCCCAATCTGGCAAAGGAAATAGACTTCCAGGAAGTCCAGGAAGCTCAGAGAGTCCCAAAGCAGTTGGACCCAAGGAGGAACACACCAAGGCACATTATAATTACATTACCCAAGAATCAAATGAAGGAGAGAATTCTAGAAGCAGCAAGGGATAAGGGGACAGTCACCTACAAAGGAGTTCCCATCAGACTGTCAGCTGATTTCTCAAAAGAGACCTTACAGGCAAGAAGAGGCTGGAAAGAAGTATTCCAAGTCATGAAAGTCAAAGACCTACATCCAAGATTGCTCTATCCAGCAAAGCTATCATTTAGAATGGAAGGGAAAATAAAGTGCTTCTCAGATAAGGTCAAGTTAAAGGAGTTCATCATCACCAAGCCCTTATTATATGAAATGTTAAAGGCACTTATCTAAGAAAAATAAGATAAAAAATAGGACAGTAAAAAGATAGCAAACTCACAGATATTAACAACCACACCTAAAACAAAAGCAAAGTAAGCAAACAGCTAGAACAGGAGCAGAAACACAGAAATGGAGATCACATGGAGGGTTAGCAACAGGGGAGTGGGAGGAGAAGAGAGGGCAAAAGGTACAGAGAATAAGTAGCATAGATGGTGGGTAGAAAATAGACAGGGGGAGGGCAAGAATAGTGTGGGAAATGTAGAAGCTAAAGAACTTATGACACACGGACATGAACTAAAGCAGGGGAATGTGGGTGGGAGGGGGTATGCAGGGTGGAGGGGAATGATGGGGGAGAAATGGGACAACTGTAATAGCATAATCAATAAAATATGTTAAAAAAACTTTCTGCACATCTTAGGAAACCATCATCAAAATGAAAAGCGTACTAACTCTATGGGAGAACATATTTGCCAATGATACCTTGGACTAGGGTGAATGAAGTTGTAGATCTGGTGCTTTGCCCTGAAAGGTAATTCAAGGAGGGAGGGTTTATAAAATCTACTCAATCATATATCTTTTAAGAAGAACAATCATTTCTTCAATGAAAAATGATATCTATTATCCCTTGTGATAATTAACGTGCCCTCTGCTGCAGATCTCAATAAAAACAATTCCTGTCTCCACCTGTGGATTCTGATTAGTGTACAGCTAATTGCCCCTAGGATATATATCATAGTTAAATTAACTACACATATATGTTTTGTACTTGAAAGTGAACAAAGGTTTTGACAAGGTAACAAGTATTCTACCACTTGCGCTTTATAAAGCTAGCCTCGAGCTTGTAAAATCACTTTGGGAGCACCAAACTTAGTTCAGGGGTCAACAGTGAGAACATCCCATCAGCTGTGGGACTTTTTAAAAAAAAAACATTTGAATGACATCTGCTTACTGCTCTGCAAGAAAATCATGAGCTCATGAGTAGATCCAATAGTGCTTTATAGTCTTTGTCTTGTGCAATAATTCAGATTCACTGAAAAATAGACTCTAAGAAAAAAAATTAGATGTGAAAAAGAATAATAGAGTTCATGAGAGAGAGAAGGCGTAAGAACTTAGGGAGAGTCTTTAGACCACAGGTGGCAAACACAAGGCCCATGGGCCGAATCTGGCCCTCTACCTTGTTTTATCTGTCTTGGCACCTTGTTTGTACCTGGCGGCAGCACTGAGTTGTTGCCCAACTCTTGAGAAGTAGCAACATTTATGGAGTGCTAAAATTACATTCAGCCCTTTGAAGGCAACCACGAGGCTGATGTGACCCCCGGTGAAAATGAGTTTGACACTCCTGCTTTAGACGGTGATGCAAAACTTGTGCCTGCAAACGAAGAGCTGGCAGGAAGTGGGCTTAGAGAAGAAAGTCTATCAGACAGCAGCACAGTTTTAACAAGGGGTCAGCCAGGAAAATAAGAAGTCCAAAAGCCCATGCCAGCCATGAGGAGAGTCTCCCATCTTACAGGCACCTTAGCTTCTCTGACACACAGTCTTTGTTTTTCAGAGATGCCCCTGAAAAGTGTGGTCTTCGTTCAAATGCAGTGGTGGATTTAATGTGTGGCATCTGGAGCCATGAGAAAATTATATCTCTACAACAGGAGATCTGAGTGGTGCATCATCCTGACTGCCCCAACTGCTTTGAATATTTGGAAATAATGTTCCTTTCCTAAAACTAAGCTCATGCTTGAATCAAGTATCTTTTATAAGAAAATCAACAATGCCTCTTTTACTTGAGGTAATTTTGGTACTTATCCATGTCATATGAGTAAGAATAATGTGATATGTAACTAAAATGTTAATTTTTGCTTAAATATTTTCCTTAGGAAAGGACTTTAAAAGATGATAATTATAAGAATCTTACTTCTAATGGTCCTTTTAAGGACTTAAGGGCATCACAATGAAGTTAAATGGCTACTACACTGGATGTCGGATGTCCTGACTCTGAATTTTGCTAGTGGAATGACCTTGGGCAGATTACTTGACACTCCCGGTTCTTAATGTTCAAATAGGCAAAAAGATTTTTTTCTTCCTACTATAAAATTTTGTGCCTTTAAAGCAAGACAAAACTTTATTTTACCAAAAACATTCAAATTAAAAAATCATGGGATACAATAGTGAGATGCACTTTATGCTTTGTGTGTATGTTTGTATATATGAGTTTAATAATAAGCATATTAATACCCTCCTATACTAGTTTAAAGTGTAAATAGATATAATTTTTTAATTTATTTTTATTTTTTCCATTACTATTTAGTTCCCTTATACTCCCCTCCTTCCAGCAATCACCACATTGTTGTCCATGTCCATGAGTCCTTTTTCCTTTTTGCTCAGTCCCTCCACCTCCTAAAAATAATTTGGTAATATGTATCCAGATACCTTAAAAAGTAGCCATTTTACAATCTTATTCAAGAGCATCATCAAAATTCCAACAAAAATCCACATATAAGGATGCTTCAACACAGCACTATTTAAAATAATGCAGAATTAGAAACAATATGAATGGCACCCTATTGGAATTGTTTAAGAACTGTCTTGATACAACTATTATATAGACTATTCCAGTGCCATGTAAAAGTATGTTTTTGAAGAAAATAATGGTTTGTAGTAATTATATATAGGAAATGAGAGATTGAAAGCTACATCCATTATTATTCAAATTTTGTTAAAATATACATGTAGACAAAGATCAGAAAAAACTTCAAATGCACTAGCTAAAGAGCATGTACAAATAACCCGTGGACATGGACAACACTGTGGGGATTGACTGTGGGAGTGGGGGGTGGGATGGGTGGAAGAGAGCAAAGGGGAAAAATTGGGACAAATGTAATAAAATAATAATTAAAAAATCTTAAAAAATCATTCTTGCTTAGTGGTGGGATTACAAATGCATTTTAGTTTTTTATCTGCTTTTATTCTGCCAAATTTTCAATAACCAATAATCATTGCATGAACAGTTATTTCCAATAAGCAGTTATCGGAATGAACAATTAGTATAGCCAATAAATATATTTTAAAGATAAAATAATGTTTGAGGAAAAGGAGCTAAAACAAAGAAAAGAAGTTTCAGAAAAGAGATAGCAAATTTGAGTTCTATCTTTAAAAATAATCCAAACACTTTAGAAATAAAATAAATATTATCAACCATTCATGTATTATGAATATCACATTGTTTTTGCTATCCACAGTCACTAAAATATGTTTGATCTGCCTGGAGTTTGCACTGTAAATCATTTGGGAACAACACATCAAAGTCAAGCCTATTTAATTTCTTCATTTTTTTTAAACTCATTCTCCCAGGGCTTATCCTCCCTTTTCTGATCAAGCCAAACACTACCATGCTTAGGGGACATTATTTCATGTACAGAGCACCAGCCCTTGGATGCTTTGAATTTTGTTTTTTAAATCCTTAATGCCCCATTGTGCATTAATCTGTCAGTATTGGATTGTAGAAAGAATATTTCCTAACCACTGATACTCTAGACATTATCTGTGGAGAAAAATTGGGGGAGTATAATATCAGCACACAGTGACTTATTTTATTTATTTTAAAATTTATATTATTTTTTAAATCCTCACACAAGGATCTGTTTATTGTTTTTAGAGAGAGAGGAAGGTAAAGAGAGAAACATTGATGTGAGAGAGAAACATGGTTTGGTTGCTTCCCTTAAGTGCCCTGACTGGGGATCAAACCCACAACGTAGGTACGTGCCTTGACTAGGAATTGAACCTACAACTTTTGGTGTATGGGACAAAACTCCAACCATCTGAGCCATCCAGTCAAGTCCACAATAATTTATTTTTTTAAGTGTTCTGTTCAACTCAGTTTACTAAATATTTACTATCCAATTCTCTGCCATCAAAGACCCTGATTATGCAAACATATATTTTAAACCACTAAAATGTCTATGCATTGTTATAAGTGGTAGATGTTTGGAGAGTTTTTGTCTATGACATCAGACTCCATTGTGGCTGAGGTCACAAATTATAGTCTGGTTCTGGAAATAAGGGATGACAATTTTCTTGACCTCAGGTTTGTCTTTTGATGCACTCTTCACAGCACCACGGAACCAACCATCACTCCCAATGATTTCTATGTTTCACAGGGACCCAGAAACAATCAATATGATCAAATCCTTAATCTCTAGCTTACTTTCTTTGTGTATTCCAGATTGGGGATAAGAACATGTGTTCCTAAGTAAACAACAATCGAATGCTAAATGTCTCAAAGTCAAAAAGTGAGTTTCTCTAGCTTAACTTTGTTTTACCTAGCCTCTAAGATATGAAACTAAAGTGGTCCAGATTTTTTCTGATGTCAACTATAAGACTTTAATCAATAGTCAATGCTGACTTGTCCGTGTATGAAGATGAATCATTGTTTCTTAAGCATGTGTTTTAAAATGCAAGCTTTTATATTGAAGTGGTGTTCAACTGATCTAAGGCAAAAGGATGAATGAGGAAACTTAACATCCATTAAATATCCATCATCTGCAAGACCTCTGCAGCAAGCTTTATATATGCTATCTCATTTATATTTCCAAACAGCCCTATGTGATAATTATTAATGTTTAAATTTTAACAGTAAAAACCATGTTTCAGATAGGATACTGAACACACGTATGGCCATATATTTAATTAATAGCAAAGATGAGCTTTGAACCTATGTTTCTCCCTCTGCCACTTCACGGAAACTTTCAATGCCATTGTTGTGAATAGCTTTAAATCAAAACTAAAGAATTTGAAATTTCTAAGATATGAAGTTACTTGCACAGCAGGAGCAAGTGTTTTCTCTTTTTGATTAGAAAATTATTGCAAGTGTAGAAGGTGGTCAAGGGTAAGGAGCACAGGTTTCTGGTCCCTGCCGCTTAATACATTTTTTATGATGTATGTAAACCCATTCAATTTTTCTGAATCTCTATTTCTTATCTGTCAAATTAACATATTACTAAAATTTCTTTCAATTAGCTACTTATATTGACTATGGTGATATGAGTACATTGTAAACTATAAAGTACTACATAAATATTTAGCTTATGATGGGTGCATTTGTTTTCTAGTTCTGTCATAGCAAAGAAAAAAAAACTGGGTGGCTTAAAACAATGGAAATGTATTGCCACACAGTTCTGGATGTTGAAAGTCTGAAATCAAGATCCCTGGGGCCACACTGTCTCTGACATCTCCAGGGGAGTATCCTTCTTTAACTCTCTGTTCTGGCGATCGACCTTTCTTTGTTTCCATGTATGTTACTATAGATACACGGCTACCTTTTCCTTGGGTTTCTTCCAATGATCTTCTCTGTGTCTATGTCCATATGTGTGCCCAAATTTCCCCTTTTTGTAAAGATTAGGGCCTATCATAATGGTCTTAATTTTAACTTGATTAACTCTGTAAAGCTCCTATTTCCACATATGGTCACATTCTTTTGAAGGGACACAATTTAACCCATAACAAAGGAGTAGTACTAAAAGAAATAGTTAGTGAAAGGAATGAAAAATAAGTAAAAAGGCAGTAAAGATTAGGGAGACTCTGCTCATATATTTTTATGAGGATAATAATGAAAACTCCCTTATAAAAAATCTTATTGATGATCAGGTTTCCCACTGACGGAACATCTGTTATCTGCCTGGAAGCTGGCAGGATCAATCAGGCTGAGCAATCAAATGATAAGGAGTTTGAGGCCTCTGAAGACTCCAGAGTTCTTTCATATGCATCTGTAAGGATTTATGAAATATACATTTGTCCTTGTATCTATCCAAGAGCATCTGAATTAGAGGATCTGAGGTAAGACATGTGAATTGGTTTAAAAAGCTCCACATGTGATAAACACTTCTGATTTAGAACTTTCCAAGGTCTGAAGAATTGTACAATTATTAGACCTGACTCGGTAATTTTGAAAAAGCTTAGAGTGAAATTCCAAGCAGTCCCATGGAAACCAAGTTTCAGCAGGTTCTCTTGGTGCTGTCCTTGGTGCTGACTTAGGTCCGTCTGAAACGTCTTGCTTCGAGTCTGCCTTCTTATGGATTCTGTTATCTGTTTTGACATGAACTCTTTGTTCGCATTTAGCGTGACAGATTTTCCTGACTCTGCGCTTTCACTTAAAACATTATTTACTGGTCATCCCTAGCTGGGTTAAGTCTAGATAGTATTTACCGCGGAAGACAATTGGAAATAATTTATGTGTAACAGCAAGATATTAAGGTGAATATATTGCTAAAAATTATAATTGCTGTGTACAGAACTCAGTATAAACAAATTGTAGGGCACACAAGAATCGTATGAGGTATGTAACAACAAGTAGACAACTGGATCACAACCTTGGGGCTGAGACTAAAGGAGGTACAGTTTTAAAAGTCCAATGAATTATTTTAGTGTACACCACCAGTTAAGAAGTGCTACTTTAACAATAAATGACTTGTGACTGCAAGTCAAGCTTTCCTAGAATTTGATGTATCCCTTTTCAGTGTCAAAATTTATTTTCTAGCCCTAGCCAGGAGACTCAGTTAATTGAAGTGTCATCCAGTACACAAAAACGTTGTAGGTTCGATTCTGGTCAGGGCACATATTTAGGTTGTGGGTTTGATCCCCTTGGGGTACATACAGGAGGCAAGCAATTGATGTTTCTCTCTCATGTCAATATTTCTCTCTCTCCCTCCCTCTTTCCTTTCCTTTCTCTCTAAAATCAATAATAAAAATATCAAGTGAGAATTTAAAAAATATTTTAAAATTTATTTTCTAGGTACAAATGAGACTCCTATGGGAGTTTTTCAGCAAATAGATGCACAGACACTGTTATTTTTCTTCCCTTTTCTGGTTTTGTTTTGATGAGCAATTTCTAGACAAATAGATTTGGTTTGTGCTTTGGGGTTGTTGGAGATGAGGAGGAATAACAACAGCTGAAAGATATCTGTTGATTCAGAGTAAGGCAATTATCTACACATAACTCTCATCTTCCTTTAATTATGAGGCAAGGACTCACTTGTCATGTTATTTTTGGAAGCATAACTGCAACAGTAATCATAAAATTAAATGATATATTTTTGTATATTAAATCACACAACTTTCCCATTGATAGGTGTAACAAATATCAGTGCATTATAAATCCAAGGCTTAAATCTCAGATTCTGAAACTCTTGTTGTTAGATGCAGAATGATGGAATTGGGTTCTGTCCTTGGCTGCCATGAAGATAGGAAATGGCTTGAAACTTTTAAAAATGTATTTATCGGAATCCCTATTAAACTACTTAAATAATTGCAGACATGGTAGGAAGCTAAACTTACTCCACAAAATGCAGGATAATCACTACAAAATATTAGCAGGCCTATTTGCAGTTTTACAAAGAGCTGCAGCTGTTGCTGCATTGACTTTAACAAGGTGTCTCTTTCTGGGGCATCAGCCCGAGTAACTAGTGCTAATTGAAAGCAGAAGAGAGGAAGTACTGTTAACAATGCGGCTCCAAAAGTCTGAGAAGTCAGTCTGAAAAAAATGCCAGAGCTGTGCACAGTGTCCAGATTCTGAAATTCCACTACTTCTCAATCTCAGAAGTACAAGAATGTGGTATTACCCCTGCTTTTTAAAAAGCCGTCTAAAAATAATCTCCTTACATTCTATATACAATGAGCTCTAACTATGGAATTGCCTCAAGGTATCTGAAGGTGTATAGGAATTGAATCTTGCTGGTTGTTATAAATTCTTCCAGGCTGTTAGAACAGATGTTTTTGCCTTATCACTTTTCACCTCCTTCACTCTTGACTGGGTTTTAAACTTATGCAAACATAGTATAAACTACTAGCTCTGTTTGCTGGTTGGCAGTTTTATCCATTCCCTGTAAAAGGCACCAAACTGGGTCTCAGGAAAAGCCTGTTATTTGGTAAAACACTTTCCCAGATGGATCCAATATGTAATAAATAAATAAGGACTACTTAGGTATGAAAATTGGTATTTTGGCATAATCTTATCAAATTACCTGTTTTGTGTGCTGTTACTATGCAGACCATGATTTCAGAATGGTTGGGTAAAAGAAGTGTAGTTTTATCATTCAGTGGGGTCTTGTAAATCTGTAATACATTATTGTACTAAAAACCTGTAATTCAAAAGCCACCATGACTTTATACTTTTCCTATCACACTTCCTTCAGCAAAGTAAAAGGGGAAGAAATAAATGCACATAGTAGAGTGCATTACTTTTTCCTCTCTTTCACCTGAATTTGGTAAGGTGCTCACAACATTTTGGTTCTTTTTGGAATCTGTTTCCTTCAGTCTAAACCAGTTGTTTTCTCTGAACAGCAGCCTGAAAAAGAAATATTGTTCGGATAATTCTTTTCCAAGCCTGTATATTCTTGGAGTTGGAGCTGACTAAACCCATGAATGATTTACACTCTTGTTTATCCAAACAGCTTTATAGTTTCCCATTAGTCTCCTCAGACCCCAAAGGGTTTCCTCAGCAGCAGCACACTGACTGAGCACACACATATAATTTAATCACACTTGAACTAATGGATGTTTAAGAACAGGAATGTTTTTGTTAAAATCGCAATTTTAGATAAAATTGGGGAGAGAAGCCTACAGTGGAGCTTATTATGTATTGCTTATTTTCTATTACAGCTAATGTTCTAATTGCTTCTCTTGGAATGAATCAAATCCCATAATTATAAATAATTAATATTTCTCTAGAGCAATACTAAATCTAGCCATCATTTGAGGATCCAAACATGCAATAAAATCTAATAAAACATATGCCTCAATATTATTACTAAATCAAATCCAAAGTGAAATCTTATTGGATCTAGGCCTCAGGAAGACACATCTGAGTGGATGAATTAGAAACAAGAAAGGATAGATAAATTTTTTTCTTGTATGGGTGTCACACAGAGACTCACTAATGCAAATTCTTTTAATCGTGAAGCAAGATCAACATCTACATGGCCCTCAAAATTTTTTATTAAAATAGATAGAGTATTTTATATGACCTCTATAGTTTATGGTAATTTTGCATATGGGACAATACAATATACTTCATATTCAACTTAGATAATTTCCCCAGGGCATGCTATCTAAAATTAGCCTAACGGTGCAGTTTCTTGCTTGACAGAGTTCTTTTCTCAATATCTTGTGTCTGACATGCACTTTTCATTCTAAAGGAACTACTGATTCATGTAAGGAAAGAACAGCAAAGACATTACCATAACATCTAGATACTGAAAAAAATATGTCTGTACTGAGGACCAAATTACTAGCATGTTTCCTGGTTAAATCAAATACTGGACAGCTAGGGCTATAAAAAGGATAATCAGGCTTTTATAAAAAGCAATAAATACAAATCTCTGTTAGGAGTGATTGAAGAAGACAGTTCTTCAACATTTATATTTGTGTTATTTCTGGATCTCCTGTCTCCTCCCTGTAATTACATGCAGCAGATGCTTTGTTTTGCATTCAAAATGTTTGAGGGTAGTTCTTACTGTTAGGTGAGAAATCATTGGCTGCAGCTTTATAATGCAGAATAGGTTGGAGGAAAATTTTAGAGATTTTTGTGAGCCATTGTTAAACTTTCCACTTATTTAACTAAGAGCAATAAGTATGTAATTACAGATGAAAGGTGTAGTGGCTGCTCTTTCAGATCCTAAGGCTTCATTCAGCCATTCACCCACCCATCCTTTTCCATCACGTACCCGTTATACATCTCTGCATCTGTTCCTAGGCATACTAAGTACTGGAGAAATACTACTAAAAGGTAATAGGAATTGAGAAAATAGGGATTTTTTTTTCCTGAGGATCCCTATATCCTAAAGCATGCTAACTTTATTTCTCAGACCCAGACAGTTAACAGCTTTCTCAGTCAGGGCAGAGCATGTTTTGACACTAGACCAAGGTTTTAGAAGATGCTTGAGGAAAACCCTTTCACACTCTAGGAAATGCCATGTAAACATTAAACATCCATTTTTACAATTTTGAGACCCTCTTTTATGCAGTAAATAAATCTAGAAGTTAAATTAAAAATTCATAAATTTTACAAGTAAAGCTAGAAGGGTAAAGTTGCTGATCATTAATTTGTGGGAATGTGTAATCTCGGAATATTTTCTTCTCCAAGGATACTCAATTTTTTTGCCAAATTTTGCTGTTGTAGATAGAAAAAACATATATATCTTTGTTAATAATTACTTGACTTCAAAGATAAACCCACTGAAGCAATGTTGAACAAAAAATTAAAAATATATTGCAATGATACAAGAGAATCATAAAGACATTTACTCCGATATAGAGAAAGTAGTCAGCAACTAAGATAGTTATTCTTTTTTCTGCTTTCTCTCTTTCAATGTCCTATGATCTCTTGTCTCTTTCTGGATGTTTGCTTTTACTTTCTCTTCCTTTAGGCTAACATTCTCTTGTTTGCCATTCACTTGGAACACAAAGGACAACCCTGTCCCTTTACTTGTCCCCTCAGCTTCACACTTCTGATTACTAACTAGTGTCCCTGGATATCAATTTCAAATTCCTAGTCAAGATACTCTGATTGATTTAGTTTAGCCAATTGGTTGAATCTCCTGAATCAGATACTACCTTATCTCTAATATTTAGATAATGAGCATTTTTCATAGGTCAGTATAAACCCAGACTCATTTCCCACTAAAGCACTCCAAAGGAAAATAAACTTAGAGTTTCATTTCTTTCTTTGAACGTATTCTTTTTACATGCAATAACTTTTATTTTACTGTAAATATTTTCCTCTCTGGGTTTATACAAAATAATGTGTGCCAAATGAAAAACAAAGATTAGGTTTTAAGTAACCAGAGTCTGCTGAGCCAATGATAATATATTACTTGAACAAGTTCTTTCCTTGTTGGAATGAAGCATTTTGTTATTATCTAGCACCTTATCATTTATTCCATGTATATATTTAATAATGAATTTAATACATTTAATTCAGTATATTTTATCTAAATATTTTCCCTTTAACTGTTTTATTAGCTTTAATTAATTAGTTTTTATTAATTAATTTTAAACTTTTGATCTTTTAAGCTCTCAAATGATATCTGGTTTATTGAAATCAGTCAAGTGATCAATGGATAGTTAGAAGAAGGAATTATTCCATTGTTTAAAAATTAAGATAAATTATGTGATTTCTATCCCTTTATCCTATTACTGAATTTAGTAATTTTCTCCTTATCTAGTCTTTTTCAACTCCAATTCATCTCACACTTCAGCTAGAGATGTTTTAAAACAAGTATCTGCTTACGACATTCTCTCTCCCTCAAAACAAAATCAGCTATTTTGCTTATGCGATAAAGCCCAAAAACCCTTTTAATCTGGCAACAAGGCCCTTAAAAACTATTCCCAAATAATTTTCTAACCTCTACTCATGTTCCCATTTCTCAAGTCTATAATACAGCCACACTGTTACTTACCAAACAGTCCAGGCTATTTTATACTCTGCCTGAGATAACTAGGTTTGCTTCCAACCTAACCTGTCTGGTGAATACCTTCCTTAACCATCTCCACCCTCTCTCACCAAACCCATTACCTGTCAGAGCCCAGCTAAGATATCAATTCTTTGAGGAGCTTTTGCTGATAACCTCAGGCAGAGTTATTCACACCCCAATTAAACTGACAATAGATGTATATCATAATCGATTGAGTATGTGCCGGGGACCTCCTATAAATTATGATCTACCTTGAGGGCAGTGACCTGGATGGAAGTATTTTATACTTGTATTTAGCACAGGGTGCACATGTGCTCAATAAATATTAAACCAAGTGTGTGCATGAATAGATAGAATGAATGAATGAATGAATGAATGGATGAATGAATATGACGCTATTACAAATCATTTAGTGAACTTTGTCAAGTCACCCGATTTTTTTGGAGAGCTCTGATTTCTAATAGATAAAGTGATCATTGTTCTATTCTTATCACTAGTCCTACAGTAGGGCCCTGATGTATTTATGTTTTCCCAGAAAAAATAGAATTAGGATGAACTATTTCATTTTTTGATAGTTTAATTTTAATAATTTGGTTTGTTGTTTTGCTTTCTTCACCATAATTGCAAGAAGACTGAAATCCTTTAATACAACCATGTTCCATAAAATAATACTTGTATTAATAGAATAGCACTATTTTGTACTTTCTAACACATTTCTTATTCTTAAGAACTCATAAGGTCTTTGATTTGCTTATTATTTCCAAAATGGAGTTCTAAGACTTATTTTAATGGCCAGTCCTAAATTTATTTCTTGGTTATTTAAATAATCATATGTGTAATTCACCATATTCTCAAAAACATTATGAAAAATGTGTCCATAAAATTTTATCCTATGTCTTTATTTTAGTCCATTCTCAAACAGCTTTGGGTAATGTAAGCTGGTGGCCTTTGCAATGCTTGATTCACAGTATAGTTCAGTATCAATGTCAATCATACCATCAGTTGGACAGTTTTATAATGTGCACAGGTCAGCATAATGGCCCAGTGACCTAATCAGTTCATTCAATTCAGCAAGTGACTATTATTTAATATGGTGCTACTTCAAAATATTATTATAATCATCTGCAATATCTCTGATTAGAGTCAGGGATAACTATGGAACATTTTAAATTTTGCATATATTTCATCAGTTTCCAACTTCTAGTTTTCATAAGGATCTGCTAATTCTGACTTATTGAATTTTTGAAATATTTAAAGAATTGTTCACATAGTCTCTTCCCGATATGACTAAATTTCTGTGCCAGAATTTTAATGACAAAATTATGCACCATTCCCCATCTTGGGGTGTGTGAGCAAAGATGGTTGGTTATAAGAGGTCAATTTTGACATCAGCTGCTTCACAAGTTAATTGGAGAAATGGAGCACCACTAAAAAATCACAATATTCTTATAAAAAAAGATAAAACAATGATCCATAAAACCATGAAGAAAAAAATTTCTAGTTATGGGAAATGTAGTCTCCTGGCACAGGTAGCAGACAGGAGCTACATTTATTAAATACCTACTATGTGCCAGTCATGAAGAGAGCACTCTACATAAATCAGCATAGTCATTCACCACAATCCTGAGAGGTAAGAATTATGCATGGAGGTTAAGCAATCCATTCCAGATCACACAATGTATGAAACAGAACTGGATTTGGATTCACATCCATAGGTTTCCCAAAGATCTAAAACCAGGTAGTACAGACCTCAAAGAAGAGGCAGAATTTCTGCTGGCACAGATAGCAGAAGGTGAGAAGAGATCCGAATTGTCTGGAAGTTTTAGTCTCCCTTGACTTTTCTGGAAACAGACTGGCATTGAAATTAAGATAATGAAATTTGAAGTCATATTATCTGAACTCAAACCTTAGTTTCACTGAGAATGAATACAGGGTGGGGCAAAAGTAGGTTTACAATTGTTTGTATGGAAAACAATGCAATAATTAATAAATAATAATACAAGGATAAACTGTCTTGTGTACTGATAAGTGTAAAACTACTTTTCCCCACCCCTGTATATACCATATTTTCTCTATCCACTCACCCATCGAAGAGCATTTAAATCATTTCCATATCTTAGTGATCATGAATAATGCTGCAATGAACATACAGTATGCTTTTTAAAGACCTTAAGCACATATGCTCTTAGTGGTAAAACAAAAACAAAGGGCAAAATTCCACTTTTAAAAAAGCAGTATTTTAACTTTTTCTTTTTTTACTTTATTTTTATTGTTTACACTATTACAGATGTCCCCATTTCTGTGCCTCTCTGCCCCACTCCACCCCACCATCGCCCCCCGTCCATCACCACGCTGTTTTCTGTGTCTATGGGTTATGAATACATGTTCTTTGGCTGATCCCTTCACCTCATTTCACCCAGTCTCACCCTCTCCCCTCCTCTCTGACAGCTGTCATTCTGTTCCATATATTTGTGCCTTTGTTTCTGCATCTATGTCCCCTTATTATATGGAAAGATGCCTGTGTTTCAAAAGACAAAAATGTGGCAAAAGAATTTTCCATACAAGAGATACTTGAAGGGAATTATTAAATGATTTTTAAAATTAGCTTAATTTTGGTATAGTTAAGTTGCCAAATTATTTTATTGCAAAAATTGTAATTTTCTCCTTTCCCTCCTTTTTGTCTGTAAAACTTTTATAAGAAGCATGCGATCTAATGGCATAGTTTACACTCTCTTGATATTCTGAGTTAGTGCCAATAGTCTGAACAGTTCAATCCCCTCAAACATTTAGCTCTGTGACTGTGTGTGTGTACATTCATATACGCAGTCAGGATATTCTCATACTGGCTCTCTGGACCTTGGAGGATTCTAATCAGGATTGTGAAGCAAATTTAACTGAGGCCGCCCTTCCAGGAAGTTTGCCTTAATTACTTACTCTGAGTATAAATCACAGCTTTCTGCCTGTCATTTTTCAAGGCCCTGCTGTGAATCCAAACCAGGTGACTGTGTGGATATGTTGGAGAGCAGAGTGACAGAACACACCTGAGTTTCCATTTTGCTCAGGGCAGTGATTATTAATGTGAGAAATCTGGAGCCATATGAAGTGGCCAGAGTTTCAGCAGAATTTATTGCTTACAGCTTTGGGGGTCCCCTGGCCTTTACCAGCTGTTCCACACCTGAACATAAAGAACAGAAACATCCCTCTTCAATTTATCTTTCCTAGACTTGTTGCTTATGGGACTCAGATGCCAGGTGACAGGGCTGGGAAGCAGCAGTGAGAGTCTCCACCTGCACAGCCCTGAATTCCTCAAAGAGCCCTTGTTCTGACTCTGGTGCAGACACTAGCTTTTAACAGCGTGTAAGCTTTAAATCTGGAAGAAAGGGAAACATACATAGACTTACTTTTTTTAGTGTATGATCTTCCATTTAATCTGGGACAAATTGATTAACTGAGCAGGAGACTGGAGTCTCCTGAAGGGTTCAAGGACTCTGTCTTCCTTGGGACATGAGTGCAGTAAGTCTTTTTTGAAGGTCTTTTGTTGGATTTCTGCAAATTTAAAAGAGATCCCTAGGCCCTGAAATGTTGTGACTGCTACATATTAAGAGCTAAGAGAAGGTTGTTCACCAAATGAATGAATGAACACAATGTCATCTTTCTGAGATCTAGTAGGCACCATATTTCAGTGGTTAAAAACAAGCTTTGGAGGGAAGCAACCAAGCTTCTTAATTATGGTCTGTTACTTGTAAGCTATGTGACTTAAGGCAAATATCTTAAACTCTAAGTCTTAATTTCTCCATCTGTAAATGAAGATAATAATAACTACCTCCTATAGCAGTTTTGAGGATTAAATGAGGCAATGTATAGCAGGGTGGATTTTGTCTTTCTCTCTACATGATAATTGACATTTTCTTAGACTGAAACAACTCAGAGCAGCAAAACAGATCCTTTTTTCATAACAGGACAAAGGAGATATGCTAGCTGGGGGCTAATCTTGGCAGTATCAAAGGTCTGATTTTTTTTTTTCAATAATAACCCAGTGACGAGCCTACAATGAGAGCTCTCCCTCACTTCTCTTCCACTCTCAGGACCTGGACAGCCGTTGAGAGGGAAGTCCACACAATACAATTTAACCTAGTATTTAGGTTCCTGAGCGAGGACTCACTGACCAATGCACATAGAAGTCAATACTGTGGCACTAGCTTTTGAGAAAAGGAAAAAAGGACACATGGACAAAGCCAAAGGGAGTAGGTTCAAGGGTAGGGGGCAGAGATGGGTGGGGTAGGGGGCCAACGTTGGGTGAAAATGGAGACAACTGTACTTGAACAACAATAAAAGAACATTTAAAAGGCTTTTATTGCAAGGCCCACCAGCAAGGAGACAGTTGGTAAGGCTCAAATCTGTCTCCTGGATTCAGAGTTTAGGCAAGATTTAAGATGTTTCTGTACCCATCTTCCTGGATGATGGATCCTTTTCTTCTAGAAGGGTTCTGATGTTCAGGCTTCAGTCAACCCTTGGTTCTTTTATTCCATGAGGAGAGCAGTTAAAGGTTCACGATTGTTACTCATGAGTGGTGTTCACAAGTGTTACTACTGGTCAGTGGTGTATATAAGATTTAAACTTTGATTCTGGGTCTTGATAGAAACAGGACAGGACCAGTTTGAACTGGTTTTGTAGTTGTCTTTAGGGTCTCCAAGGCAATCCCTTTCAAGAGCCCCTCAAACAATAATTATGAAGTTAACTTTTTTTTCTTCCTTTGGGCTCAGGACTATGGCCTCATTTTTAAGTGTTATAGCTTAAACACAGTAGGGCAGTTTCTTTATAATACAGAAATAATGCAATGTTAGAAATGAAGGATTTTTGACTTTTTGCAATGCAACTATAAAGAATTGGAAGACTGCCCTGGTGCCTGGCTGCTCTTGCACAAATTTGGGATTTGCTCATGTAGCCCCTATAAAGGGAAGAAGAGCCCATGGAAGCTGAGTTGATAGGACACATACTGCAGTCTCTGTTCTCACTGTTATACCTGCTGGTACCTCCTGGAAGAATCTTGTTCCTCTCTCCCTGGAAGAGATGAATAGAACACCTCTAGAGACACACAAGAAATGGGAAAATGTTCACTCACCTCCTCCTGCTATAAATGGTCCTCTTGAAAATCTATACTCTTCCTTGGGGTATGAGTTCTCTCTTTTCCTACAAGCTGAGTCTAGGGAGACTGGTAGGTAGAATTCAGACTAACACATGTTTTATTCTTTTTTAATGAGTTATGCTTAGATAGGATATAATTAGTTCCCAATTCCACCTTTGAAACTAGGAAGTTAATCCTCAACCAGAGAGTTATAGTCACCAATAACTCATACAGGAAGCTGAGTCTAAGAAGACATGATACCCACTGGCATGTGGAGAGAGGAAGTTAGAGAGGAATGTAGTAAAGCAGACCAATGGGCCCTGAATTAGAAGAAGCAAAACATATTCCAAGGTAGGGGGTCAGTATTGAAAAAAATGAGAGCGTAAGTAAACGAAAGTGTGCATTCTGAAATTTTCATGCCAGTGTTTATAAGTTTGGAATATGATACTCAAATTCCTGCAAAGCTAACATTTTGTGTAATATTTATTCTTTTCTTCTTCCTCTGTTTTTTCTACTTTTTTTCCCTCTCTCTTCCTCTATCTCAACACCTGCACCCACAAACACAGACATTCAAACCACAATCATATACAAAATCCATACGCAATCAACAGTGACTGTTTCAGCAGGAGACCTTGAATCCTCGAGCAGTGCACTTTGCTGATGCTGACAATCTCAGTTGCTTCCTGGCTAAGCAAGATACATTCACTAAGGAACAACTTTCTGGACATCTCAGTTAGGTGAAAACTTTTTGTCTCCGTAATTGATTTGCAGCACCATTGTTTCTCACTGGCAATACAATTATTCCTTGTTGGAACTTGTGAAAATAAAACCATACATCTAATCAGTTGTATTCAGGGCACCGTTTTTCCTTACCTCATCTGTGAATATTTAGCTTCTAAAGATAGGTTAAGGGAGGTGATTTGAAATCTTCCTCACATACTCAGTTGTCCAAATTTTTTTTTTGAAGTTTAGCGAAATGATGACTGAGACATGGCATCAATAACAGTCCATACATTTAGATTCTGTTGCTTTGGAATAGCCCATTTCATGCTCCTTTACCATGGAGATGCACAGTTGGCCCAAATTAGCTTCTCTTATAGATAGGGCATGAAGTTATCTATTTCCCTTCCACTACTGAAATCAACATTTACAGCTCAGCATTTTACATTTCTTTGCATTATCATGTTTGCATTTAACAGCAGCTTCCTTGTGATACTGTGATTTTTCCTGGAAAAAAGAAAAACAAAGAATTACACAAAGGAGAAAGGTGATCAGAAAAACATTCTGGGCAAAACAGATAAAATGTCAAAAGGAAGGAGATCATGGTGCATTTGGGGAACTAAACATAGATCATTATGTTTGAAATATAGAGTGAGTCAAAAGGGAGTTACAGAAGCAATGAGAAGTGAAGATAGTGAGTTAAAAGGGGTCAGGTTATGAAGGGACTTGCAAAATTTATTGATAAATTCAGGTTTCATCTTGAGGACAACAGAGAGGTAGTAAACGGTTTTAAACATCCAAAACAGACGGCTGCCATTCCCCTTTCCAGAAAAGCAGATATTGTAATTCTCTTGTTATTCTACATAAATGTATTATTATCCTGGAGTTTGGAATAAGTGAGTTTTCATATTGAAACTTAAACTCATTTTGCCTTCTGTGCAGACTTTTAAAAATCACTCCTTTATGACACTTTAAACAAATCCTATCAAATGCTATAACTCGCTACAGAGGACAAGTTTTGTTATTGAAGAATTTTTGATATAGATTTTCATATATAATATATACCCTCTATTTTGGTCTCAGGTTGGATAAAGTAAGTGGGATGTGTGAACGATATCTAGTTTCCTTATATTTCTCTCATTCCTAGACTTTCTTTCCATGAGATCCTTCCTGCAAAGATCTAATTTTCTATACAGTTTGTTTTTGAAATCTTTCCTACCTCTTTATTTTATTACCTTTTAAAATTATTTTTCAATTACAAATTGCATTTAATATTATTTAGTGTTACTTTTAGATGTACAGCACAGTGGTTAGAACATCATATACTTTACAAAGTGCTATCCCTGGTATTTCCAGTACCCATTGAAACCACACATAGTTATTACAATATTATTGACTGTATGCCCTATACTGTACTTTACATGCTGTGACTTTTTTGTAACTACCAATTTGTACTCCTTAATCCCTTAACCTTTTTCTCCTATTTCCCCTAATCCCCCTACCCTCTGGCAACCATCAGTCTATTCTGTGTGTCTATGAGTCTGTTTCAATTTTGTTTGTTAATTTATTTTGTTCTTTAGATTCCACCTATAAGTGAAATTATATGGTATTTATCTTTCTCTGACTGACTCATTTTACTTAGCATAATACCCTCTAGGTCCATCCATGCTGTTGCATTTATGCATTTTCTTTTTTTAATTGTTGTTCAAGTACAGTTGTCTCCATCTTCTCCCACCACTACCCCCACCCCACCCATCCTCACCTCCCACCCTTGATCCTGTCCGCCTTTGGCTTTGTCCATGGGTCCTTTATACATATTCCTTGATGACCCTTCACCTATAAGTGGAACCTAATCAACAAAACAAATGAGCGAGCAAAATATAACCAGAGACATGGAAATAAAGAACAAACTGACAGTAACCAGAGGAGAAGGGAAGGGGATAACAGTGGAAAAAGGCGAAGGGTCTATACATTTTCTTAATGGTGTACTTTGATAAACAGAAGTTTTTTTACATTTTGACATGCAATTTATCATTTTTCTGTTTTGGGTTAGTTCTTTTATTTTTTCTTTAATTGTTGTTTCCTTACCTCCCCTCCCCCTTCTCTGTGGTCCCTCTCAGTTTGTTCCTTGTTTCCATGCCTCTGGGTCTATTTTGCTCATTCATTTATTTTGTTCATTAGGTTCCTGTTATAGGTGAGATCATATGGTATTTGTCTTTTGCTGCCTGGCTTATTTCACTTAGCATAACATTCTCCAGTTCCATCCATGCTGTCACGAAATGTAGGACAGACTTTCTTTCTTTCTCTCTTCTGCGAGGTATTACATTGTGTAAATGTACCACAGTTCTTTCATCCACTCACTTACTGATAGGGTACTTAGGCTGTTTCTAGCATTTGGCTATGGTGAATAGCGCTGCTATGAACACAGGGATGCTCAGGTTCTTTTGAATTGTTATTTCAGGACTCTTAGAGTATAATCCTAGCAGTGGAATCTCTGAGTCAAAGGGCAGTTCCATTTTTAGTTTTTTTGAGGAAATTCCATACTGTTTTCCACAGTGGCTGCACCAGTCTGCAATCCCAACAATACACTAGGGTTCCCTTTTCTCTGCATCCTCACCAGCACTTGTTAGTTGATTTGTTAATCATGGCCATTCTGACCATCATTATGAGGTGGTATCTCACTGTGGTTTTAATTTGCATCTCTCAGATGGCTAGTGATGCTGAACATCCTTTCATATGCCTATGGGCCTTCTGTATGTCCTCCTTGGAGAAGTGTCTGTACAGGTCCTCATATCAATAGATGCTGAAAAAGCATTTGGTAAAGTACAGCACCACTTATGATGAAAATGCTCAGCAAAGTGGGAATAGAGGGAGCATTCCTGAACACAATAAAGGCCATATACAAGAAACCTACAGCCAACATATATGCAAAAGCCAAGTTTTCCCCCTAAAGTCAGGAACAAGACAAGGATGTCTGTTTTGGTTAGTTCTTCCTGTGCCCTCTCTACAGAAAGTTTGCCTATTCCAAGATTACAACAAACTCATCCACGTTTTACTTTCAAAGCTAATGGTTTAGCTTTACTTCTGGGTTAGTGGTTCATAGACCTGTGTTTCTTTAGATGTGTACATAGAGATTCATTTTCTTTCCATAGTAGTTATCCAGTTGTCCCAGCATCATTAGGGAGAAAACTCTTCTTTCCCTAATTGACTTGATTTAACTTGGCACCTTATCAAAGAATTAATTGACAATTTATATGTGGTTTTATTTTTTTTCACTCACCTATTTGTCTATACTAAAGTCATTACCACACTGCTTTGACTACTGGAGCTTTATATTAATTCTTGAAAATAGGTTGTGTAAGTTGTCCAATATTTTTCTTCTTTTCTAAATTTCCTTTGCTATTTTAACTTCTTTCATTTAGATACTAATTTTATTGTATTTTTTACACTCAATATTACTCTGCATTTGTTTCAGATATACAGAAAAATGGTTAGAAAAATCATGTATGTTATAGAGCACTCCACCCCCTTCCCCCAGCCACTGGCTGCTTCAAAAGAGAACCGTAGTGCGCTGTTGGTGGGAATGTTATCATGTTAACTGTGATTATCCCTGGATTCTATAGTTACAAGTTGTAATCTTTACTTGCAAACTTCTTTTGGGCTAGGCTCTTCTGTAATCCTCTTTTCTACTTGAGATTCTTCCCTTATTTAATGCTCTTGTACTATCAAAATGGCCTTGGTTTTCTCTGTTCTTACTGCCCATAAACATATGCTTAGGTATGCGACTTGCAACCTGCACAACTGAGGTGGAAATTTACCTCTAGAACAAGAGATTTAATGTCAAGTAACTGTTGGGGGTCATTTCATAACATATAGCACTGGAGGCTGTGTGGTGTAACCTGCTACTCAAAGTCTGTAGCAACATCAGCATCTCCTGAAAGATTCTCAAAAATGCAGGCTCTGTTCCACAGCAGCCTTACTGAATAAGACCCTGGGTTTGGACGAGACCCCCAGGTGAATGGATGAACACTAAAATTTGAGGAGCCTTGCCATACTGGTGTCCTGCAGTGGGGCAGCAGCATCTGCCCAGGCTACTTCAACTAGAAATTGTATCTTCCAGACCTTCTGAATTAGTCCTTATTCCTGCCCAGTTTCAGCCTTATCACGTTGATTCTGTGAGACCTTGATATTCTTCCAAAGGTGCGTTTGCTTGTTTGTTTTGTTTAACATACAGTTGGTTTCTATTACTTGCAAATGAGAAAATCCTAATTGACGCACAAGTTCTTTTAATTTTCTTTGAAACGTATCTCTGGAATTTCTATATTTTCTACAATGTTCAGATACTACTTTTACAATGAGTGAAATAAAGAAATTATTTTGAGGTGCATGCCTGATTAAAACCAGAGAGTTGTGAATTTAGGCCATATTGCTTTAGTTTTTCATATTTATTTAGAGAAAAATTCTATTTAAAAAAAAACCAACATTGTGTTTTGGTGTTATGCCCTCTGCCTACACTGGAAGTAAATCAAGCATTGGAGTGATGTTTACTATTATTTTGAAAGGATGCTTTTGAGGATATTCTTCATGAGCTTATAGTACGGCAGGCAGGCCCATTCACAGGGAATGTGTTTTAAGGCTCCCAGTGGAAGCCCGAACTGCGGACTGTACCGCACGCCATAGGTACTAAGTTTTTTGCTATACATACGCATCTACGATAAAGTTTAATTTATGAATCAGGTCCTGTAAAAGATTAATAACTGGCTAATAATAAAATAGAACCAATATAAAAATATATAATGTAATAAAAGGTATATTATGTATTGGGGGCCGCTGTTAAGTAAAATAAGCATTACTTGAACACAAGCAGTGCGGTATCACGACAGTCTGTCTGGTACCTGAGAGGACATATGCATCATGGGAACGCCGGGAAAGGATGATTAGTATTCTGGGAACAGTAGAGTAGAATGGCACAAGATTTTATCATGAAACTCAGGATGGCACACGGAAAGTTATGAATTATTTATTTCTGGAATTTTCCATTTAATATTTTGGACTATGGTTGACCATAGGTAGGTAAAGGGGGGACTTCTTCTTCTTTCTGAGGATCCACTGGAACATTTCTCTCATGTCTCAGTGCCAAGAGAAGCTAAACGCCTCCTGAGAACTAGCATTTTACATTTAATTTTTTTTTTGACCAAAATTGTTAATTCTGGAAATCAATGTTTTCCCAAAATTTCTTAACGATTAGAATCACCTGGATTGTTTAGTTAAATAGGTTTGAGACATTAAATCAATATCTAAAAGAGGGAGTTGGTGATTTTCATGATCCTCTAGTTGTCTGCTTTCAGTGGTTTGAAATTCTCCTGCGCATGAGCCTCCCTGGGAAAGGGTGGAGAAGCTACGTGCCCGGTGCCGATCTCAGTTCAGTTGCATCGAAATCACTGATAATGGAAATCTGTAAAAACAAAACAAAATAAAACAAATAAATAAGTACTGTGTAATCTTAACATATAGTCAAATTTTAACAGCACTCTTTTGCCTGAATTTAAGCCCACCAAATTTGCTTGGACTTACAATATGTGCTCTAAAATTAAGTTTATCCCTGTGTTTCACTTTACTATCCTGCCATTGTTTTCTTTTTGTTTTGATTTTAAAGTACATACTTTGTTCTTAGTTCCTCATAGGAATTGGATAAATCAGTGAACAGATAAATAAACTGAGCAACCAAAACCAATGGTCAAATATTCTCTCACATATACTAGAACATCAGGGGGTAAAAGCATCCACTTTTCCCAAGAAATTTTTCTCACTAACAACTCTCTAGTTATTCTGTATTCATTGCAAAGGGTTGAAGCAAACCAGCAAGAGACAGAGGCAGAAGCCTAAACAAAGCTATGCTTGTTATCTGATTTAGGTGCCCAGGGCAGGGCCTGGGGTGGTGAAATGTGAGAGGAAAAAGTAAGCATCCTTTCACTGAAGTAACCAGCTGTTCTTCGCTGTTGAGAAGACTGACACTCGATACTGCCACTTGATGTCCCCCAGAAATGCTCTGTAATATATCACCAGCACTGGTGACGCTGTACAGGCCAAGGACACATTCAAGAGGCTTGAAGAACGTCTGTGGCCATCTCCAACCTACAAATGCTCATGAGACTTTTTTATGATGGCTCATCGCCAACCCCTGCTACGAGCAGGATCCATTACTGTGGTAATTTGTCCCTTGCCTGCATTCTATCAGCAAGCTCCTCTCCTCCGCTGATTAAAACTGCTTTCAGAATTCACATTACTCAGCTACAGCCTCTCTAAACTTGTGCCTGGGTTATGACCCAATTCCGGAAGACAGTAGTTAAGCCATTCACCTCTGGTTCCACCCATCTGCTTTTTCACTTTGAAACAAATAGCCCTATGGAATAAATCAATAATGATAATAGTTCACATTTACTGATTACTTACCTTAAAGCACGCGTTCTGCATGTATGAACTCATTTTATCCTCACAAAACTATAAAGGGATAGATGCTACGGCATTGCCTCTGCTGTTCAAATGAAGAACTGAGACAGAAAGGCCGTGTAAGGAACCCAAGGTTGCAGCACAGCGATAAAATTGCCTGGAGTGGAGCCCCAGAGTGCACGTGCTTCATCACCGTCCTGTGATCATGTCGCTGCTGCACATCACACATACAACAGTGTGGGTTTATCTAACTCACCACCTGGGAATCGGCTTATTGCTACTACACTCCTTCCACTGGAACTCACTCATGCATTGTAACTACGGCTTTTTAGTATACCCCTTACCCAAACCTCCTTGTCCCTCCCTAGCAGAAGGCCAGAAGGATCCAGGAAAAGAGCCACTGGTTATTTAAGGCATTCTTAAAAACTCCCTTTAGCATGCCAAAGAGCAGTATACAGCATACAATGACAGGCACCGGGTCTCAGGAGAGAAAATCTGACAGTGAGATACCATCTGTTTCTATTCCTATATATGTGGACCATCTGCTGTTCTCAAAATACTGCATGAATGCTACTTAGGGTCATTTAAGATCAGAGGGATCATCAACCTTTCAACTGTTTCTATCCACACTCCCACTTTGTTTTCTGTTGCTGCCCTCCATGCCTGGCTCACTCACTCCCCACACTTTACTGCCCTGGTCTGCCTCCAGCCTTGACAACTAGATGGAGAATGAGAATATGTGACAGGAGAAATACTGTATTCCCATCAGCATGATAGCTGATGCTAGCAGCAGGTAAAATGGAAAGTACAAAGCTGAAATTTTAGTAAAGGAATCCTTCCTCTCACAACACAAACATGGAGTCAAAACTTGGGATAGCCAGTCTTGCTTATGGAAGAGGCATTAAAGGGAACAGGAGCAGATTACCTCTATTCCAGCCCTGGTGCTATCAACCTGGCCTTCACCCATCTTTCTTTTGCTGACTTACAAAAGCAAGTCTAAAAAACTTGCTAAAATTTGAAGCAATTACCAGGAGCTTCCTTTCCCACAAGTCTCCTCTTTTTCAGCTGCTTGTTCCCAGCTTCATTTCATTCACTACCTTCTTGCCACATGCCAGTGGATATGCGCTCCAATACCAGGTGCCGCTCCTGGCCCTGCCAAGGTGCGGTGCCATCTCAGGTGAATTGTTTGGAAGCATGTGCTAAGACAGAGCTTATTAGGGATCAACTCTGGGGAAGGGAAGGAAACAGAATTGGGCTGAAGAAGAAATTGAACTGCTGCCCTGGCTGATGTGGCTCAGTGTATTGAGCACTGACTTGCAAACCAAAGCATCGCCAGTTTGATTCCTAGTCAGGGCACATGCCTAGATTGCAGGCCAGGCTGGGGATGCATGAGAGGCGAACACGCATTGATGTTTCTCTCCCTCTCTTTCTTCCTCCCTTCCCCTCTGTCTAAAAATAAATAAATAAATGATCATTTAAAAAAGGTAATTCAATGGCTTGCAGACCCAGCAAAGCCTCTGCTAATTCAGAACTCTCGAGGGAATATTACCCATCAGAATTGACTTTTGTTGGGACCAGACTGACAAGCCTTAGCTTCTGCCCTAGTCTGAAAATGTGGGATCCTGGGGAGCCTGTGACTTTAGATGAAGCAGTTCTCTAGCTGAGGCAGACCCAGGGGGGAACTGGAGCAAGTGTGCTGACTGCTCTCAAGGGGATCTGGGTAGTGCATCTCTGTGTACGGCAGTTGCCCCTCCTGACTCCAACTGTCAGGGCTGGATCATCAAGTCCCTGGCGTGATATTGTCACTCGGTTTGCTCATATCACACAGCATTCAGTGAAGGCCGATTCCTGTCCTGGAGAACTCCACATCTGGGCAGGAGAGAGTCATACTCAAAGAGGATAAACTTAGAACCTCCATGGTGGGTTCTATTCTACCTCCAGAGGTTGACGTCTTTGAGTAATTAGAAGGAGCTCTTAGGATTGGTTGTGGTTTTCTGTTTTCTCATTTCTCTCATCTTCACTCAGGTTTTTCTTTGTACTCACTTCCTTGAAGAATCTGGGATTTTCACCTTTCTAAAGATTCCCTTTCATCCTGTCATGTTAGATGGACCACTTTTTTAGTTCTGACACGACTCGTTTCCTGACCAGGGACCAAACCCACAACCTAGGCACTTGGGATGATGTTCTAACCAAATGATCTACCCAGCCAGGGTGAGATGACCCTTTCTTCAAAACTGATTCAATTTGCATCAAACTTTTCCACAGTGATCACAAATTGCTGTATAAAGAGTGAGAAAAGACTCTGAGAAATAGTAATATTTAAGGGGTTAGGTGTAGCAGAGTAGAACTGCAAGTTGTACTTCCAAGGAAAAGCCAAAGATAGCAGAAAAGAAATAGAGTTAATATTATTGCCCCCCTCAAAAAGAAAAAAAAAAAAAACCCAGAACATCAACTCCTTGAGGTAGAAGGGAGTGATCAACACCACTGAGCTTCTGAGAGCGCTAATAAAGAGTGGATGGAAAGTGTTCCTTGGTTTCACTAACAGAGTTTATTTGCACCTTGATCAGAGCAAATTTAGTACAGAGCACAGGCTGAAGCACAATGGGGCTCCCTGAGGAGTGAATGGGAAAGAAGGAAGCACAAGAGAACAAAGACTGGAATGAATGGGCTATATCTGCAAACAACGAAGTGCTGACCTGTTTGTTCCAAGCCTTCGTTAAGTGTTATTTAGCGGTAGGTTACAGAACTGGAACAGGGATGAGGGAGGCCAGAATAGGGAAGAATGTGATTAATTACTGAGTAATTACTGTAAGTAATAAAAATGATAACATATAGTCCCCAATTAGTTAAAATAATTATTCTGCTATTCCCTAGGTCTGTGACTATTAGGCAAATCACTTAGCCTCCCTGTGCCTCAGTTTTCTCACCTATAAAATAAGAATTGTAATTGATGTCCACTTCAAAGGCTCATGAAAACTAATGAGATAGTATATACCAAGTGCTTTGGACAGTGTCTGGACTCTATGAAATATTCATTAACCAGAATTATATTATCACCATCGTTAGTAGTAGTACATACAATTAAAATGACACATTTGTGCTACTAAGAAAAAAGAGGCTTTCTGATTTTAAATTATAGTCACTGGACTACTTAGCTCTCAGAAGAAAAGGATATTTGAGAAAAGCGCAAAGATGTCAGTTTTCCCATTTCTTCCTTCCCTTAGCTCCTGGTCAATTCTACTTTCTGTTTTTATGCATTTGCTTATTCAAGTAAGTGAAATTTTAAAGTATGTAAAAATTACTTTTGGAGCTCCCTCCATTACCTCCTCACAAAATTCAGGAAATAGATAATGGTGGTGATTGTGCAACATTGAAAATATACTTAATTCCACTGAAATGTGCACCTTAAATGGGAGGGGGAGAGGGATAATGAGACAAAGAAGGAGAAGGGTCTTGTCAAGGAACATGTATAAAGGACCCATACTAATGCACAACAGGGTGGGGATTGACTAAAGGAGTGGGGAGTGGGCATGGCAGGGGAGAGCAATAGGGCAAAACATTGGGACAACTGTAATTGAACAACAATAAAAAATTTGTCTAAGGAAAAAACAGTTATTAGTTTTAACTTTTCTTCTCAAAAGACCAGATTACCTTGGAGAAGTCATCTCAAAACTTTTTGGAATCATTGTACTTATCTCTAAAATGGAGTCAGACTAACTTATTTCTTAGTTTTATTCAACCTCCAAGTTTTGTAACTATAACATTCATGAAACTTAAGAAAAATAAGGACTTCTGGCCAAGATGGAGGCATAGCTGCCTCGTCACACAACCAAAATTAAGGACAACAAAGATTTAGAAACAAGAAAACAACCAGAACTGATAGAAAATTGAACTGTACAGAAGTCCAACAACCATTCATCCAGACTGGTAAGAGGGGCGGAGTCACGGCAGGAAAAAGTGGAGGTTGGATGACCCAGGCACACAGGCAGCAGCAGCTGTCAGATCCCAGGTGTGCAGGGGGTGGCTAGCAGACCCCAGGCACACAGGTGGTGGCTAGTGGACCCCAGGCATGGGGTGGCAACTGTGCAGACCCAGTGAGGCCACGCAAGGCGGCTGGCTGACCAGGCGGTCCCGCATTCGCACACAGGTAATCCAGGCTAAGGGGAAGCAGCAGAGGGGACTGGAGTCAGAGAGAGAATGGAGCAAGCACCATTGTTCCCTCTTGGACCCCGCCCCCACATACAGTGTCACAACCCAGCGACTGGGCTGCCCCGCCCTGGGGAACACCAAAGGCTCCGCCCCTCACTAAGTATCCATGACCAGACCAAAAAAAAAAAAAAAATGGCTCAAATGGGAGAACAGATCAAAGCCCCAGAGCCAATTTATCTAAGCGACTAAGAGATAGCCAACCTATCAGATGCCCAGTTCAAAGCACTGATTATCAGGATACTCACAGAATTGGTTGATTTGCGTCACAAATTAGATGAAGAAATGAAGGCTACAATAAGTGAAATGAAAGAAAAGTTGCAGGGAACCAATAGAGATGGGAGGAAGACTGGGACTCAAATCAATGGAGTGGGCCAGAAGGAAGAAAGAAGCAACCAAACAGAAAAGAATGAAGAACCAAGAATTTAAAAAATAAGGAGAGGCTTAGGAACCTCCAGGACATCTTTAAATGTCCCAACATCTGAATTATAGGGGTATGAGAAGGGGAAGAAGAAGAGCAACAAGTGGAAAGCTTATTTGAACAAATAATAAAGGAGAACTTCCCCAATCTGGCAAAGGAAATAGACTTCCAGGAAGTCCAGGAAGCTCAGAGAGTCCCAAAGAAGGTGGACCCAAGGAGGAACACACCAAGGCACATCATAATTACATTAGCCAAGATTAAAGTGAAGGAGAGAATTCTAAAAGCAGCAAGGGATAAGGGCAGAGTCACCTACAAAGGAGTTCCCATCAGACTGTCAGCGGATTTCTCAAAAGAGACCTTACAGGCAAGAAGGGGCTGGAAAGAAGTATTCCAAGTCATAAAAGGCAATGACCCACATCCAAGATTGCTCTATCCAGCAAAGCTTTCCTTTAGAATGGAAGGGCAGATAAAGTGCTTCTCAGATAAGGTCAAGTTAAAGGAGTTCATCATCACCAAGCCCTTATTATATGAAATGTTAAAGGGACCTATCTAAGAAAAAGAAGATAAAAAATAGGACAGTAAAAAGACAGCAAACTCATGGTTATTAACAACCACACTTAAAACAAAAGCAAACTAAGCCAACAGCTAGAACAGGAGCAGAAACACAGAAATGGAGATCACATGGAGGGTTAGCAACAGGGGAGTGGGCAGAGGAGAGAGGGGGAAAAGGTACAGAGAATAAGTAGCATAGACAGTAGGTAGAACATAGACAGGGGGAAGGCAAGAATAGTGTGGGAAAAGTAGAAGCTAAAGAACTTATGACACATGGACATGATCTAAAGGTGGGGGGAATGTGGGTGGGAGGGGGTGTGCAGGATGGAGGGGAATGATAGGGAGAAATGGGACAATTGTAATAGCATAATCAATAAAATATATGAAAAAAAGAAAAATGAGTGAAATAATAGCATAGAAAAGACTAAACATTCCAGGAGCATATTTTATTATAGTTAAAAAACCAACCATCTCCAATGATAATTTCACATAAAATGTAAATACACATATTTATTTATACACATATTAAGTTGGCTTATTTATTGATCCCATAAATAAAATTGTGGTTTATAATTTCTCAGAGAATTGGAGCTCATTAGAGTTGGGAATATGGTTAGCCACTAGACACATATGGCTATTTCTATTTCAGTTAATTAAAATAAAGTAAAAGTTCAGTTCTTCAGTTACAGTATTTAAATTTTAGGTACTCAATAGTCACATGTGGCTAGTGGCAGACACAGAACATTACATCATTTCAGAAAGTTCTATTGAACCATGCTGATTTAGACTGTTCTGTATTCCTTGTACAGTATGTTTCTGGACATTTTTTATGAGATATTTCTTCCCCTAGCTTTATCTTTCAAATTATATTAGTAAATGACCAAATCTGGAGCAGATATGGGAGTATCGTTTTTTTCTTAGTATTTAAAAATTAAATTTTTTTATTACAGTTGACTTACACAATTATATTAGTCTCAGGTGTATTGCATAGTGGTACACCTGATAGACATTTATATCACTTATGAATTGATCCCCGATAAGTCTTTCACCCACATTTCAACATACATAGTTATTACAATATTATTAACTACATTCCCTAAGCTGTACTTTATTTCCTCATGTTTTTCTAACTGCCAATGTGTGCTTCCTAATCCCTTCACCTTTTTCACCCAACTCACCAAACCCCTTCCCCCTGGCAACCATCTGTTTGTTCTCTGTATTTATGAGTTTGCGTCCATTTTGTTTGTTTGTTTTCTAGATTCCACATGTAAGTGAGATACTGTGGTATTTATCTTTCTCTGTGTGACTTATTTCACTTAATATACGCTTTAGGTCCATACGTGTTGTCACAAATGGTAAGATTTCGTGCTTTTTTATGGCTGAGTAATATTCCAGTCTACCTATGTTCTACTTCCCCTTTACACATTCTTCTTTTGGTTGAGTCTTCTGGCCATTAGTGTGGATTAGCCTCTGAAAATGTTTTGGGCTAGATGTGTGAATTGAGTGGGGCAGATCTCAAAGAACCATAAGGTGGGGTGACAGTGGTGTTAGCCAAGTTGATGCAGACTAAGATGTGGTACCTGTCAGCAACCGCAGACTTTGGGGGAGAGGGCTCAGCAAAGAAACAATGGCACTTGCCAACATTTCTGCCTGCACCCGGCTGTGTGGTGGGAGGGCTCAACCAAGGAACAATAATAACCACTGGCACTTTAGCCCCAGAGAGTGCTGCCTCTTCAGGACTTTCCCTGAAGCAATACAATTCGGTTCCCCCTCCCTTATGTCCCTTGCTCTTTTCGAGCTGCCGTCTCTTCTCTGGAGCTTAGGTGAGCATACGTGGACAAATGAGTCTGTGTGTGGACGCTTAAGAGGACCTCTGAATCTACAGAAGTCCTGCATCTCATGCTGTCCGTGTCCCTGCTGATTTTCACAACCAACTATTGTGAGGCCTCCTCTTGGCTGGGGAGCCTGGTATGCATCTGAGATACCTCGCTCCTCAGAGGGTACTCCACAGCCAAGATAGTGCTCCCAGATCTTAATTGCCACTTCAGTGTATGGGATCAGCCTGTTTCTTGTCTCCACCCTTCCTACCAGTTTTGATGTGGTTCTTCATATCCTTAGTTCTAAGAGTTCTATTTAACTAGTCTTCAGGTGGTTTTCAAGTGTGGCTATTCTACAATTTAGCCATAATTTTTATGTGGTCATGGGGAGCGGGAAGTGCAGCATTTGTATACTCTGTCATCTTGACCAGAAGTCAGGAGTAATAAAACATACAACCACTAAAGCATCATCTCCTGCTAATATTTGTTTAATTATTTTTAACATACACATCTAAATAATATATATTTAAGCAGAAATATTCTATGACAATTCTTCCAGACATGTTATTTTTAATTTGAAGTAGTTTTTGATGACTTCTACTATTTATCATCACTTAATTGCATCTATAAAGCATAACCAACTCATGGAGTTCTACAAGAGGAAGCCAGTAGTTGAAGAACCATTGTTGTCATCTCGTACTCATTTGAAAATAGACTTTGTAAGCCAGGCATAAGACATAATATTATTTACTTTACATTATGACAGAAGCCAGTCACGGCTTAATTAATTCAGGATTGTTTTCATGTTAGTTCTGTGGGATTGATCTTTTAATAGAAACAATGTATAAATAAATAAGGTTCAGAAAATGATGTTGAATATTGATGGTGATAAAGGGGAAAGCTGTTGAGAACTAAGATCTACAAATTTTGTCTCTTTCCATGAGAGACAAAACCTGGCTGCAGACAGATGCTCATAAGAGCCCAGCTTTTTTGAAGAGGACAGTTTTATAAATAGATGCACAATAACAGCAGACAGCTGTTCAAAATAATTGTCAGGCCGTATTTGGTGATGACAACCTGAAGAAAGTCATCAATGCAATTATTTCACACCAGATCAGTCCAGGGGATCTGTTGAACCCTCTTGCCTGTTGTAAGTGAAATACTCATTATTCTTGAAATGCCAATGTGGCTTGCTCATTTTTTCCTAATAAACAATGACTTCAACAGCAATTGTGTTATTGTAACATCATTAATAATTTAATCAGATACAATTCACTTGGTATATTAAAGTTTCAAACATAGGAGGCTAAGGTTCAGTAAACTTAAGTCTATGAGATATTCTCGGTCTCAACATCAAAGACTTTATTCTTAACACTAGGTAGTTGTTTCAGAGAAGCATAACAACTGACCATAAATCAAGACAATGTCCTTTTAATTATGTCTTGATTACTTTGTCATGACATACATAGATTTTCCCAATACTTCTAAACTCAATCAGCAGTTCCCCAGATGCATTTATTTTATAACTGCTAATGTTATTCATCACTCATTTATTTCCTTCCATTAACTCTCATGCGCCCCAGGTTTTTCCTTTCTCTCCCAGTCCTTTCTGTTCAAAGACCCAGTTTAGTTAGGTAACTGTCAATTTATTTAAAGGCTAAAACATAGTTTAATAAACTCTTTAGATCTTCTTTGGACTTCTATGTTAAAATGTTATATTATTTGATTAACATACTAATAACACTTCTCCTGAGACATTTGCAATAGAATGTTTCATATGAGGTTTAAACAAGTACTTGTGGTAGGTTTGCTTACTCCTTGAAAACAAATCAGATTTCCATGACACCACATCAGAGGACAAATATGCAATAAATTGTGTTTATTCAACAAATATTAGTGCTGTGATAATTATACGTGTAGTGGAGACAAGGTATGGCATTCCAGTGGGGAGATTTGCTAAATGTTTTTTCAAACTTTAAATTGTGCAAAAACAATGAGTCTTTAAGCTTTAAAATCATGCTGCAATAATTTACTTACCTTTAGTTTTGGCACATATTCTTCATACCCTCATCTCTACCTTTAGATACTGTTTCCTGAATAAATGTTTTGGTTTGGAGACGTTCATTACACAAACAAATATTTCCTGAGCACCATTATGTACAAGTAACTGCGCTGCTGGAAGGTAGAGCGCAAATGCGAAAAATGACTCAAGATGTTAAACAAGACCTACATAACTGGAGAGATATGCCACGGTGGTAGCTTAGAAGACAACATAGTTAAGATGTCAATTTTCCTTAATTTGCCTATAGATTTAAAGAATCTTAATCAAAACCTAAGCAGTCTTTTGGGTAGAAATTGACAAGTTGATTCTAAAATTTGTATGGAAATGCAAATAATCTAGAACATACATTCTTCTAGATCTTTTGTGTGTGTGTATGTAATTTACATGAACATGTAAATAATTAACAGATATGTCTGAAATTTAAAATGAGAAGTTAAGATGCATTAATTATATTTTAACTGTCAATAACATTTTTAAAAGATTTTATTTATTTATTTCTAGGGAGCAGGGAGGGAGAGAAATGTCAATGTGTGGGTGCCTCCTGCGCGCCCCCTACTGGGCACCTTGCCTGCAATCTAGGCATGTTCCCTGACTGGGAATCGAAACACGTCCCTTTGGCTTGTAATTTACATGGCCAAAATTTATAACATTTTCATTCTGTTTTCTAGTCATAAGTTCATAGTTGCTTAGCTTTATTTCTATATATAATATGACTTAGTGCTCATCAACCATATTTTAACCACAGGGTCTCCCTACCTCAGGTTTTTAAAAACTATATACATCACTTGGTCAGCTAGATTTCACCCTATAGAACCATTTTTTTAATTAAAATTCATAAATACAGTACCTCCTGAGTTTCTGTGTACTTGAGAATATTCATCTCTTGACTTTATATCTGGAGGACAAATTTGTTAGTTCTAAAATTTTTTGTCACAATTTTATTCAGATCTTATAGCTGTTGTTCCATTCTGGCAATGAATTTGTGAGAATTTATTATTTATATTTCTGCTTGAAAGTGATTTGCTTTTTTAAATGGCTATTAAGCAAAGTTATTTGTTAATACAGGAAATTTAGAAATTTATGTTTAATGTATAACCAGTATGTCTTCCAAGCTATAGATTTGGGTCTTTATTAAAGAAAACTTTTCTTCTATTTGTGTCTGTTAAATTTATTTATTTATTTACTTACTTACTTACTTGCTTATTTTTTTTAGGAGTTCACAAAGTATTTATTATTGGTAATTCCTCCACAGAAGTACCACATAAAGCAGATCACACAACCATTTTAGCTACAAGTAAGGGCTCCTCATCTCTTGGCTCTATAAGTTAATGTATCTGTTAAATTTATAACATTCATTTTTTCTTTGTTTTTGCAGAAATATAATCTCCTTTGCCATCTGTATCTATCAGATTCACCTTAATTCTTTTTATAGTTTTTTATTTTCTATTTCATACTTTTATTTTACTGTGCTTCTTCTTCATATTTCTGTTTTTTCTTTAATAATTATTAGTACTTCCATTTCTTTCTTAAGATCCATCAACTTTTTGCTTTCTATTTTTGATAATCTTTTTTCTCTCTTTGTTTCTTTCTTTTTCTTTCTTCTCTCTTTGATTTTTTTTTTTGTTAGAAAGGCTATAGTAGTAATTTCAGAGAGCTATTTTTATTTATATTGCACCATCCCCTCATAGTTTTCTTTCTACTTACTACTTATTTTAAAATGTGTATTCTACTCTGAATATTTACTTGCCAATGAAAAAGGAGTATTAAGTTGATTCAGCTTGATTGGTAACAAGATTTAAATCACATTTATGTTCTATAACACCTTCTCAACACATTTGTTATGTTATTCTGGGCACCTGTCTTCTTTGGTTTTTGTTACTCAGGAGATTAGAGTGGCCTGTAGTGAAGCTCCTTAAATAATTTGCTTTCAGAGATTATAATTTGATTTTCACTGCTTTCCCTCTTTTTTTTAAATTATACCTCCAGAGGACATTTTTGATAAGAGTGTTATAAATTTCATCATAAAAAGATATATTGATATCATTTGTGCTTTAATTCTGTTTCTCCCATCTGTCCTATCAATTTGATCACTATAAGGACATTCTCCTCTTTTACTATGACCTTTCTAAAATCCTCCATTTTATTACTTTAATCAAAGGTGTAGTGAATGGACTTATAAAAATGTGGACACTTTAAGAAATTTCTTCCCACTTGAAGACTGGCAGAGTATATAACAAATTTGAGTTTCTTTTTGTCATCTAAGTTTTTTGGTATTTGACAAATATTCTTCATAACTTGTAAAGAAAGGTAATGAATATGTTTTTGTTTCATTGATAATGAAATTTTCTTTCTCTTTCTTTCTTCTTCCCTTCTTTCCTTTCTGTTGTTTTAAATCAAGACCTAAAGAGAGAAACAGGAAAAATGTCATTCTTTTAAAAACAGAAGCCCATATTTGAAATACCATTCAGTCAATAATATCCTTTGAGTTTACTCTCCCTTGAGATTATTACACTAAAAATGTTTAAAGGATTTATGAAAGTACTCTCTCATATGTCATCCTTCTACTAATTTGGAGATACATGTATTTTAAAATTCTCTTCCTCAACATTATGTCCTGGCTTCTATCCTATCCTACAATCTGGAAGAGTCATCTGCTGCAAACAGTTAACAACTACTAATCTCTCCCTTTCTTTTTTTTTAGTTTGATTTTTTAATTTAATTAAATTTATTGGGGTGATATCGGTTAATAAAATCATGTTGTGTTTCAAGCGTACAGTTCTATGATGCATCCTCTGTATAATTGCACTGTGTGTCCATCACCCAAAGTCAAATCTTCTGTCTCCATGTGTTTGACTCCATTTACCCCTTACAATTCCCTTCCCTCTTGTAAACAACCTACAGTTGTCTATGAGTTTTGGTTTGTTTCTTTTGATAGTTCACTTATTGTTTTTGTTTTATGTTCCACACATGAGTAAAATCGTATGGTTCTTGACATTTTCTGTTTCACTTATTTTGCTTAACATGATATTCTCCATGTCCACCCATGTTGTCACAAATGGCAGTATTTTATCTTTTCTTTATGGCTGAGTAGTCAACCCTTCTTCTGGGTATCTATCTAAAAATGTGAAAACATTTATTTGCAAAAATATATGCATCTGTTTGTTTATTGCAACATTATTCACAGTGGTGAATACATGGAAAGAACCAAGTGTCTATCATAGATTAATGGAAAAAGATGTGGTATGTATATGCAATGGAATACTAGTCAATCTCTCTCTTTCTTGACTTCTCTCATTTTCTTCTTTTAAAAAAATTATTTTACTCTTGTTCAATTAAAGTTGTCTGCATTCCTCCCCACCCCAGCCAAGCCCACCTCCCTCCCTTGATTCCACCCTCTCCCTTGGTTTTGGCCATGCGTCCTTTATAGTAGTTCCTGAAAACCCTTCCCCCCATTATCCACTCCCACCTCCCCTTTGGTTAGTGTCAGATTGTTCTTAATTTCAATGTTTCCAGTTGTGTTTTGCTTGCTTTTTTCTTTTGTTGATTACATTCCATTTAAAGGTGAGATCATATAGTATTTGTCCCTCGCTGCCTGGTTTATTTCACTTAGCATAATGCTTTCCAGTTCCATCCATGAACTGATTTCCTCTCTTTCTAGTGGTCACTAGGGGCTCTTACTTAACCACATGTAAAATTAAATTGAGTGGCAAAAATACCTTTTCAAGATTTGGCTGAAATATCTCTTTTATGAAGATTTTTCTAATTCTTCCCTCTAACTACCAAGGAAGAATCAACCATTCTCTTTACTGTGAACCTACTATACCCCCACCTGCTTTTTTCATACTACCCATAATACCTTAGTACACAGGGACCTCTACACATCACTCTCCCTAAACTGAAAGGCCTCCTCAAAGAGAAGTAAATGCTTTACTCTAGAAGTTCCTGTTTTTACAAATAAGATAATTCATTCTCATCAGACATTTTTCATAAGACATTCACTTACACAAGAAACTAAGTGCTACACATATTTGAAGAAAGTACCAGCCTATTACATCTGTAAAGCCATAGCCATAGAGATTCTTCTAAAAGGTTTAAGCAGCTATTCTTTAATTGTGTATTACCTTTAAACATCAACCACCACCTCTGTCATCATTTCTAGCTAAATTTGTATTAACTCCTTACTGTGTACCAGGTACTATGCTAAGTGTTAGCAGCATTATCTCACTTAATTATCACATAAACCTTATAGGGTATGTTTTACAATTACTCACCAAGGCGCAGAGTACTTGAATAACTTAAGTTAGTCAAATTTTAGGTGTCTGACTCTAGAGCCTAACTACTCATTGAGATATCATTCTGCTTTCTGAAAATTAAAATAATAGCAGAATACTCTACATTTTCCAAAGAAGTCTCACATTTATCTACACCATATATTCTGTTGTGAAAATATAAAGTTTGAAGAGGCCAAAGACATTTTTAAATACCTTAGAGTGATTAATTAATTAAAATAATTATTTCGTATATACCAGCTTTATCCCAGGCCCTGCGCATAGAAGAAAACACAGGAACAATTTTTGCTTCTGTGGCACTCAGTCACAGGAATGAGTTGGTTTGAGGTAAACTCTGGGACAATGAATGGGGAGTAGCAGAAAGGGAGAACTAACATCTGAAAATGCCTACCAAGTGTAAAGGCTCTCACAAACATCAATCTATTTAAACCTTCATCACTAGCCTGTGAAATAAGTGTTATGATCTTCATTTAACAGATGTGAATACTGATGCTCAGAGAAGAGAAGTAAATTTCCATTGTCATATGTCTATTAAGAAATAGACAGTATTAAAATATTGATTGGATTCAGTCCAAAAATCTCTATTTATTACAAGTTCCAATATCCTAAGTGCTAAAAACATTTTTAAGACATGCAGCATTCACTTGCCATTCCTTCCTTCCCTGTCTCCATCCTCCTCCTCCCCTCTCCCTCCTCCTCTTTCTCCCTCCTTTCCTTCCTTCCTTCCTTCCTTCCTTCCTTCCTTCCTTCCTTCCTTCCTTCCTTCCTTCCTTCCTTCCTTTTACCTTTCTTCCAACAAGGAGCTCTGGCAATAAATAACAAAAGAGATTGTGTCTTCCTGGAGAAGTGGAAGAACACTTCTTGATGGAGTGACAAGCTGAGCTCAGCTTTGAAGAAAAAGTAGCTCTTCATTAAGTACAGGTGCTGGAAATGGCATCGCAAGCAACTCACACGCTGAGGTAAAAGGCATAGGTGCCTTACCCTGCAGAGAATAGTAGGGTGTCTAAAAACAGTGGTCACAAGCAGTACGCTTGGAAATGATTTAAGTCAGAATGCAAAGGCCTTGAAGGCCATGCTAAAGACCATAATGAAGGACTGTTTGTTAGCAGCAAGCCTGGAGAAAAAAAGACCTGCTGACAAGTGAAACTTGAGTGACTACCCGTAAGTGTATAGGCAGAACAAAACCAAATTATTAAAGTTATTTGAGATTAAAAGCAAATGAGCTCGTAAACCAGAAACCACTTATCAATGATTTCAACTTTAGAGGACAGATTATGAGTGTTAATCATGGAATTTGTAAGTGTCCAATAAAATTTTGTTAATTTAAAGGTTAATAGTATCAGCAGTCACACAGAATGTTTCCATGACTTGTCAGTAAGGAAACAACTCTTAAGCAACCAACCAAGATTTTACGCCACCATGAATAGCTACTTCCAGCCCATTGCTTATTAGAATGGTTTGTAAAATGTGGTGGCCTTTATGAAATCTGGTTCATGCGACTGTTTCTGCCAGACTGAAATTTCTTGTCACCAGTTGTTTTTTTCTAACTTCATCCTAACTGCACTACTTTGGAAGCTGTGGGGAAATGTTGACAATTGACACAATTTTCATCATTAACACATTCTTGGCTTTTTCTGTGGATTCCTAAAGAGCTGGGTTACGTATTTTATTGGCTATATAGGACAGTCATGCATAAATTTGTCTCTGGTGAAGTGTTGAGTGGGACAGAGTGCTTCTCTCCCGTTTTATTCATCGCAGCCTTGGCTGTGTGAGTGCAGGCTTTTCCCCAGGTTCATGTATAACTAACTAAAGGTGGACATCAGCAGATTGATAAATACCCTAAATTGCAGGCAAAGTATTGTAAAATTTTCCAGGCAGACAATCCATAGTTTTTATCAGATATTGAAGGGGGTCTTGAACCCCCAAAATTTAAGAACAACTAACATGGAGAAAGAGTGCCTGTAATTTGCCTTTCTCCCTTCTGGATGGGATTCTTTTTCCTTCTTTCTTTTTTATGTTATTTAAAAGTTTTACTGAATTCATCAGGGTAACATTGCTATTAAAACTACATAGGTTTCAGGTGTACAATTCTAGAATACATCAACTGTATATCATCTTGTGTGTTCACCATCCCCCGTCAAGTCTCCTTCCATCCTCATTTCTCCCTCCTTCACCCTCTTCTACCCGCTTCCACCCTCTTTCCCTCTAGTGACTTTCGTATTGTGTTGTCTGTGTCTATGAAGTTTTTTTTTTTTTCTTTGCTTAATCCCTTTACCTCAGAGGGGACAGGGTTAGGGGAGCTTGGTGGAAAAAAGTGAAGGGATTATTTTTATTTTTTTAGATGGATTCTTTAATTTCTAAAGATTATTTATTTATTTACTTACTTTTATCAAATTGATTGTGAGAAATTTATCAAGCCGTCTGCAGAGTAGGTGGAAGCTATTCTCACCTTTTCCTGACACCAAGCTGGATTTACACCTAAATTATAGAATAATCAAGCTGAAATGATGAACTGAAGGACAGCTGAACAGGAATATTATATCCAAGGACTTATAGAAGAAGCTACGTAGAGACTGGGAAAAGGGTAGAGACATGGAGGGGGGAGCTATACTCACATGTGGTGGCTGAGGAAACAGAGGGATAGTTCAGTTGTAAAAGTCCCCTCTGAGAAGCATGTGGTCGCAATCCCATGCCAGGACCACCCCTCTCACAAGAGCACAAGAGCTGTGAAGTAGAGCCTGTGTAGCATCTGGCAGTGAAAATCAGCGGGGACTCTGTCCACTGGGAAGAGGAGGGCATCTGCTAGAATTCTAGGTACCCTCCTACAGGGGCAGTCACATGGAAACGTGCCCTTGGGCACTCACCTGGAGCTCTGGCAGAGGGAAGGTAACTCAGAGCATATGGGAACCATAAGGAGAAGATCTTGGTGGCATTGTCCCATAGAGAGATCTGGAAGGTCAGCTACTGAGGTCCTCGTCCTGAGTCATTAACCCACATTGCTCTCAGGTGCCATCTTCCCAGGGTCAGGCACTGACACCCTCTTACAGCACATGTGCGGGGAGTGCATTAACCCAGTCCTACAAACACCAGTAACACCACCTTGCTAAGCTTGAGTCTGGCAGAAAGGACTCTTGGCTGCACCAAATAGGGACCTTCGTTGCACTCTTTCTCTGGAGAAACTATAGGCAGGCACTTCGACAGACATGAACTGTGAGGCTTTGCAACCAGCAACAGTCTTCCCCCAGCTGCAGGCTTGGCCAGCATTACCTTCAACGGGAGACTCGTTTGTTCTATGTTCCTAAGTCCCAGGGGTGCACTCTGCTGAGCTCAGTTCCTTAGGTGAAGGACTAGACTATTCACACTCTCCTCCCAAGTGTCATTTCACAAACTACTTGCCAATTGCAATGGGGAAAAAAGTACTTTACAATGTTGAGATATCTGGCTTGAGTCTCCACCCTAACCAGTGACCAAATGTAGAACAAGCCTGGTATTAAATGTGCAAATCAAAATTGATTTTAGACTGTAATAAAGAATAAAAAGCATTTATTTGAGCAAAAAGGGCTACAGCTCAGGAGACACAGATTCAGGTAGCAAGCTAAATTGTGTTCCATCAAGGCAAAGTGGAGAACACTTTTTTTAGTGTAAGTTCCTGTCCAAGTTCTCAATTATATTTATTTTATGTGAATGATGTATCCAAATTGTGCAGTTCTGATTGGATGGGGCAAGCATCAGTTCATTGGTAGGAAGCTGAAACTATGGTTTTCCCGCAGTATCTGACTCAGACATCGTAAACAAGCATGCCTAGTGTAGGAAGCCTAAGAGTTCAGTCTGAGGTTCTTCTGTTAAACAGAGTACATGAAAAGCCCCTGTTGGTAAATGACCAATAAGTTGTTATTCTTTATAAAATCTGGGACCATGGCTGACCACATGAAATCCATCTCAGTGGATAAATTACTTCTTAGGGTTAATATTAAATGACTCTTTGCTCCCAGGGTCCACATATACACCCTGTTGTGAGGCAATTTGAAATATACATCATTATCCATGACACAGTCTTTCAAACATGTTTGACCAGAACCTAATTAATGCTTTAATGGCTCAATTCTATAAATTATAAATAAAAGAATAAGAAGAAAATTAAACAGTGACATAAGGAAATAATTCAGAGAATTCCAGAATGTGGCACATTCTACAATGTCCCAGATTCATTCTGGGAATGAGTCTGATTTTGTCGTGCATGGCCATACAAAATGGGCAGTAAGACTGTTGTTATAAGTGAAAAGAAGACTAACACGCCAAAATATCTAAATGTATTGTATGAAGCTTCATTGATACTGGATTTTTCTTGAAGCCAGAAAATACACTTAGTAACAACTGGGAAAAAATTAAATATGGACAACTATTTAGGTGACGCTATACATTTTTTGTTAATTTCTTAGGTACAATAATGACATTATGGCTATAAATAAAAATTTTCTCATTCTTAGCAGATACATATTGGATCGTCCTGATGTCTTTCACTGACTTTCACATAGTTCATTTTTGAAAAAGAAATATACACATATTTATAGCTACATTAAACAAATTTGACAAAAGTTAATAATTGTTAAATTTAAATTTTGAGTATATGGATGTCCATTGTTCATCTGACCTTCAATATTGTAAAGTATATAATACAAATTTGGACACAAAAGAATAATGGTATACATGTTTTGCATGTTAAATTTTGTTTGTGAATACGTATGTAATTTAATCTCTATAAAGTTAATAAAAATCCTCCATCTCAGGATTCTTTGTATGTTCACATGATGCTACTTCGTACAGAATGGATGGACCCCCCAAATCAACTTGTGAAACAGTGTCAGCTCATTTTGGATTGAAGTGCCCTCCCTTCCTCTAAAATCTGTAATGTATGCACAAAATTTATGTGGTGTCAGCAGAGTGATGGATGTCCCTAACACCATGAAGGAATTATAGACATATGTTGCAATGTTAACTGTATAGACTGCCATGGAATAAGAAAGTAGAGGGCACAGCAGTGAAACCTGGGATGAAAGCAGAGATCAGAAATCTAAGGGCAGAGAAAAATTGTCAAAGTGGATCTAAGGGGGATTAAGAGAATGGTGAGCATAAGGAGGCAGGATGTATGGAAGCCCATGTGTCATAAGAATGTGCCATATGGTGTTGAAAGGTGGCAAAGAAAGGGCAAATGCCCTGAAGAGATGATGAAGGTAAAATCACTTTGACGAGGACCAGACGGAGGTCAGCACAGCATAAGTGGGTGGCATTCCTATCACAATATAATGAGAAGCCTAGAAAAAATTCAAAGCTAGCAGAAAAGTAAAAACTAAAGGAATCAATTGGAAGTGGTAAGTAGGGGATTTTAAGATAAGGAAAAGTCAAGTGATTTGAAGCCAAGTCAGCTTAGAAAAATGAAAACAATATGAGCTTTGGAATCAGGTAAATCCAATTTTAAATTCTGGCTTTGCTATTTACTGCCCGTGTGACCCTGGGCAAATCACTTAGGGGCTCAATTTTATGTCTTAAAAATCATAAGTTAAAATTTTCAATAAAAATAACAGGTGAACAATAAACTTTTAATTTTACCCACATAATTAATTAGATATGATTTGATATGTGTGTTAATTTGTTCATATCATGATCACATAAACTTAATAGTGATTTAGGAAAGGACTGCAGTCTATGGGAGTTTGGGCATTATTATTTGCTCTCTCTGACCAGGGGAGACCACGCAGTTCAGTGGAGCAGAGGACAATCATAAAACAAAGAACCCACACTGGGTGAAGCCCTTCGAATTGACCTCATTCACGATATGTATTGATACAACAAATATTTATTGAGGATATGCTATATACATCACACATAATAGGCTTATATTGAATAGTGAGGATGTCTGTCCTCCAGGAATTTATAATGTGCAAGTCTCTGCTTTATCCACTCACACAGCCCAACATTTATCAAGCATTTTCTATATGGTTTTATTGGGCACCTATTATGCACAACATTCTTAAAACTAGTCAAACACATACATTTTTCTCATGTTTTGCTTTTGAAGGAACCTAGGCCAAGAAAGTGCTTGGAATAATTAGGTTAACACCATTTAAAAAAACTTGCAATCTGGTAAACAGGAAGGTCATACAAAAAATGATTAGTGCAGGGTAAAAGGTAAACTTCCAGAAGAGTCACAAACAGAGCTCAAAGAAAGGAGAGAGTGCATAAAGCATCTAATTTGCTGGTGGAGAAGAAGCGATAGACAAATCTTAATGGAACAAAGTGGTTTTTGAGATTTTAATGATTGGATAGAAATGCAAGGGATTAAGATGACGTATTCATTTCTCCCTGCTGCTGAAGCTAATTACCACAAACCAGGCAGCTTAAAACAACAGATATTTATTCTCCCATGGTTCAGGAGAGCAGAAGTATGAAATTAAAGTGCCAACAGGTTTCTTTCCTCCTGGAGGCTTTGAGAGAGAATCTGCTCAGACCTCCCAGCTTCTGGTGATTGTTGGCAATGATTGGCTTTCCCTGGCTTTTAGGCACATCATTCCAATCTCCGCCTTCAACAGCACACAGCATTTTCCTGATGTATCTCTGTGTGCCCTCTTCTCTTCTTATAAGGACACCATACTTTGGACTTAAGACCCATACTAAATCCAAGATAGTATATACTCAAGATCCCCAATGAATTATATCTGCAGAGACTATTTCCAAATAAGGTCACATACTAAACTTTTGGGTGAACATGAGTTTTATGGGAACATTCTCCAACTCAGTACAGATGGGATGAAGGTTTACTAGAAGAGAAAAAAATACAGTGGAACCTTTTGTTCTCAGACTTAATTCATTACAGAAGGCTGTTTAAGAAGCAATTTGTTCAAAAACCAAATCATATTCATATTCATATGCATTCTCTTCTTTGTTTGTTGCCTGAGAGATGCATGGTTGATCATACAGGTATCAGCATGAAAGGAGTATTGGGTTCAGAACCAAAATTTTGTTCCAAACAAAGATATTTTCTCCATGAACAACTTGGTTAAGACCTGAATTGTTCTAGATGGCAGATGTTTGAGAACCAAGTTTTGACTGTATGATCAAATGTACTTAAGGTCTATGTTCACCAGGAAAAGAGCCATCTGGTCTAGCTGGGAAGTGCATAAATTGTAGGAAAAGGGTATATTACATGGACTACAGGAACTCTTTTTAATCCTTTAATATGCAAATCAGTGTCACATTTCAGGTGAACTCTCACCTAAATAATCCTTTTCTGTCCCCAGGAGAGCTAGTTGCCTCTTCCTTTGTGTTCCCATCATACTTTGCCCTTAGCTCTGTAATACCATTCACCACATTGTACAGCGATTTTATACATGCATATCTAACTTTACTAGATTGACTGAGAGTGTAACTATGTTATTTGGCTTTGTATTCCCAAGGCCTAACACAGTGATGGACAGATAATAACCACTCAGTGAATACTTAAGGAAGGGTGAAAGAAGCAAGGGAGAAAAGGAGAGGAGGGATGGATGGATAGACAGTGGATAAATAGGTGGATGGATGGATGGATGGATGGATGAATTGCAACCGATTGCTGAGGACCCTGAATACCAGATTGAGAGTTCTTGTTTATTCTATAGATAATGGGAAGTTTCTGTAGGTTTCTAAATAGGGGAATAATAAGCTATAACTATGCTTTAAAATAAGATAACTGATGATGGTATTTAATATGGATTGAAAGGAAAAGAAAAATTCGAAGAGAAAGATCAAGTTCAGAGACAATTGGGATAGGACAAGGGTAGCAACTGGGCACCCACAAGAGTTCTTGTGCATTACAGATGGAAAATTTGGAAGTAAAATGGACAAGCTTATTGATTAGACCATTGTTTCATTAATATAAAAAATAGGAAAAATATATAACTTTTGTATATAAATGATTAATTTACAGAGGGACATTTTAAAAGCTTAGGTAGAACATTCTGGATTCAGAATCCAGAATTTACCATCCAACTAGGTACTCAGGTGTAACTTCGAAATGATCGAAGTTTGGCACTGGTGGTCATATAAAAAGGAGAAGAACTTCAGCATGGGGTAAGATTGCCTATCCAGAGAACAAAAACTGAGAAGAAAAATGGCTTAAGAAAAAGCTTCAAATGTAACCAACATGTATGGAAATCGAGAAGAAAAAGAACGTGCAAAAGCATCAGAGGGGCGGTGAGAGAGTTCTGTGCATTTCCACTACTGCTCAGAAAAAAGTTTGGATTTCAAATTTTTAACTATATGGCTATCTCAAATTATGAACAACAAATTACTCGTACACTGGTACCCTATATAATTTTTCCTTGTGATTGATATCTTCTTGGAAATAAGTACTACTATGTTTATTTTAACACTTTTTAATTTTGCTTTTGGAAAGAGAAGATTTCACTTGAGTAAGTTTGAGGCAAGCATTTAGGGCTAGATCGGAGCTTAAAAAACAAACTCGTGGAACATTAAAAGCTTTATATTTAGAATTCCGTCTACTTCAGGATTTTCCTCCTTTGTAAACTTCACCGTATGTAGTTAAGGATCTCTTCTGAGCTCAGCAGGTAAAGGAGACTGACCAGCACCTTCATTCAAAGGAGCCAACAAATGATTTGTCAAAAGCACAGCATATTTACAAGCACTTTTCCTAAGCATGCTCGTGGCAGACATCATTAATCAATAATGACCAATATTTTTCCTAACCCCTCCCCCCTTGGAATTCTTCACAATGTAGCATTCCAGGCTATCAATACCAATTAATGAGGGTTGGTAAGGGTGATAATAGGCATCCGTGATCTTATTAAACCATCAAGGATTACATACAAAATAAAGAGAAAGCCTGGCAGAGATGCGTTCATACAAAAGAAGAACATGTTAGTATCAAAAAAATACGGAATTATGGAAGCATTTGACTTCCTGCCATCCTTTGGATTAGACAATGTGGGTATATAATTATCTTAAGAGGTAAGTTTTAAGGTGGACATGAAAGGGAAAATTGTAAAACACCAGTTTGGTCAACTGTCATGTTTAAACATGACTATGACAGACTGCTTTGGGGTAAAAGAGTCAAGGGATACTGAGGTCGGACAGAGAAAAAGAAAAGAAAAGATAGCAAAATTAGAAGGAAAGTGTATGCACGTGAAAGTGAGGCAAGTAGAGAAAAAGCAAAAAGCAGAATCTTTTGCTTTAAATACAAGCAAAGATCAATATCTTTCTGAGTTTCATAAAATGTTTGTGGTCATGTATTGACCCTTCTGATACTCAGCCTATTGAAAATGCTTAGGCGATTCTGTTGTAAAGCAACATTAATTTTGAAGGTCACAAAAAATGTATTTATCTACCAGGTCACACATAGACTAGAAATTGGTTTTCATGTTAAAAACAGAACAAATCTCTTTCTTAGTTGGTTTTTATTAAAGCTTTACTTTAAGTAAATCATCTACAGCTCATTTCTTATTTGGTGGAGGGGCATTCTGAAAATTAAGGTACTTCCGTATGTCATGGCGTGCTGTGGGTTTCAGCACTCGCTTGTTTCCAAATATTCGTTCAGCCCCAACAAACGGTCGGGCGTGAATTCGTTATCCTCACCCCTCAGCTAAAGCAAAAACGTCTATTTGGTTTTGGGTTCGGGGTCCATTTGTATTGATGAAGGGGAGGTAGGAGAATAAAATTTCATCAAGAGTGTCCCTAACATTTATGCAAATCTTTTACAATCATTCATACTGTAAAAAGATCTACTAGATTTTGATTTGAGGATCTCGAATTCAATTGCTACTATTTTTGCCTCCTCTACCACATGAAAAATATCTTAGGACCAAAACTGCGTCCTAAGAGTAGTTAGAGAGTGCGGCCCAAATTCTCCCCCCTTATCTGACTGTGATGTCAACCTCCCGCTACTGCATTTAAGCAAAACTCTAAAGGCCCTCTTTGCTTGTAGGCTTAATGGACGAATTAACAATCCAGTCTGCCGTCCTGGTGTTTTCTAGCTGCTTAGGGCTGGTTGTCAGCAGCTCATTTGCCAACTGGGTAGGAGAGGTTAATTAGCAGGGAGAGTTGAAGAGTGCTACCCAGAGGGAGCAAGAGTTCTGTGCTCACTGGGAGCCTGGAAGACAAACAACGAAGTTGGGAAGTATTTATTTTCTCTGTTGGGGAATCTTTTTCTCCACGGGACTTGAGTTCAAACAGAGGCCATCACCTTGTTGCCTCGGCATGAGAGACATGGAATCAAAGTGCCCTGAAAATGAATGTTGGTTAAAATGGGAATCAGAGCCTCTGCTACTAGTAAGAAAGCCCAACAGATCTGTTGTTTTCCGTAGTGAAAGGCCATTGACTGCTGCAAGTAACAGCCTTCTGTTCCCTGAAGTTTACTTTTTTTTCAGTCTTTCGCCCTTGTAAGAGAGCCTTAATGTTAAAAACTGTTATGGAATTTAGCACCTGTTTAATATAAAAAAAATTTTGTGGTTTTATTAACCAATGTCGCCCCAATAAATTCAATAAAAAATAATAATATAATGATTTATTTAGGGTCAGCCATGATTACCCCTGAAGGTTACAAATCTGCTGTCAAGGTGAGAGTGAAGAAAACTTTCCATAATGCAGACTTTACTGAGCGGCCATCTTCAATGGGATCTCAGCACCGCACACGGCGACATGCTCATTAATGTGTCTTACCTTTGAAACTGATGGATTCAAAGCTGGAATGGCAGAATTAAAAAAAAATTTTTTTTCTACTACTGTAGAAGGCATCATGGCTGTTTTAAGCTGGAAAATGGAAACAGCAGTACCAGAAAACTAATGTCTTCTAAACAGACAGAATTGATTAGGTTTGCAATCATTTACACTTGTACTAGTGTGAAGAAGTCTCAGAAGAGGGTTATTCTTGCCTGTGTCTACCCAGTTCTTGTATCTGCAATCTCTTTAGCGTGAGTTGGGGCATTCACAACAAAAGGACCACCCTGAATCTGCTTTTTGAGATAGTGGTATTAAGCCATTTATTTAAAAAATAAGACTTAGGAAAAAATTTGACCTTCCCCCCCTTTCCTACCCAAGATATTTAGGGAAACCTGCTTCAGTATGGAGATTTTAGGATTTCTCTTTAGCCTGACCTGAATTAAGTATGGTAAACAAGAGGCCTTCAGACATATCCCCCTTTCTCCTTTTTTTCAAAAATATCTTATATACTCAATGTTACCTGACTGTCTTTGGAATGTTCATGGACTTATCATGTCTATGTTAATTCCTTATGCACATGTGTTAATCTTTGATATTCTTCTGTTACTCTGTCTTTGTTAATTTGATTATTAGTCCAGCCTGAAGAAAATGAAAGGCAGCAGGATAATATTAATAGCACAACCTAAAGGTCACAGAGGTTATTTGTGGTTTCACCTCTCTGTTCCTAGCCTATATCATAGTAATTTTTCTAAAATGATGTTTGTTTTGTTTTTAAGATTAAAATAGTGATGCCTAGCAATAAACATTCTTAAAAACTATTTTTAGAGCATTTTAAAATTTACAACAAAACTGAGATACAAATACAGAGATTTTCCATATCCCTGTACCTCATGCGTAGCCACCCCCATTACCAACGTTACTCAAAAGACTGGTATATTTTTTTTTTACCAAGGATGAACCTGTTACTGGTCCTTCCACAGTGTTGTTGCAGGAAAGAAAATTCAAGAACTCAAGCATAGGAGGATTTGAGAGACAGTGGCAAGATTTTTTAAGTACATTTTATTAACTATGCTATTACAGTTGTCACATTATTTTCCTCCCCTTTATCCCCCTCCTCCCTGCACCCCCTTCCCTCCAGCATTCCCCCTACCCCCTTAGGTCATGTCCATGGGTCATACATGTAAGTTCCTATACTGTTCTTAACCTTCCCCTCTCTATTTTGTGCCTACCAATTATGCCTCTTATTCTCTTTACCTTTGCCCCCATCCTCCCCCCGCCCCCTCCCTGCTGATAACCCTCCTTGTGATCTCCATTTCGATGATTCTGTTCCTGTTCTAGATGTTTGCTTAGTTTGTTTTTGTTTTGTTTTGTTTTGTTTTTAGGTTCAGTTGTTGACAGTTGTGAATTTGTTGTCATTTTACTGTTAATAGTTTTGATTATCTTCTTTTTCTTAGATAAGTCCTTTAGATAAGGATGTAGGTCCTCACCTTTCCTGACCTCGAAGGCCTCTTTCCAGGATAGGGGCAAGATTCATTGGAAGGGCATGCACCCCACAAATGTCCTTGAAAGGCTGCTGCAGTCGCTGAGGTGCTTGCCTGGCACTCAGTTGGTAGACTGTGTTCACTGCGCCCTGGTGTACCGTGCCTAATGTCCCATCCATGAACAGGATCGATCCATTCTGACTCACTGCAGAAGTCCAGGCTCAGGGCCACAGACCTGCCCTCGGGCCCCCTAGGCCCAGAAGAGTCAACAGGACCAGAGCTGCATCATGCCAGCGCCCAAGGCCGCCCTTATGCAAGTTACCTAGCTTCCCTGTGCCTCATCCCCAAAGACCCAGGGTCTCTCTGTAGCAGTCCAGGGCTGCAATCAAGGCAGCAATCCGGCCTGCACTGCTAGAGAGAGACTCGAGCCTTTGTTAAGCTTCCTTACATTTCCTTGGGCCTGGGAGAGAGCAGGCTTGCTTTCAAACTATCCAATCGCTTTCCTGGCTTTTCCCGGGCTTGCATCCTTGTCCTATCTAATCTTTTCCACAGATTTCCCCGGGTTTGTCTCTTCCCCTTTATGGTCTCCATTTTGGCTTCTATTCCCCCTTCACTCAGTAAAAGGACTTAATTATTTCTCTCTCCCATTAATCTGGAAGAATTGGCTGGTTGTTCCCTGGGGTGATTGGAAAGCCAGTCTTTCCTGCGCACTCAGACATTAATCTTAAGCCGTTTGGAGGAGCAATTCCAGCTATTCTGCGGAGTGTCTGTGAAACTGTGGTTTCTCAACTTAACCAGGCTCAGCCAGTTTCCTCCCTTGCCTTTTTTAAATACCCAACTAGCTGCCTACGCTAACAAATCTACATCAACACATTGTTGTTATCCACAGTCCACACTTTACCCTAGGATTCACTCTTGGTGTTGTACGTCATATAGGGTTTGGGCAAATGTATAATGACGTGTCATTATAATGTTATACGGAGTGTTTTGTACTGCACTGAAGATCCTTTGTGCCCTGACTAGTCATCCCTTCCTCCCTGAACCCCCTGGCAATTGCTGACCTTTCTATTGTCTTCATAGTTTTACCTTTCCCAGAATGATATATAGTTGAAGTCATTCTGCATGTAGCCTTCTGAAATTGGCTTTTTTCACGTAGTTATATGCATTTAAAGTTCCTGCCTGTCTTCCTTGCTTTTTAGCTAGCTCGCACTAAATAATATCCCATTGTCTGAATGTACAATTTATTTACCCATTTTACCTATTGAAAGGCCTCTTAGCAGCTTCTAAGTTTTGGCAAGTATGAATACGACTGTTCTACACATCCTTGCACATGGTTCTGTATGGTTTTGTTTTTAACTCCTTTGGATAATATAAAATATATGCATAAACATACATAATCAAGTACATTATTAATATATTTCCTAGTTTCTGATGTCTGTTATTTACCTTCTCTCTAAAGAACTTCTCTCTTTTTTAATTTTCAATTACATTCAATATTATTTGTATTACTTTCAGGTGTACAGTTATAAAATGTTCCCCCACTATTGCCAGTGCCCTTGTGGAATGCTACATAATTATTACAATATTTTTTACTATATTCTCTACATTTTACTTTGCATCCCCATGACTGTTTTGTAACCGCCAATTTGTACTCATGAGAGTAAACCCACTTTGGCTCCACACTATATTTTTAAAGAACTTCTGGGACAACTGTAATAGCATAATCAATAAAATACATTAAAAATAAAATAAAAGAACTTATTTCAACATTTCTTGTAAGGCATATCTACTGAAAACAAATTTCTTCAATTTTTGTTTGTGCAAGTCTCTATCCTTTCAGTGTGTGGTTTTTTTTTCCCAACATTAAATATTTTACCCCGCTCCCTTTTTACTTGGGTGGTTTTCAGAAGAAATTAATTGTAATTCTTGTCTTATTCCACTATAGGTAAAGTGGTTTGTCCCTCTGGAGTTTTAAAGAATTTTTCTTCATTTTTTATTTTCTGTATTTTGTAAATAATATGCTGGTGTAGTGTTTTGGTTTTGGAGGGGTTTTGTTTGTTTGTTTGTTTGTTTTTGCATTTATCCTGGTCAGTGTCTTTTGAGCTTCCTGAAACTGTGATTTGGTGTCTCGGATTAATTTGGGAGAAATTCTAAGTCATTATTACTTAAAACATTTCTTTTGTAACTTTCTGTCTTTCTCTCCTTCTGGTATTCCTGTCATGTTTATGTTACACCTTCTTATAGGTGTCCCACACTCCTTGGATATTTAGATCTATTTTTTTAAATCTTTATTTTCTTTGCCTTTCTGTTTTTAGGAATTCTACTGATATATCCTCTAGGCCAGAAATTCTTTCCTCAGATGTTTTCTGTCTATTCAAAGAAATTCTTTATTTGTGTTACATTTTTATTTCAGGCATTTGTTTTTGGTACGTTTTTCTCTCTGCTTACATTGCCCATCTGTTTTTACATGCTAAAAATTTATTCATTAAAGCCCTTAGTGAATTAATAATAGTTGTGTTTTTAAAATTTTTTTCTGAGATGTCTTTATTTTTCAATTTCAGAAAACTACAGCAAAACTATTTATTTTAATTTTTCATATACAGTTTAGATTTAATATTATTTTGCCTTACTTTTAGGTGTACAGCATGAAAGTTAGATAATCATATACTTTACAAAGCATTCCTTCTGATATTTAAAGTACCTGTCTGGCACCGTACATAGTTAAAATATTATTGTCTATAGTTTCTATGTTTTACATCCCCATGACTATTTTTTTACCACCATGAAAAAATTTTTATTTATGAAAATCTGAGGCAGTGAAAAACTCGGAAGCTCCACTTAGGTGCAACAAGCATGGATATAATGCTAAGCAACTCTAGACTTTCCATAAATTAAATAAGATTTAAGTTTGATAGCACAGTAATCCTTAAAGCAGCAATCCTCAAATTTCCATATGGCCCTGTATATTGTTAAATAAAGAAGGATAGAATGACCTATCAGTTTTTGGTTTTAAGAATATGTTGAGCGAGATGGCAATGACGTGAAGTGATCTATTGTCTATATTTTCTATGCTGAACTTTACATACCTATGACTGCTTTGTAACTACAAAATTATATGTCTAAATCCTTTCACCTCTTTCATCCACTCTCCTAAAAGCCCTTCCATCTGGCAACCATCAATCTGATCTCTAGATCTACAAGTCTACTACAATTATGTTTGTTCATTTTTCTTGGTCTTTAAATTCCCCATAAAGGTATAATCATATGGTATTTATCTTCTTCTAACTGATGTATTTCACTAGGTATATCCATGCTGTTGCAAATAATAAGGTTTTATTCTTTTTTTATGGCCAAGTAGTATTTCATTGTGAACATGTATGACCACTTTTTATTTTATTTTATTTTTAAATGTGTTCCTTTTTATTGAATTTAAAGGGGTGACACTAGTTAACAAAATTATACAGGTTTAAGATATACAACTCTACCACACATCACCTGTACACTGTATTGCATGTTCACTACCCCAAGTCTAGTCTCTGTTCATCACCATCAACCAATTTTTATTTACTTGCCTAATTGTTGGCACATGGGTTTGCTTCCATATCTTGGCTATTGTAAATAACACTGCAATAAATACAGGGGTGCATAAGTATTGTTATAAGAAATGTCAGAGATTATACTGCCTATATTTTCTTTTAGGGGTTTTATAGTTTCAAATCTTATATTTAAGCCTTTAATTCATTGTGAGTTTATTCTTGTGCATAGTGTAAGATAGTGGTCTAGTTTCATTTGTATATACATTCATTTGTCCAATTTTTCCAGCACCATTTGTTATATAAACTCTTTTTACCCATTGTATGTTCTTTCCTCCTATGTCAAATATTAAATGACCATATAGGCGGGGGTTTATTTCTGGGCTCTCTTTCTGTTCCATTGATCCATGCAACTGTTTTTATGCCAGCACCATGGCACTTTGATTGTGGTAGCTTTGTAGTATAGTTTCACATCAGGTACTCTGATACCTCCAACTTCGTCCTTTTAATTTTTCCAAGATTGTTGTGGCTATTCAAGGTCTTTTGTGGTTGAACATAAATTTTAGGATTATCTGTTCTTGTTCTGTGAAATATACCATTGGACTTTTGATAGGAATTGCATTAAATCTGTAGAATGCTTTGGGTAGTATGGACATTTTGATGATGTTATATCATCCTATCCATGAGCATGGTATGTGTTGCCATTTATTTGTATCTTCTTCAGTTTCTTTCTTCAGTGTCTTATAATTTTCTGAGAACATTTCTTTTAGCCCCTTGGTTAAAGATATTATTACGTGTTTGATTTTTTGGATGCAATTGTAAATGAGATTTTTTTCTTAGTTTTCCTTTCTAATAGAAAATTGTTGGTATATAAAAATGTTACTGTTTCTGAATATTTATTTTGTATCATGCTACTTCACTGAATATATTCATCAGTTCTAGTCATTTTTTCTTAGTGGAATATTTAGGGTTCTCTCTCTATAGTATCATTTCATCTAAAATAATGATAGTTTTACTTCTCCCTTTTTCTTTGGATGCATTTTATTTCTTCTGCTCTCATTGCTGTGGCTAGGAATACCAGTACTATGCTAAATAAGAGTGATGAAAGTAAACATTCCTGTACTCTTCCTGATCTTAAGGAATATACTTTTAGATTTTCCCTACTGAATATGACGTTAGCTGTGGTTTGCCTTTATAATGTATGATCACTCTATTCCCTCATTGCTAAGAGCTTTTATTTTTTATACCATAAATGGATGCTGGATTTTGTCAAATGTTTTTATGCATCCAATGATATAATCATGACTTTTTTCCTTTGTTTTGTTTATGTGGTATATCAAGTTAATTGATTTGAGGAGGTTGATCCAAACTTACAATTCCAGGAATAAATCTCACTTGATCATGGTGCATAAACTTTTAATACATTGTGGAATTGCTTTACCAATATTTTGTTGAGGATATTTGCATCTATATTCACTAGGGATATGGGCCTCTAATTTTCTTTCTTTTTAGTGTCTTTATCTTTTCTTAGAATTAATAAAATGCTGGCCTCGTAAAATGAGCTTGAGAGTCTTTCCTTCCTAGATTTCCTGGCATAGTTTGGGAAGGTTAGGTGTTTGTTCTTTGAATGTTGGTGATATTCAGCTGTGACGCTATCCAGTCCAGGACTTTGGTCCGAGATTTTTGATTACTGCTTTGATTTTGTTAGTTGCAAGCAGTCTGTTCAGTGTTTGTTCTTTGTTCAGTCTCAGAAGATTGTATGTTTCTGGGACTTTATCCATTTCTTGTAGATTGTTTAAATTGTTGGCATGTATTTGTTTGTATTTTCTTATAATCCTTTGTATTTCTGTGGTGCAAATTGTCACTTCTCTTTTTCATTTTTGATTTTAGTTTTTTGAGTCAGTTTCTTTCTATTTTTTTATGGATGAATTTGGTAAAGGTTTATCAATCCTATTTATCTTTTCAAAGAACCAACTCTTGGCTTTATTGATCTGTTGTATTGTTTTTTATACTCTATTTTAAAAAAATTCTGCTCTGATCCTTTTTTTCCCTTTTCTTCTATTCACTTTGTGCTTTGTTTTGTTTTTGTTTTTGTTTTCCAGTTGCTATAGGTGTAAGGTTAGACTATTTATTTGAGATTTTTCTTGTTTCTTGAGATAGGCCTATAATGCTGTAAATTTCATCTTAGTACTGCTTTGCTCTATTCCACATATTTGGGGATGTTGTCTTTTCATTCTCATTTGTCTCAAGGTTATCTTTTGATTTCTTCCTTAATCTCATTGTTAATTCATTTATTGTTCAGTAACATGTTTTTAGCCTTCATGTGTTTGTGTGTTTTCAGGTTTTTTTCCTTGTAATTAAGTTCTATTTCCATATCATTGTGGTACATGAAAAACACTTGATATTCTTTTGATGTTCATGAATTTATTGAGACTTATTTTATACCCTAACAAGTGGTCTATCCTAGAAAATTTTGTATGTGTACTTATAAAGAATGTATAATCCGCTGCTTTGGGGTTATAAGCTGTGAAAATATGTAAATTCATCTGGTCTAGTGTGTTATTTAATGTCACTGTTTTCTTGTTGATTTTCTGTCTGGAAGATCTATTCATTGATGTCAATAAGGTGTTAAAATTTCCTGATATGTCTACATTACTGTCAGTCTTTCCCTTTATGTCCATCAAGATTTGATTTATTTATTTGGGTGCTCCTATGTTTAACATATAAATGTTTACAAGGGTTATATGTACTCTTGTTAGATTAATACCTTTATTATTTTACACTGCCCTTTTTTTGTCCCTTACTATAGCCTTTGTTTTAAAGCCTATTTTGTCTGATAGGAGCATTACAACACCAGACTTTTTCTATCATCTGCATGAAATATTTTTTCCATCCCTGTACTTTCAGTCTTTGTGTGTTTTTTGTCCTGAAGTGTGTCTACTGTAGAGAGCCTATGTATGGTTTTTTCCCCTTTCCATTTAGCTACCCTATGTCTTTTGAATATAGAATTTAATCTATTTATATTTAAGTGATTATTTTATTCTTTAAAACTATGTTTCTCCCTTATTTTCTCTCTTCTTTTTAAAGAAGTCCTTTTAACTTATAATACTAGTTTGGTGGTGATAGACTCTTGTAGTTTTTTTTTTTTTTTAAATGTCTGGGAAGATCTTTATTCTTTAATTTTAATTGATAGCTGTGCTGAGTGGTGTATTCTTGGTTGTAGGTCTTGGCTTTTTATCACTTTCAATAGTTGATGCCAGTCCTTTCTGGCCTGAACACTTTTCATTGAGAAATAGCTGACCATCTTCTGTGATCCTTGTAACTAACTAACTGTTTCTTTTCTTGCTGATTTTAAGAGCTCTCTTTGTCTTTAACCTTTGCCAATTTAATTATGATGTGCCTTGTGGGTTTCTATGGATTGTTCTTATCTGTGACTCTTTGTGCTTCCAGGATTTGTGTCTTTTTATTTCACCAGGTTAAGTTTTTAGACATTATCTTTAAAAAATGCGTTCTCAATTATTTGCTCTCTCTCCTTCCGATGCCCTTATAATGCAGATCTTATTATCCTTAATGGTGTTCCAGAGGTCCCTTAAACTATCTTTATTTTAAAGTTGTTTTTTTGTTTTTGTTCTAATTGTGTTTTCTGTTACCTTGTCTACTATATAACTGATTTGATCCTCCACTTCATCTAAACTGATGTCGATTCCTTCTAGATTGTTATTTATTTCAGATATTGTATTATTCATTTCTGATTTTTTATGGTTTCTACATCTTTTTTATGCTATCTCTTCGCCATGTTCTGAGTACTTCTATTCTCCCCTTAAGTTTCTTGAGCATTCCAAAAATCTTTTTTTTAAGATTTTATGTATTCATTCTTAGAGAGAGGGGTAAGGAAAGAGAAAGACAGAGAGAGAAACATCAATTTGAGAGAGAAAAATAGGTTGATTGCCTCTAGTGTTGTGTCTGAGTCCACTCATCAAAAGTCCCAGGATATACCAAGGCCAGCTGCTATATACTGGGTGCCTGAAAACCCCTGTGGAGGGGCAGTGTTTCAAGGAGACATCGGAATGAGGCCAGCAGGGTTCTTCAGGCCCCAATAGGCCAGTATTTGGTGATTGAAGTGAAAGCTTTGCCCAAGAAAGTGGCACCAGTCAGGCGTGTGAGGTGAAAAGTGGCCTCCTCCCTAGGGCCACACCACTTGGTCTCTTCTTGAGTCTGACCAGACTCCCTCAAGAGTCTTCCAAGAAAGTCTGTACCTTGGGCTCAGGCTGGCAGCAGCCAGCTGACACATCTGCAGGGTGCAAACTCCTTAGGCAGGGTGGGGCCGCCAGGAGTCACTGGGGTGGGGCTTGTGGATTTCCTATGGGGGGTCACGGCCAGTCAGTTATATGGGGAGAAAATTGACCCCCACCCCAAAGCCACACAACTCTGTCCCAGACACCTGAGTCTGCCTGGAGCATTTCAAAGCTCCCTCAGAAGGTTTACATTATATGCCTGGCAGCTGGCTCCCCCACAGGGCACGAGCTTGTCAGGGCCAGGTGACAGGTTGTTGGGAGGGTAGGGCTGTAACATTCTCCAAGGCTGATGCCATATGAAGGTGAGTACCTGACCCAGAGAAGATGGCCTCTGCGAGCCATGTAGGAGAGAGAACCAGCGCAGAAACCCTGGAAGTTATTCTTTCACCTGTGCGCCCGGAACTAAAAAACCCAGTCTCTCCTGCATGAGTCCAGTCTGCTCTGAGCACCCTCCCCGTTCTGGAGCTGAGTCAGTGGCCACAAACGAGATGTTGCACACTGGCCCTTTGAGAGTGTGTTTTGGTTTCTAGCAGCCTTTCCTGTCTCCCTGGAGGACAAAAAATGTCACTGATTTTCATAGCCATATATTACGTGGCCTCCTTTTCCCAGCTCCGGTGCTCCAGGCTGGGGACCCCAGCATGGGTTTGAGACTCCACACCCCTCAGAGGGGACCTTCATAACTGAGATAACCCTTTGAATTCTCAGCCACTAGTTCTCCATATTTTTATTTATAGAATACAGAATTTATACCCAGATCATTATTATAAAATTAATGATTTGGTCAATCTATTGTCTCTTCTAGAGTAATGTCTGATATTTGCATTGAGCTTCAATGTGACATTAGAAATAATAGTTTAGGCTTAACTATGTTTATTAAGTTTCACTGCTCTCTTTTAATCTCATATAATAACTTTCTCATTTTGGGGGCTTTTTATATTCTATTTGTTTGTTAGTCAGCTGGAGTACATCCTCAATTAACTGTTTCAGGAGAAGTATATTGGTGGTATATTTTCTGAGTCTTTGCAGGTCTGAAAATATCTTCCTACTGCCTTATTACAGGTGTCACTGGATACAGAATTCTTGCATCAAACCCTTTTTGTTCAGAGCTGTATGGATGATTACTATCTCAAGCAGTGCACCAGGGAAAACTAAGAACAGCCTGTTTTTGGTGTTACTAGTAACTCATTTTTTCCTGTCAATACTTTTAACATTTTATGTTTTATTCTTTAAAAAAACAAGCATATGCAAAGGTTCTTTTTGGTTGAATGCAGATTTTTCTTTGTTATATCTATGACCTAATATATTTTTAATCTCTGAAAGTTTTCTTCTGCTTTTTTCCTATGACCTTTGTGTCCTATGATTTGTTATTTCTGCATGATGTTGTTATTTGCACGGAATGGATTCCCTGAATCAGTAATTTAAGTCTCATCGTTTCTTTCCCTTTACCTATAAGTTTCGGAAATATTTCTTAGGTTCAAATTCTGCTTCACCAACTTGATTTTCTTTAGTTTTAATTTTGCTATCGACTGACTTCTTTATAGAATTCAGTAATTATTAAAACAGTCTCTGTGTTTTAGTTGTTGTTTTTTTTTTCAACAGATCCATTGCTCATTCTTAAAGGGGAACAGCCATGATTGCCCAGTATTGACTAACAGTAAAGTAGAAGTTGATAGATTCATTCTGCCAGCTATTGTTTCAAGTGACTGCCTGAAAACTTTTTATCTAGATGAGGAAGATTATATTTACTGTAAAATTCCAATAACTGTTCAGAGAGCCCACAGTCTTGGGAGGAAGGGGAGGCGGCTGAGGCGGTGTGCCGATTCAGCAGGACTCCCCGCTCTGTGCAGATACCCTGCTACCTACTCCAGAGTAGGTTGAAAAAGTGCTCACGCTTTGTCAACCTCAGCTGCCTGCCCAGAGCCCAGCCTGCAGCACTGCCCTGAGCTTGGCTTGCGGTGGCCCTGTGGCTGCCTGATTGAGTGAATAAAAATATAACATGCTCAGGCAAATTTAACTTTCAAATAAATAATGTCACCAGTATTGCATGAGACATAGTTATACAAGGAAAAAAATCCATTTACCTGAAAGTCAAATTGAAGTAGGCATCCTGTATTTGATCTGGCAATCCTACACACAAGTCACAGTGTGTCTGCTTTCACCCTTTTTGGAAAGGAGCTCTTCGGTGCTTCATGTAATTCCTAGGATGGGGTTCTTCCAGAGGAATTTATGATATGGCTTGTTAGGTCTTCCTTTACTCAGGTCCTATCTGCATTCTACCTGTTGGAAATCCCTTGATGTTCCATGCCAATATCAGATGTAGCATCTAATAATAGGTCCCATAACCGAACTGATGCAGGTTTCCCAATACTTCTGTATTTCAACAACAATTTCTGTAGGATTCTGGAGGTGTGTGTGTATGTGTGTCTGCGTGTGTACCAGTTAAAGAGAAGATTTTGATGACTAAAAGAAAAATTAAACATCTGCGCTTACATTGTCATTGTACTAAATTTTTGTTAAATTTAATTCAACTTTCTAGAGTTCCTGTGCCTAGCTGTGTAGAGCCCCATTAGCAATGGTTGTTAGATTGAATGGATTTTGTGACTGGGTGAAGTGGGCCATCTTAGGCCGTAACTGATTTAACAGACAGAAGAATGGCTTTTCCCAAGCTATCCCCCTTGGAGGTTTGTTTTCCCATCCCCTCCTTTTTCTTTGTTTACTACCTTACCACTTGAGTTCCTCTGCTCCCCTGGGAAGTTAACAACCAAAAGATGATGGATGCTGTGTGTGAAACCACCCATCTATAGAAAGCAGTCATACTAACATTTACTGACTATTTAATACATACGGGGCACCAGCCTAAGTGTCTCATATACATGACCTCATTTACTCTCTTCTACACTCAATGGAATAGTTATTAAACCTTTTTTTTTTTTGGTAAGAAAATGCATAACCAGAGAGGTTAATAGACTTGCCATAGGCCACATAGTGAAATTTGAGTGTGCTTTTTCTATTCTAGTCTATTATTCCAAAGTTCCTTATTGGCCATTGCCCCTTTTAGAAAGAGTTGGGATTTTGTTTTGGCCTGTTCATCACTTATTTTCTGCTACAATTTCTCATAGAGAAACAACTGTAGGCTTAGGAATTAGTGTATACTGTGTGTTGCCCGATTAGCCATACGTAGATAGCCATCAAAGGCAACTTTGTCCTTCCTGTGGTTGTTCAAGCACTGTTCCCATCTGCAGAGGTTCTTTTAACCATTCACCAGCTTACAAACCATCAAATGATAATTTTATGCTGTAGAAAAAGTGCCAAAATGTGAAATCAAAAGGGAATGTGTAGCTAGAGTATTCTGAGGAACTAGTTCCCAAAGCAAAGTGGATAACAGGAAAATTCCTAAAACCTGCTCATAATTGTTTATTTGACAAGAAACAATAAGCAGTTGTTTATTTCCTTTGTGCGCTGATAGCACATGTTAATTACCAGAGATCCCCTGTAGTTTTCATGAGGTTTGTCAATGGTCCACATTGTCTCCAGTTATTTCCAGCGAAAGTCATGACTTTCCAGTGCAGTCACTGTGAGCTTTGTGCGGTATGACTGGCACATTAGCTTGTAGATGAGATATAGTAACTCACCTGAGACAGTGCATTCTCCACATTCTGAAAATTTGTCACCGTGCCGTCGGCTCATTATTTGCATGAAAGGTCATCAGTATACGGCCTAGAACCAGTAAATACCACATAAATGTCCTCTAATAATTTCACCAAATCATTTCACTTCTGACACCTTTTGCTGGGCCACTCCCTAGCTGACAACTTATATGGAAAAATATAGGCACATCTGCGATTGTTTTGGGAAGAAGACAAACTTCGGAGAAGAAGGTACAAGGAGAAATAAACCACTACTAATAGGGTACCTACTATGTGCTCACTGCTTTCCATGTTATTTAATGACCAAAATAACCTCTGAGTCATTTTCTATTGCTTCCTTTTTCCAAATCCAGGAACGAAAAATCAGAGAATTTGCATTATTTGCTGAAAGCAACCCAGCCCAGCACAGCATTATCTAACTTGGAGTGGCAGGATTAAGCAAAAAAAGGAAAAAAGACTCATGGACCTGGACAACAGTGTGATGATTGCTGGGGGGAGGGGGGTATAAGGGGACTAAATGGTATTGGGGAAAATATAATAAAGATTAAAATTTTTAAAATTAATAAAAAAATAAAGTAAAACACTGAAAAAATAAAAAAATAAAGTTCCAAATTTTTCCACTTGAACCACAAACAACCTCTATTTCATCAACTATAAACCTTTTTTCCTCAAAAGTAAATTTTCAGCTTCATATATGAACATTTAGTGTCTTGCATTCTTGTAAATCATTTTTAATTTTAATTAAAAAGTATTTATTGGATTAGTTGACTCTGGCATGGATATATTTATAAATATAAAGGAACCATTCTTTGCAATTTGATGTTTGCAATTAAGGAAAAAACAAACGGAAATGTATCTCCTAGCAAGGGCAACTTGTTTCACATCTTTTTTTTAAAGACTTTATTTATTTATTTTTAGACAGAGGAGAAAGGAGAGAGAAAGAGAGAGAGAGAAACATCAATGTGTGGTTGCCTCTCATGCACCCCCTGTTGGGGACCTGGCCCACAACCCAGCCGTGTGCCCTGACTGGGCACTGAACCAGCAATCCTTTGGTTCGCAGGCCAACACTCAATCCACTGAGCCACACCAGCCACGGCACATCTTTTATTAGTGCTATCTTACTTAGACCCAAACTTGGGTGTTGAGGGATAAAGATCAGACTTAGGGCCAGAACAAAAATCAACCACACACAGATGAAAATACCTAAGGGGAAAGAAGCCATAAAGAGTGTAAATAAAGGACAGAGAAAAGCTCAGATTATTTTTCTGTTCTATATCTGTGGCCAAAATTATTTCCCCTGTGGCCAGAAGAAGAAAGGAATTCTAGGTTCATCCTGTTTTCTGATTAAAAAAAAAAAAAGTCTACGAGAGACTGAGATGAACAGATGTCCATTCTTAAAACCCATATTAAGCATTTCGGAAGTTAGACTCCTTGTCACAGCAGGAGGTTGCCAGCAGTCAGACCTCAAAGCTGATTAATAGAAATGCTGCATACAAATATACTGGTACATTTGGGGCAACATTAAAAGCAAAACAAATGCAACTGAGGGGAAGTAGATAAGCTATAAACTAAGGCGAGATAAGTTTATGATATTTTGTTTTTTAATTAACATCTCATAGTTTTCTTTGTTTTTATTTGCTGATATTTACCTCCCAGAATCAAGTTCCTTCGAGGAAATAAAAGTTGTACATAGAATGAGATCCTAAACCAACAGTTATAAAACAAATTTACAATGTATGTAGAAAACAATATGAAAGAGTCAATAATAAAACTTCATAGTATCTGTTACCTCAAGCAGTCTTTAAACAGTCAAATAATAGCAGCTAATATTATTAAGCACTTACAATGGGCCTGGCCCAGTGCAAAATGCTTTACATGCATTGGATAGTGCTCCTACGGTGGACTAGGTACCAACTGAGGATTAATGGAGAGAGCAAGTTCTTCTCTTTAAGAATCAATCACTGAGAAAAGGCAGCTAGTGCACCCTGGGCCAGGAGTGCCCCTCTGACAGTGAAGCAGCACAAGGTCAACCTGGCCATAGCAGCTTGGTGTTGGTGCAGCCAGGTTTCAATTGTCTTATTCAAAAAGATGGTACCAGCGGGAGTCAGAGATAGCGCGTGACACAGAGCCAAACAGGAATTCAGATTCTTAACTGAGGATTGGAGGCTCTGTCCATGTAATTCATTCGCATACATGAATGAGGTGATGAGGATACGAAGATAAATATGACCCAACTCCTGTGCCCAAGAAGCTCCCAGGCTACCTACTGGAATAGAAAAACACTAGATCAATAAGTCGCAAATAAAGTGTAGGTGTGAGAAGGTGAAGAAGTACCAGATACGAGGAGGGTTTCGCCCTGGCAGGGTATGTTAAGGAAGGACAGGAGTGGGTTGACTAGTTAGGAAAGGGAGAAAGTAATATTTCAGGCAAATGAAACAGCATTCACAAAGCATTTGGGCATGAAGGAGCCTGGTGTATTTGGCATCTCTAAATAATTAGGGTGGAGAGGCAGCATGGACTAATTGTGAAGTAATTTATACCTATTTAAAGAGATTAGATGATTACTGTAGGAGATTGGGATTAACACAAAACTAAGTGAAATAAAATTATTATCCAATTTGTATCCTAGGAAAGGAAATTCTGGTGAAAATGTGGGCAGTGGATTATACAAGGGCACATGCAAAGTATTGTGATAATTGTTACAAGAATTAGTTTTACATTGAAAGAAATGTTTGCAACACTGTCTTTACATGGATTATGTAATGAGGCATTTTTACTTGCTCTAATACTGCTAAAATCTTGACTATGTTATGTACATGCGTGCTTGTGCATGCAGGGGTGAACTTTTTGTAATAAGTCCTTTTTCAGAAATATTTAAATCTATAATTTCTAGCATTATTGCCTTAAGCAACAATAAGAATATTGAAATTAATGAATATTTCTTCTACATAATCTTTTAAACAGGCATCTCAAATTTAACTGTGACTAGAATATTTTTGGCTTCTGTATTACTGTTTAATGAAGTGACTGCCTCACTGTCCAATAGGATGTATCTTTGAAGATGATGTTGGCTCACAGTCTGAGGGGTTGGATCTGGTATATTTTTACCCCTGAAATTGGTGATGGGCTATACTGACTCATTCATTAACCTCTCTGTGCCCAGTGGTAACTTTGCTTGCTGATTTATTTGATAAGAGAAATAAACCTGAGTCCTTAGAAGTGAACATTTGGGCTTTTTTTTTTTTTTTTCTGTATAAATTACACAAATTTTAAAGTGGTGGAAGTCAGGACCTTAGATTCAACAGCTGCATATTTTAACCTACTGAATTGACTAATCTAAGCCCATTCTCACAATTTTATATTAATATAATGCCTGACTCTTTAAAATGGCTAAGACCAAAATATTTGTATTATTTTTGTATAAATGATCCCACAGATATTTTGTGCAAAGGATGCTGGACTGAGCAGCACAGTAGGTCCTGAGCCTGGAGATGGGAAGCCCTTAGGACAGGTGTTCCACTGCCCAATCCCACTTTGTACAGTGATAATGCTCTTTTTTTTAGAACTTCTAGATATGTTTTAGAACTTTTATAGTCTCTACATTTGACTTTATGTGTAGGAGAATATGAAATAAAACAGGAAACAGAGTTTTATAGCAGGGTACTTCAAATTATAGTACATAAACCAACTACCTCAATACCATCAGCTTTCTCATCTATGAAGCAGAGACATTGAGAATATCTCATAGGGATGCTTTGAATATCAAATGAGATAATATATGCAAGAACAGTCTCACTGTAAAAAGCTTTATCTAGGCAAGTTAATTGTTTTACAATGGAAGAACATCGTAGGGCAAAATAGTACTTCTTCTCCGAAGTCTACTTCTCCAAACAGAAAAATTTCTTGGTAGGGGGTTGGAACATGTAAAGAGATGGCTAATAACGCGGACAGGGGAGGATTCCCAACAGCATTACCAAGCATTTCTCCTTTACATTTGAAGGCGCGGTGAAAATGGTACACCCCTTGCCTCAATGCCAGCTACTTATTTGGGAACACACCTGGTGGGGGTGGGGGTGGGGGTGGGGAGAACATGTGACCTCTGCCCTCCAAAGCTTTATGAGCACAGAAAAGACACTTAAGGCCAAGGGCATCGATCTGGCAAGGCAGAAGCATCCTACCTGTTCAGCCCAGCACCACCCTGTATATGAGGAGGGTTGAGACAGTCTCCCTTTAAGTGCATGTGTTAGAATCATGGGAGTGTTTTCATTAAACACGCAGAATTCTAGGCCCAAATTCTATGCGTTAAAACCAGCTGTGGGGTCCGGAGCAGTTGCTGAGCTCTTCTGTGTTTCACTATCTTCATCCAAAAAAACAAGAATAAGAATATTACCTATTACAGGGTTGTCTGCAAATCATAAAGATTGCTTCTTCTTTGTCTTTTTCAAATCATTATTACTTGTATAAATTTTTAATGAACTATTGAATTTATAAAAAAAGATTTAACATCATTTATGTGGAGACTTTCCAATGTCATTATTTGCTTTCATACAACATTGGGACTGTTGGTTTTCTTTCTCTGTCCAGGATGTTTTAACTTAAATCATAGGGCCATTTTCAAAGCTGTTTTGAGACGACTCACAGTCAAGTTGCTGTGTCCTCAGGACTAGCAGCCTTTCTTGGTGCTGCACCTCAGATCTGTGCTGTATTTCTAACAAAGCCAGCCTCTGGGTAATCAAGGTCGGGCTACGCAATGTAACCTGTACGGAGCTGGAATGTATCCCTGAGAAGGAAGAGGTAATTTGACCTAATTTAGTTTGAGTCTCTCCTGAGCTGAGATGAGATTACCTATTGGGTACAATTATGGAGGGTGATTTGGTGCGTCTGACCTACAGTCAGCTTGAAACCAGAGTCGGATCATCTCACCTGTGAAATTTCCCTGAGGACTTCCGGATAATGATTTTAAATGTTAATTACTACATGTAGTCAATGCTCTGATAAAATTTAGAGCATTTTGATTTATGATGGATATTAAGAAAGAGAAAGAATTGAACTCAGTAGATTTAAAGGATTTAAACATACTTAGGAGGCTTTGGCACAAAATGAAAACCACAAAACCCTTCCTTTTCAATATTTATTTCAGCTTAGAAACATCTCCTTATTACTGCCAGTGATGCCACTGTAGAAACTGACCCAATTCTGTCCATATCTTCATTTTTTTTTATTTTAAAAATGTGTCTTTTTCAAATTGGCAGCAATTCGAGGGACAGCCAGAGGCAGGGCTGGCTCCTTCTGCAGTGTTCTGGGAGGCCCGGTGCTGGGCTAAGTACGATTTGAAAGGCTCTTCCTGGAGCTGTTTAGCTGGAAGCACATCAAAGAGGATCCGGGGACAGAGACTGGGAGTTTCTGGCCTCAGATTCGCTCCACCCTAAACCTTGCCTTTTAGGTCATGTATTCAAATATTGGAGATTCGGCACAGTGTAGTGACATGAACCCGGGCATGAATGTCCAGCCAAATAGAGTAAATAAAAGCTCTGACCTTCATTTGTTCTGTAGATGCGGTGAATTATTTACCTTTCTAAATTTCAGCTTCTTAAAAATGAGGATTATGGCACTAATTTCTCTATATGTAGTTGTTACAAGCGCTGAATGATTTAAGTGCCTAAAACTGGGTGAGTGCTCAATGTGTGCAGAGAAAACATTTCTTCGAATAATGTGATTCAGGGATCTGTGTTTGAATTTTGGTTTTGCCATTACGTGTTCATGGGCAATAACATTTTAACCTATAGGCCTTATTTTCTTCTTCTTTAAAACGAGATGGTGAACCTACATTAGAGTTTTCTGAACTGTTTTAAGGAAGTGTCATAGTTCCAAAAAAAATGGCTTAAAGATGTGACTGGGTTTCTCTTTCAGAAATATTTTAAAAACTGTAATACAGAATTGTGCATACGTATGTGGGTAATTTATCCATGCTTTACCATATTGGTGAGACCTAATAATATGTAAATGTTCTTTGAAATTCTATAATTGGGTTATCTGGTGTTCACGTCAAATAATGGGAGTTGTCATCAGGTTGCGTTTGAAATAAAGCGTTCCTTACACTACTAAAACATTCTGAAAGCCACAAAGCTAAATGATCTCTGAGGATCCTCCAACGTATAGTTCTAAATAAGTAGTTTCTTAAATTCAACAGAAGAAGAACAAATACAAATGTTCCTTTGCATTCTCTGGGTGTGTTAGATCTCTTGGTGTCCTGGGGGCACTTGAAAGCCAACAGCCTCAAGCATCTCTCCCAGATGCAAAACAAACGCTCTCTGCTCTCCGGGTGGCTGGGGATGGCTGTTGAGCTGTTTAGTCATTGCAGTGACACCTTTGCAATCAGAAATCTGAGATAAATATAAATTGCAGATGTTCTTTCCTGCATTATTAAAAAGAATAATATCTTGGTAATGACAGAGTTATCACTGCTGTATGGGAACCTCAGTCTGAGCCTGGGAACAGGACTTATTTTAAAGAATACTCTGACTCAGGCTTCTGAATAATTGGGATTATTGTTGTTTCCATAAACACATGAAGGACAAAGAGTATAAATTGCTATAAACTGTTTCAGAAGGTTTACATGCACTGAGCCAGTTGCTTAACTAGTACAAAGGAAAAAAAAAGTCATTGTTTTTTAGTAGATATTCTTTAAGAACGAAGTCAGTCCTTCTCTTAGGGACTATTTTCATAAATCAAGCTGTGGTGAAGTCCCTATGAAAAATATATGTTATTTACAAACTCTTTTGTACATTTTTTTGGTTTAAAAGCAAATGTTAAGGAATTTACAGACCAACTGATTGATCAGATTAGTTTATTGAATTAGCCTTTTAAGGTTAATATGATTTATTTTTCCCATGAACTTTTTATTTAAGTATTTTATTGTTGCTAATCTTTGTACAATTTTGGAAGGTTGAAGAAAGGATGTTAGTATACAAGTCAACATTTAATTATGACCTTGGGCAAAGGGCATACCAATTCTATAAGAGTGACATCAGTGGGCAAAGGACCTGAATAGATGTTTCTACAAAAAGGACATATAGTTGGCCAATAGACGTGTGAAAAATGCTCAACCTCACTAATTATCAAAGAGATGCAAATTAAAACCACAATGAGATATCACCTCTCGCCTATCAGAACGGCTACCCTCAAAAAATAAATAAACAAATGCTGGCAAGGATGTGGCTGCTAGTGATAATGCAGACTCATGCAGCCACTGTGGAAAGCAGCACTGAGTTTCCTCAGAAAATTAAAAATGGAACTGCCTTTTGACCCAGTGATCCTGCTTCTGGGAACATATCCTAAGAAACCTAAAACACCAATCGGAAAGAATATATGGTCCTCTGTGTTTACAGCAGCATTATTTACAGTAGCCAAGATGTGGAAACAGGCCCATGTTCACCAGTAGATCAGTGGATAAAAAAGCTGTGGTACATTTACACAATGGAATGCTACATGGCCATTGAAAAGAAGGAAATCTTGCCTTTTGTGACAGCTTGGATGGACCTGGACATTATTATACTACGTGAAATAAACCAGTTAGAGAAAGGCAAATACCATATGATCTGACTTATATGTGAAATTTAATAAAGAATATAAACTGACAAAAAACAGAGGCATGGATATATGGAACAGACTAACAAGTATCAGAGGGGAAGAGGGAGGGGAATTGAATGAAAGAAGATGAAAGGATTAGCCAAAAGAATATATATATAACACCCATAGACACAGATGACAGTGTGGTGATGGCCAGAGGGAAGGGGAGGCAGGGGCTGGGTGGAGGTGGGGAAATAGGGCGAGAAATGGGGACATCTGTAATAGCGTCAACAATAAAAATAAAGTTAAAAAATTAAATAAACAATACAGAAATTTTTACATTAAAAAGTATGTACTATTTTCTTAGTCAGAAAAACAAGAAAACGCACAAGTATTAGCTACAACAACAACAAAAATATCAATTTAAGTTTAGCTTTTTAAAACATCTTGAAGGCGCATCATGTTCACATTTAGAGACGACTTGCACTAAGCATTAGTTTTGTAAGCAGTAGGAGCCAAGACTGTCTTGTTCCCTGCTGTCTTTCTCTGCCTTGCACGGACATGACCCGCATGACCCATTAGTGCTTGTTGAATGAGTGCGGAGAGTTGATGGAGCAGGGAGATGAAGGGTATGAATGTGGGAGACAGAGGAGCTCTGTAGAAATTCTCACGCCACCAATTTCAACTCTATGACTTTAAGCAAAAGGCTTAACTTTTCTGAGTTTAGATACCTTATTGGTAAAATGAAGATAATAATGCTGATTTCCAAAGGTTGTTCTGAGGGCTAAGTCAGATAACCACAGCAAAGCTGTTAGCAAATGCTTGAGAAGTAGTAAATGCCCAACAAATGCTGGTTCTCACTCTTCTCAGGTTTTCAGGGTAATGGGAAGTCATTTCATGTTGTCTGATTTCAAAATACGTTTTGCATTGTAAAGTTATAAAAATGAACTAGTCATATCCTCCCAGGTCAAACATATAGAGTTCTCTCCTTTCATTTTCACAACTTTTCTGGATAATGCATATCTACTAATATAACAATATGGTAATAATGTGTTCTTAACTACAGGATACTTTTAATTCCACAGACCTTCAAGATTTTTAACATCTGAGAATTATTTAAAACAGTTATGCATTCAAATCAATAAATGTTCCCAAAGAGACATTTAACACACTGCATATTAAAATATATAAACAAACCCGCAAATCTAGAATACATGTATCATGAGGCTCAGAGCTAATGTGAGCATCTGACTTAAATCTGCACAGCTGAGGGTCCAACACCAGGTGTTCTCTGCCTCTGGATGCACAGCGAGCTCTGGAATGGGATGGGGGAAGAACTGGAGGACAGGCATATTCTAGGAAAAAGACAAAGTAGAAGAATTGGTACTGCAAAAAATGCTAGAATATACTGCTTATCTCTCCCCAGGTTTTTCCATGTTGGACTTTACCAGAAAGTTTTCTCTGTGAGACATGTGAGATCACAATAGCTCCAGCTGTTGAGAAAATGTCCAACACTGGTGAGTAGAGCAACTGTATCAGAACCACCCACTAGAGCTGAGTAAGCCAGGTATGGCTAAATGATCCAAATAACAGTAGGTGGACAACAAGTAACCTATTTGGGGTGGCCATCCATTTCAGTTTTCCCAGGATCATCCTGGTTTTAGCACTGAAAATCCCACATCCTTAGAGACCCCTCATTCCTCAGCAAACCAGGACAGTTCATGGACCTCCACGTGTTTCTGCCTAAACCTTCCTTTCAACATGACCACAGATTATTGGATCTATTGCTTCCCATTTACACTGCCTTTTGGACTGATAATGCTACTGCAGAGAGGGAGCTATGGGCCATCTCCTTCACTGGCCAGTGTGGCACAGGAGGTGGTTATTACACTGAGTGCATCAGAAGCTAGAAAGATGAAAGGGCAGGGCCCATGCTGCCACAAGCTAGCAAGATAATTAAACAGAAAAAAAGATCTACCCTCCCTAGCTCTATAAGAACCACAGGATTGAACAGAAAAGAGATTGGTCTCTGAGACGGGAGTCCACCATTCTCCCAGGTCATGGCACCTGAATAAACCTCTTCCCTTTTGTGCCAGCACCTGTTTTACGAGTTTGGCTTTTGTTGCAGCAGGCAGCCAAACTGTGTTTCGGACAATACCTTCACACACAATACCTTCACCTTGATGGTTTGGTGCAGATAAATAGTGTGCACATTTGTGGTTGTGATTTTTGATAGCATAATGGAAGAAGGGATTTATCTGGAATTTTAGGAAAGTAGACTCTTGCAGATTCAAAATACAGGTGTAAAAAGATCTGAGATGGGCCACATTTTCTACCCATTGGAAGTGTCCTGTCTGAACACACTGGAGAACCAGGATGGGCACTTGTGCATGTGTGCGAGTATGTGTGATACTTTACCGGAAATGCCTCTTCACATTATAGATACAAGTGTGATGTTTGAAGTGCATTCATTACTCCAAAAGCCTTATAGTATAATGTTCTAACCCTGAGCTCTGACCAAATTTCCTAACTAAACATGTTGCTTATTGCCACTTCAGTGACTTAGTAGCAAAGCCTTTGACTTTCTGAATGAAACTTTTGTACAATATCTTGGCAAAGGAGATAGAAGGAGCTCGGAGATGGGTCTTTGATCAAAACATCTGGAAAAATTGCAGAAATGTGTGAGTAAACAAACAAGGCTATTTTTCAGATGTGGACTCAAAGAACTAATGAATAAGATTTCTCCATCGCACAATGATTAGACCCCATCCTGCGAAGGGGTCCAGTGGATGTTGGCCTTGCTGGTAAAAAACTACACTCAATTTTAGTTTCACACCAGTTTTTCTTTTTATTGAGTTTGTTGGAGTGACACTGGTTGACAAAATTATACAGGTTTTGGGTGCACAATTCTGCAATACATCATCTGTACACTCTGTTGTGTGTTCAACACCCCAAGTCAAGTCTCCATCCATCACTGTTTATCCCTCCTATATCCTCTTCCACTCCCCTCCAATCCCCACTCCTAATACAGTCACCACATGGTTGTTCATGTCCATAGGTTTTCTCTCTTTCTCTCTCTGTCTCCCTGTTTTTCTTTGCCTAATTTCTCTACTCTCTTCACCCAGCCCTACCCTCCACAGCTGTCAGACTGTTTTCTATCTATAGGTATGTCTTTATTTTGCTTGGCTGTTTGCTCATTAGATTCCACATATGAGTGAAATGATATGGTACCTGCCTTTCTCTGGCTGGTTTATTTCACTTAGCATAATGCTCTTCAAGTCCATCCATGCAGTCACAAATGGTAAGATTTTCTTCTTTTTTTACGGCTGAGTAGCATTCCATTATGTAAATGTACCACAGCTTTTTTATCCACTAATCTACTGATGAGCACTTATGCTCTTTCCAGCTCTTGGCTATTGTAAATGGTGCCACAATGAACACAGGGGTGCATGTATTCTTTTAATTATTTCCAAAAGTGGAATTGCTGGGTCATAAGGCAGATCCATTTCTAATTTTTTTGAGGAAACTCCATACTGCTTTCCACAGTGGCTGCACCCATCTTTATTCCAACCAACAGTGCACGAGGGTTCCCTTTTCCCCCACATCCTAGCCAACATTTGTTGTTCGTTAACGTATTGAAGGTAACAGTTCTGACAGGTGTGAGGTGATATCTCATTGTGGTTTTAATTTCTGTTTCTCTGACAATTAGTGACATTGACCCTCTTGTTTTATTCTCATATGCTTGCAGTTTTATTATATGAAATATCATTCAATAATGTTAATAGACTTTCATTACTAGAACTACATTTTTAAAATGTGATTTAATGTAGCACTGTGCTGTAAAAATTTGATGATAAAGTGGCCAAGAATTATTCAGTCAACCAATTATGCCTAAATTACGTGCAGTATAAAGCTCCAAATTGCACACAACGCATACCAATAATTTCAGTAAGCTTACTACAACTGTAAAAAAACAGTGATTTTGGTGGAAAGGTTACTCACTTTCACATGTTGGGATCCTCTTGGAGAACACACAAATGTATGTATATCAAGCTCTCTTAATGGTGTTGTCTTTCTGAATGAGGAAGAGTGAAAAATGATGACAAGGTTTGGGACTTTTCTGATTCAGTGGTGTGAAACTCTCCTTTAGAGAAAAAATGTGAGCTATCATGTATTATTCATTTTGCACTTTCCAAAATGTTACAAAATCTGTGCAAAATGCTAGAAGCACAGGATGTAACAAGAGGCAAGCAAAAGTTCACGCATGACACAGACTAAGATAATCATTCACTCATTTATCCATCTAAAAGGATTCATGCAGCATCTTTTAAATGCTTGGCACAGTACAAGGCACTAGGATGGTCAGCAAACACTTTTGCCCTAAACAACTTGTATTATATTAGAGGGGGTGATTTGTTTTTGATAATACAGGATGGGCAAAAGTAGGTTTAAACTTGTTCATGTGGAAAATAATACAATATTTGATTAATAATACAAGAATAAACTCTGTGTTTTGAATACTCACAACTGTAAATCTAATTTTGCCCCACCTTGTAAATAATTAAAAAGACATGTTAGTTACTATGAGAGTTGAGGTTGTGAAAAGATTTTTCCTTCTTTCTTTCTTTCTTTCCTTCCTTCCTTCCTTCCTTCCTTCCTTTTGCCTGTTCAGGGTTTCAGGGAAGATTTGCTAGAAAAAGTTTCAGTTTTGTGATGGTAAGATGATATATATATATCATATATATGTCCAGTAAAAAAGCTATACAATGAAAATAACTCAAGTTTCTTTCCCTAGAAGCACCCCTTTTTCCAATTTTCTCTGTATCTCTTCAGATATTCAGCTTTTGAGCAAACATTACTACATATTCTCTTACTTTTTCAATAATAAATAGAAGCATCATATATATACTGTTTTGCCCTTGTTTCTTTTTTAATAATTTTTTATTGTTGTTCAAGTATAGCTGTCTCCATTTCCCCACAATCCACCCCCCTGCCCCACCCACCCCCTCCTCCCACCCTCGATCCTATCCCCTTTGGCTTTGTCCATGGGTGCTTTATATATGCTCTTTGATGACCTTTCACCTATTTTCTCCCATTTTTCCTCTCTCCCCTTCCCTCCAGTTACTGTCAGTTTCTTCTTTATTTCAATGTATCTGGTTATATTTTGCTTGCTTGTTCATTTTGTTGATTTTGTACTTAATATATTTTAAAACTTTAAGAATATTTAATTAATCTAATTTTAGTACCAGAAAATTAGTCTTTTGCCATATGTTCTGCAAATATTTACCCAGTTTATCATCTGTCTTTTTACTGTATTTAGGTATTTTTACTATGCAGAATTTTAAATAAGTTACTTGGTTATAATTATCAAATTGTTAATGACTTTGGGAATTTTTGTAAAGTTTCCTCAAACAGGGATAAAATTTAAATCCTCCTCTGTGTTCTTTAAGTGCTTTATGTTTCAATTTTTTTCCAGTTAAACCTTTTCTCTACCTAGAATTCATTTTGGTACAAGACTTCAATTTAATCGAATGGTTAACCACCGAACCCAACACCAGTTTTGGAATAAAGAATATCTCTTTTCCCCACTGATATGAACTGCCAAGAAAGGTAGCTTTGAAATTCTCAGAGAAGGAAAGGACAAAACTTGAGGCAGAGAGAATAATGGGAGTCAAGAAAGTGTGTAATAGCTTTCTGATCCTTCAAGCTAACTTCTTTGCTCTATTTTAACATTTTCAGAGAAATCTCCTCTGAAAATAGCAACCACTATCACCACTCCTGCTAGCATCGAACTAACTCACGCCTCACTATCTACCAGATGTGGTATAAACATTTTATAGGCATTATCACATTCAGTTCTCACATCAGCTATATAATGTGACTGTCTTCCTTTATAAGGTGAGGAACCTGAAGGAGTGAAAGACTAAGTAACTTTCCTGATACCACACATCCAGTAGATAGTGCAGCAGGAGCCTGAACTAATTAGCTTGATACCAGATTCTGTGCTCTTAATCCCTAGGGTATGCCACATTTCCACAGCCTCACTTGAATAGAAACCAAGCTTTCCTTGAGAGCATTTACTTCTAAATTCTCAGAATACATCCTCCTCAGTGATGATTGCTCAGTCCTCATGGCACCTGGAGGAAGCTGGAATTCAAAACTAGAGGCTGAGAGATGGCCTTGGAGACTGTTTCGTGAAAACAGGGGGCAATGCTAAATGTCCGAACTGTACTGGAGTAATTAAAATGGAAAGGAGAGGACGCGATTCTGAAATATGAAGAGAATAAAATACTTGAGATTTAATGGTTGAGTAGGTGCTAAAAGAGAAGGGAGAAAAAGATGTGTCAGGATGACACATTTTTAACATGGTCTGGTGACCAGATAGATGGTTGCCATCAATTCAGAGATTACTTAGAAGAATAAGTTGGATTTTAAGTTGAGAAGATGAAGGTGAGTTTAGTTTTGATTGGGAATAAGAAGCAGTAGTTTTATAACCAGTTTTATGTAACTATGAAACCTAAAGTACAGATTAAGACTGGGGATTTAGCCGTGGCCAGGTAGCACAGTTAATTAGAGCACTGTTCCGTATGCAAAATTTATTGGTTAAATCTCCAGGAAGGGCACACACAAGAATCAAAGGAACGTGTATAAAGGGCACATGGACAGAGCCAAAGCAGGGTAGGATTGAGGGTGGGTGGTGGGGGTGGGTGGGGCAAGGGAGAGTGGTGGGGGGAAATGGAGACAACTGTGTTTGAACAGCAATAAAAAAATAAAATTTAAAAAAGAAGCAACCAATGAATGCATAAATAAGTAGAAAAAAAATCAGTGTTTCTCACTTCCTCTTTTTCTAAAATCAATAAATAAAAAAAGAAGGCTGGGGATTTAAGTTTGGAAAATCATTAGTGAATAGAAGTGAATTAGAAAATTGGAAAATTTAAAAGTGAATAAGAAAAAAATGAAATGTGGGAGCTATGGGTCAAAGACAAAACCTTGGTGAACGTTGGCATTCAAAACATAGATGGCTGATTTTAAAAGAGAGAAGAGTAAATAGGGGAAATAGGAAACTCTAGTGCCAAAAAAGTAAAAATCCAATAGAATCAGATGTAACCAAATTCAGTATGTCACTGGAAAATATCCTTTAGTTTGCAATGATAAGGTCATTGGTGACTTTGGTAAGAATAATTTCAACAGAGTGGAGTGAAATACCCATTATGGATGGTTGAACTATTTATGAGAAATAATGTTGAGAGGATAGTACAAATTATTCTTTTAAGAAGTCTGAGAGACACTTGAACTGTAAACCAAGCGAAATGTGAGCTCTGGAGCTTTTCTTAGGGAGGAGAGCCTGAAGTACAGCGTACTCATCACTGAAAGCAAAGAAGCTAACACAGCAATGCCTGAAAGGGAGACTCTCTAACGGAAGAAGACAAAAGAGAAAGGCCTTGAAGATTTAGGTGGTATGGTAGGCTGGCTCCATCTTTTAAGCTTGAAGAGAATTATGTATTTATAGGTGCAAGGTAGATAAATTTGTATGTAGATTAGTAACTTGAAGAATATTTGAGGAGTTTACCACTACTAGTTTGATGTTTATAATGTAATATAAAATGTAATATATATTTATTAGTATGGTGTAATGTATATTCATCTGACAGTGATAGAGCTGGCCTGGTGTCAGATGCTTTAGAAGAGCGGTAAAATTTTGATTTGCTCTTGCTTGAGAAGAGCAAAAAAAATATTGTGGTGACATATTCCTGATTAAGAATATTCAAAAGTATTTATTGGCAGTTCTGAGTATCCAGCTGACAACAGACACATAATTTTTTGTGATGCCAATTTACACTGTTGTCTATTCTTGGTATAGAAGAGAAGCTAGTTTTTGGTAACACTGGTTTCGTGTTGTTTTGGAAGGAAATGTAGCATATCTACAATATAATACATGAGATGATCAACATTTTTGTTCAGGTTGCATAAGGAAAAAAGAGCAATGGGGCAAAAAAACTGAAGGAAAATAACAATACCGTGGGCCTTGGTATCTCCATGAGATGGAAGAGTGATGCCGCGGGAGCGCAGGGTGAGGCGACGGGCAGAGAGTGGGGTGCGGTAATCCACGGAGCGGACAGGGTCAGAGACGGGCGACAGGTGCAGAGGAATCTCGATAAAGTACAGCTGAAAGCCACACGAAGAAAAAGCGTTCAGGGGTTTGGAGGCTTGTCTAAACAATGGCTTATTAAAAGAAAACGTGAAGTCTCCCAGGTTACATAGCCGCGGAGGCACATTTGTCGGGAGAGTGACGCCGGCAGAGAGGTCACGAAGGAGCATGAAGCTCCATGGCGCGAGCGTAGGAGCAGGACGAACATTTTCACGGGTAGATGAAGAAGTAATCAAATGACGGGGGATAATGCTCAAGATGAACTTTTTAATGAAATCAGCATTTGAAAAAAGTATTTGTATATAGGTATAGATACAGATATATGAAGTGATAACTATTTCAATTTAAACAATCGTAATTAGACTCATAGTTTTTCTACGTCTACTTGGTAATTCAGTGACCCCAATAACATACCCTCCTACATTAAGACAAGGTTTTACAATATATTTTTACTCCTTTCTCGTTACTCATCACCAGATTATCATTAATTAATTTTTGTTGCATTGTGACTTTATTCCTCAGTGTGGCCCGGTGGTTTTAAAACATGAATAAATCCGTAAGACTGTGAGCTGATTACAGAAATATTGCAGGCCAGAAAGGATTGCCACGAAATATTCAGACCAATAGCAAGCATAGACTTGCCTGGGCAGGTCGCTCAGTTTGTTTGATTGTTACATGTTACACCGGAATGTTGTGGGTTTGATTCCCAGTCAGGGCATGTACTAGGCTGTGGGTTTGATCTTTGGTTGGGGCACATTCAGGAGGCAACCAATCGATGTTTCTCTCTCACACTGACATCTCTCTCTCTGTTTCTCAATCTCTCTAAAATCAATTTAAAGAAACATAACCTTGGGTGAAAGTTTTTTTTTAAATAATTAATAAAAAAAAAAAAGACAACCAAGACTACTTGACCCAGCAAAGTCATTATTTAAATTTAAGAGACATAAGAGCTTCAGAGGCAGAAAAAAATTCAGAGTTCATCACACCTAAACCTAAGTATTGCCTGAAATGTTAAAAGGACTTCTTTAAGAAGAAGAAAGAAGAAAGAAAACATAAATATAAATAATAAAATGGTAATAACTACATACCTACCAATAATTATTTCAAATGTAAAATGTATAAATGACCCAATCAAATAACATAGGGTAGCTGAATGGATTAAAAACAAGATCCATACATATGCTATCTAAGAGAACAGCTTTGTGTTCAAAGATACACTTAGCCTGAAAGTAAAAGGATGGAAAAATATGTCTTGCAAATGAAAATTTTAAAAAGCTGGGGTAGCAACATTTATATGAGACAAAAAAACCCCACATGATGATTAGCAGAGGGGCAGGGGGTGGGGGTTATGGGGAGCAGATAGAAGAGGGCAGAGGGGCAATAAATGGTGATGGAAAGAGACGACTTAGAGTGATGAATGCACAGTATTGTATACAGATGATGTGTTATAGAATTGTACACCTGAAGCCTATATAATTTTATGAACCAATGTCGCCCCAGTAAATTCAATAAAAATCAACCAAAACAAAACTTAAAAAGCCTATAAGAGAAAAAGAAGAATACTGCATGATTTCAAAGGGATCAATGAAACAATGTTTACCCTTGTAAGCATTTAGGCACCCAACGTAGGAGCACAGAAATATATAAAGCAAATCTTGATGGACTTTAAAGGAGAGATCAACGGTCAGACAGTTACAGCAGGGTATCTTAACATCCCATGACAAAAAGTCAACAAGAAAACAGTGGCCTTAAATAGCACATTAAATAATTTGAATCAACATTTTTGGATCATTTCACCTCAAAACAGCAAAATATACATTCTTTTCAAGTTCACACGGAGTACTTTCCAAGATAGACTGCATGTTAGAACACATATTCTCAATAAATTCAAGAAGATTAAAATCATATCAAAAATACACTCCAAACAAAATGGTATGAAACTAGAAACAATTACAAGAAAAACTGGAAAACATACAAACACATAGATGCTACATAACATGTTACTAAAAAATAAATGGGTTTACAATGAGATCAAGTCAAAAATCAAAAGATACCTTGAAATAAATGGAAATGAAGGCACAACAATCCTAAATCTCTGGGACACAGTGAAAGCAGTCTAAGATGAAAATTTATAGCAATAGAGGCCTACATAAAAAAAAAAAGTCACAAATAAGCAAACTTTAGACTTAAAAATCTATGAAAAACAAAACAACAAACAAAGGCCAAAGTAAGTAAAAAAAAAAAAAAAAGAAATAAAGATCAGAGTGGAAATAAACAAGATAAAGTCTAAAAAAAAGATCAATGAAAGTAAGAGCTGCATCTTTAAAAACATAAATGGGATTGATAAATCTTTAACCAGACTCATGGAGAGAGACCCAGATAAATAAAATCAGAAATGAAAAAAAAAAGAAGTGACAACTGACACAGCAGAAATACAAAGCATTATAAGAAAATACTATAAACAATTATATGCCAATTATTGGACAGTCTGAAAGAAATGGATACATTTCTTGAAACATGCAATTTTCCAAGAATAAATAAGAAGAAACAGAAAATCTGAACACTTATTACAACCAACAAAATCAAACTAATAATCAAAAAATATTCAACAAACAAAAGTTTTGATGCACAGGTGAATTTTACCCAATATTCATAAAAAATCTAACATCTATCCTCCTCAAACTATTTCAAAAAATATTCAAGAGAAAGGAAGACTCCCAAGTTCATTATACAAGGCTGACATTATCCTCATTGTAATACCAGATGAAGATGCTACAAAGAAAAAACATTAGAGGCCAATACCCTGATGAAAATAGATGCTAATGTCCTCAACAAAATATTAGCAAATCAAATTCAGTAATACATTAAAAAGGTCATAAAGTGGAATTTGTTTGTGGGATGCAAGCTTGGATCAGTATCTGCAAGGCAATTAACATGACACACCACATAAACAAAATGAAGGATAAAAATCATATGATCATATCAACAGACATAGAAAAAGCAGTTGACAAAACCTGATGTTAACTTACAATAAAAAATCGAGCAAAGTGGGTGTGGAGGGAACATAACTCAATACAGTAAAGGGCGTATGTGACGAACCCACAGCTAATACCACACTCAACAGAAGAAAACTGTTTCCCTTAAGACCAGGAACAAGACAGGGTTGTCTACTTTCACAACTCTCATTCAACACATTACTGGAAGCTCTACCCACAACAACCACAAAAGAAAAATAAAAGACATCCAAATTGGAAATGAATAGGTAAAACTATCACTTTTGGAAGATGACGTGATACTTACTGTAAGGGTGAGGCAAAAGTAGGTTTACAGTTGTGAGTAGGCGAAATGGAATTTATTCTTGTATTATTATTTATTGACTATTTCATTATTTTCTATATGAACAACTTTAAACCTAGTTCTTCTCTACTCTCTGTATAGAGAACTTTAAAGATTCCATCAAAAAGCCACTAGAACTGATAAATGAATTCAGTAAAGCAGCAGGGTGCAAAATAAATATTTACAAATTGGTTGCATTTTTATACAGCAATAATGATCAGAAAGAGAAATTAGGAAAAATGCATCAAAAAAATACCAATGAATAAATTTAACCAAGAAGGTAAATGACTGGTCCTCAGAAACTTATAAGACTTTGAAGGAAGAAACTGAAGAAGATACAAATGAAATCATGCATATACAATGCTCATGGATAAGAAGACTCAACAGCATTAAAATGTCTGTACAACCCAAAGCAACCTATAGATTCAATGCAGTTCCTATTAAAATACCATTGGTGTATTTCACAGAATTAGAACAAATAATCCAAAAATTTATACAAAACTACAAATGACTGCCAAATAGCCACAGAGCTACAGCAATCTTATGAAAGAGAAGCAAAATTGGAGGAATCATGCTACCTAATATCAAACTATACTACAAGGCTGTAGTAACTAAAACAGCATGGTACTAGTATAAATGAAACAAAATAGAGAATACCAAAAGAGACCCATGAATATAAGCTCAATTAATATATAACAAAATAAGCAAGAACATACAATGGGGTAAAGACAGTCTATCAATAAACTGTATTGAGAAAACTGAACAGATACATGCAAAAAAAAAAAAAGAAACTAAACAGCCTTCTTAAACCATATATAATAATAAACTCAAAATGGATGACCAATTTAAACATAAAAGTTGTAACCATCAAATGGCTGGAAGAAAACTTTGGCAGTAAATTCTTCACATATCTCTTAGAAATATTCGTTTTGATATGTCTCTTCGGGAAAGGGAAACGAAACAGAGAATAACAAATGGAACTACAGCAAACTAAGATGTTTTTGTACAGCAAAGGAAACCATCAACAAAATGAAAAGACAACCTAGTGAATGGGAGAAAATATTTCCAAATGATACATCTATGATAAGGAGTTAAAATCCAAAATTAATGAAGAATTTGTGCAACTCAACATCAAAAAAATTCCAATTAAAAAATGGGCTGAGGACCTGAATAGGCACTTCTCCAGAGGACATGCGGAAGGTCAACAGGTATACGAAAAGGTGCTCAACATCACTAATTGTCAAACCACAATGAAATATCACCTCACACCTGTCAGAATGGCTACCATCCATAAATGAACAAACTATAATTGTTGGTGAGTGTACTGTGGTGGGAATGAAGATAGGTACAGTCACTATGTAACACATATAGTGTTCTCAAAAAAATTAAAAATGAAGCTGTCTTATGATCCAGCAATTCCACCTCTGGGTATATGTCTGCAGAAACCAGAAACATTAATTCAAAAGTGTATATGCACCTCTATGTTTATTGCAGTATTATTTACAATAGCCGAGATAGGAAAACAACCCACTTACCCATCAATAGACTAAGGAATAAAACTGTCATGGTACACATATATAATGGAACATTCCCCAGGTATAAACAAATTATGTACTCTTACCATTTGTGACAGCATGGATGGGACTGGAGAGTATTATGCTAAGTGAACTATGTCAGTAAGAGAAAGGCAAATACCATGTAATGTCACTTATATGTGAAATCTAAAGAACAAAACGAACAAACAAACAAAATTGAAAGACTCAGAGACAGAGAACTCCTGATGGCTGTTAGAGAGGAGAGGTGTTGGAGGGCTGGGCAAAAAGGGGAAAGGGATTAAGAAGTACAAATTGGCAGTTACAACATAGTCACTAGGATGTAAAGCACAGAAGAGGGAATATAATCAATATCACTTTAATATCCATGAGTTGTACACCCCAAACTAAAACAAAATAATACAAACAAACAAGCAAAAATCCATAGATACTGTAGGCAGAAGTAAGAGAAAGTAAAATAAACTATGCTCTGGCCAATAAAAATATTTACCCCAAATTTAAACACTTTCTTTCCATTTTATCCACGTTTACTATTTCTCCAGATATATTTTATCAGCAGAGAATTATCTAGTAGCAGCTATTAAGCAAATATTCATTGAAAATGTCTGAGACAGAGAGCAGTCTTCCATTTCCAAACATATAATTTTGCAGAGAGGATTTCACATCGTCCCATGTCAATCCTTCCTAGAGAACATCACCTCCCCAGCCTACGCTGTTCTTCTGTTGTCTATCATAATCTCTCTGGTTATAGTTTAACCCACCCCTTCTTCAGTCAGCAGAGAGAAGAGAAGCTGGCAACCTTCTTCTTTGTAATCAAATCACCTTTCACATTATTACAGATGGTCAGTCACCAACTCTTAGCTTCTCTATGCTATTCTTGCTAAATGTTAAAATGTAGCAATGTTTTGCTGATGCTGATGAGTGTAGCCAACTGCAAAGAAAAAAAATGTAATTAGTCAATATACGCAATGACTAAGCCTCCCTTTCCTGGAGACAGAGCTTTGGATGTGACTACTTATCTCTTTCAGTTGCTGCAAGTAAATAAAACTATCTTACAACAACCATGTATCCTTAATAGAGCATCCCAAGTGGTGAGCCCCTTGAGTTGGGTACAGAGATGAGAAAGTTGGAGAGCATGATTATCATCTGTCATTTCAACAGCTCTTGGGAAAAGAAAGATGTAATCCTGAGAGAGAGAGAAAGATATTAGGGTGCGGAAAGTTATTTTACGGTGAAAAATTGGGGCAGAGTTTAAGGAAAACAAAAGGTAGGAAATAAGAAGTGAAGGAGAGAAACTGAGAGAGTAAGTAACTGGATAAATGAGCTTCTAAAAGTGACAAAAGGGAGTGGGATGAGGTAGAAAGGTGGAATTTAATTTGCCTGGACTTCTTTTAACAAGCCAAATTCTGCTGTGTTGCTCTGATGGCATAATAATATTTGGTTTCTTATTTTATCCTCTGATTTGATAAGCAACTTTTTTATCTTGTGAATTTTTGGCAATGTTTAAGGATAAAAACAACTTATTTTTCTTCTTGAAGTAATTATTTACCATATCATTATGATAATATCTCTTAGGTAATATCTGGACTAGACACACATTCTTTTTCTTGAACCCTTTAGTTGGCTTAAGCTTTAATTCACTTTCAATTTTATTTATAAGTTTTGGACTGTTTGATATTTAAACCATTGAATTGTTTTAATTGATGTAGCACTTAGTTTTAAAATGTGAGTGGTTTTAGTTTACAACTGTATTTTTTCCTTTCTCAGCATTTATAGTTGATGCCATGAGCTGCCTTTATCTTCCATATCTTTGCAACCCATGACCTTTTTTTTATTAAAACAATCAAGTGTTCCATAAACCTGCCAAAATAATTGGGAGCAATCACAGATTTTCCCAATTTCTAGTCCCCTCTGCCCCCAAAAGCAACCTGATGTGTGAACAATAGCTTTTGCTGGCCTTTTCCCTAGGGAGTTCTCTTTAATGGGTGATATCAAAGCAAATGATACAATTTGGAGTAAACGGAAAACAAATCCATTTTCTTAAGCTGGATTGTAATTAGTGAAATGGGACATGTTATTGTTTTTCACTTTAAATTCAAGGAGAAAGGAACTGAAACACCGAAGAATATCGCAGGCATGGACTGCAGCTCAGATTCTCCGGCTTCTCTAGAAACGTGGGATGGCACGCCCCTTAATTTTTTTTCAAAAAAGGTACTATAAAAGAAAAATAAATTGCGAGATGTTAAATGTTACCCAAGTACATGGTAGCACATGCACCACAAAGCTGCTAAAGACGCAAGCACTAGGCTTATAGTGTTTCTTTGCAGCACAGTTGCTTATCAATGAAGCGTGTATGTAGTATAATTAACATAATTGGTACTACTATAATTATGCTATCATTTTGTTTACTTTAGCACATTCTGTCGAGGTATATGGGTAGCAAGATGTGCTATTGAAATATTGCCCCCTTGCTGCAGGAGGTTGCTTGATCACCCTGTTTGTTCTACCTTCCTTATGTCGCTGCCCTGCTGTTCAAAGGTGAGGAAAGTGTTAAGGGTTTGTAGCCAGGGAAGTAGAAGGGAAAAAAAAAAGAAAGAAAGAATCGAAAAGGATCTTGTAGCCACCAATCTCCAAGAGTGGTCAGTTTTGCAAACACGCAAAAGGGAAAATAATACTTCCCAGTTCAGAGCATTCAATCCAATAAAATGATGAAGGAAATTGATTTCAACCAATGTGGTCTGATGCTATTTTAAGCAATTGAAATGTTATATTTCATTTTCAAAAACTGAAACTTAGTCCATAAAGCCTGGCATGGGGGTGGGGGGCTGGGAGAGGAGGGTGGTTCTAAAAATCCATTAAGTGGTACCAAAATATTTTATTTGCTTTGACCTTTTCAGTGAGACTGCAGTGAGGATGGGAAATGATACTTGCTACTCAGCATTCTTGCTCCTAGCTCTTCATTTTAGAGAAACTAAGGATTCTTTTTCCTGAAGTCTCAACAGAACCGGCAGGAGATATCGGGACCTTTTATGATCACTGCTGCCCAACATCTTCGAATGGAGGCAGGGAGCAGACAGCTGTGCTGTGGCCCGGAAGAGGTTACACAGGTGTTTCAGGCCTTTGAAGTTTTCTTTTTGCTCATGTTGTTCCCAAAGAGAAGGTGTGGGCTAAGTATTCCCAATGGTTCCTACCGGAGGCGTGAAGCCAAGGCAAGCAGATGTTGGTGTCACATTCACAGCCAATGAGTGTAATATCTGGTTTTTCATAACTACTCGTCTAAAGAGCATAAACAGAACAGAGTATAAAAATCAATAAAACAGGGGGAGACATGCTCTGTGCCCTCTCATCCCACTGAGCTCTCCAAACGACTCCCTTTCTTTCTGTCTACATTCCCGGAGCAAAAGCTGCTAATGTGTACAATCTTCCTTAAAGGGACGTCACACTCTCAGCTCAGGTTCAAGATGCGGATTGCAATGTCTGTTGGATGTTTTTATTTACTAGTTGTCATTTAAAATAGCTTTCAGGGTTTTCTTATTGCATTCTGATTTCATTTCATTTGGAAGTCTTGTAAAGCAGGCAACATATGTCCGTGTATTCCTGAGGCAGAGACGGCAGCAGTAATCAGGGCTGTGAATGTTTTGTGAATGTTCCCCACAAAACCAGTCAACTGCATGAATGTGCTGAACACTATTTCATGTTAATCATAAATAACAAATAAAACAGGAACATTTTAATGGGACGGTGAGGGAAATGAACGCTGTTAGTGCTCCTGCTCAACATCCCCCATTTTTGGCCAGAATAACACCCCCCCCCCGCCCCCCGGCTTCTATGAATGTTGGTGGTTCACGGATTATAGTTTTCTTTTTCTCCAGAGAATTCCCCTAAATTGGTCTAAAGGGGGACGCACCCCCTGAAGGTCACGCGGATGCACACACACACGCACACCCAGTGCCAACACCGACTAATGTGGGATTACGTGCGGCCGGTCACCTTGACTTGTGGAGCAATTCCTGCCCCAGGCTCCCAAGGGATCAGCTGAAGCTGGACCCCAGCTGGGAACACACTCTCGCACAAATATTTCCTCTGTTCTATCATGCCTCCCTCACCGTCTCTCTCTCTCTCTTAACAGCACTCTTTTATGCACTGAAATTCCTGCTCTGCTTCTTGGGAACTTAACCTAGAAAGTGAGAATATCTAAATAATTTATACCATTAACATTAAGGTTATAAATTAATGAAAATATGGCTTGTACTTTGAAGAGAAGGCAGAGGTGCTAAAGAGCAATAAATTAGCAGAGCTTAGGACACTATGCGGCACTGAGTAGCAATTTTCTTACTTTTAAAAATAATAAACAAAAATGAGTTGAATATCATTATGGTTATTTTGAGAGGCCCTGCAGCAGGGATTAGGTTCAAATCTGGTACCTCCGTTGTCTGGTGCTGTGACCTTGGACAAGTTTTCTCATCCATAAAATGTAGACAATCATAATATTTCTTCATAGTGTTGTTATAAATATTAAATAAATTAATAAATGTAAACTTTAAGACAGTATGTAATGCAAAGTATTCAAAGACAGTTAGTGCTTATTAATACCATACATATCTGCAGAATCAGCATTGTCTTTATCAACAACCATTGTAAGCAGCGGGTGGAGCACGCCAACGATTCTAAAATGGAAAGAAACCCTCTGCTCTGAATCTTGGGAAAGCTCACTGAGGTTGGTTACAGTGGGTTCAGAAAGGCATTCCAGGCTTCATAGGACACGGCAGAATTTTGTTCATTCATTCAACAAACATTACACTAGGAACTGTTCTGGAAACTGAACATATAATAGTGCAATGACCAGGTTCCTGCATTCCTACAGCTTATATTCTAACAGTGGACAAAATAATAAGCAGGTGAAAACAAGATTTCCTCAGACAGTGGTAAGAGCTGTGAAATTAGGCCGTAAAGATCTAGAGTGACTTTTTCAATAGAACTCCCTGGATGATGGAAATGTTGCCTATCTACATTGCCCTGGTAACTGCTAGCCACACATTACCACTGAGCACTTAATGGCTAGTGCAACAGAGTAACTACATTTCTAGTTTTATTTAATTGAAAATGAAAATCAAATAGCCACATGTAAATTTGGATTTGCAGAAAGTTAAGTGAGAATCCAGAAATAGACCCATACATACATGAACAGGAGAGTTATAAAAAAATAACACAACTAGGAAGACTCTGTAGAGTGTGGAATAGATGTATTTTTTTAAATAGATGTAGTTTTTAAATACCGGGTCATTTGGATACAAAATTTAAAAATTAAAACTTAAACGTGGCACCTAACACTATATAAATAAATTAATTCTAGGGATTGTATATCTAAATATTAAAGAAAGAACAATAGAAACTTCTAGAAGACAACATTGGAGGTGATCTTTGCACATTGGCATAAAGATTTCATAAACAGGACTTACAAGTCACTGGACTTAAAGGAAAAGACTGATAAACTAGAGTCAATTAAAATTAAGAAACTTTTTCATCAATATATATTTATGAGATTTTTTAAAGCAGGCCACAGAGTATAAGAAGATATTGTCATGCTTATATCTGGCAAATTGTTTTTATCCAGAATATATAAAGAACATCTACAGATCATAATAAAGAGGCAGAAAATTTAATAGAAAAAAAATGGACAAGTCTTTCTAATACTTTGCAAAAACAGATATACAACTAGCCAAGAAACACATGAAAGGATGCTCAATCTCACTCATAGTCAAGAAAATATAAATATAAAAGCAAAACTTCTACTGCACACTCATCAGAGGGCTAAAATTAAGAAGAGGGAAGGTGGATGATACCAAGGGTGCCCAGGGATACGGAGCAATTGGGACCTTATATAAACTTGAAGGGAATGTCAATTAATAGAATCAGTTTTGAAAACTATTTGCATTCTCTCTTACCATAGCCATTCTATTCCTGAACCTGTACCAATAGAAATGTATGCAAATGTGCTCCATAATATATGTACAGTAAACGTCACAACAACATCACTCATAACAGTCCAAAACAGAAAACCGTGCAAGTGCTCATGAACAGAAGAATCCACACAGTAGGAGATTCATGTAGTTGATTATTATGCAACAATGAAAACTGAGTAAACCATGGCTGTACACAATAAATAGCATGGATGAGTATCACAAACATAATGTGGAAGCTGGTTGGAGAGCAGTATGGATACATTTTGTGCGAATAGTAGATGCCCCATTTAGAGTTCAAAAACAGGCAAAACGAGTCTACGGGGTGAGAAATCAGGAGAGTGGTGACCTCGGGGAAGAAGGAGGATCCTGGAGAGATGAGGTTATTTCATTTTCCAATGGTGCTAATACAATTTACCTGTATGATTTTCTATATTTTGCCTCAACAAAAACCTTCATTTACAAAAGCATATTACCAAACAGGATGCATAGTTTGATCCTATCTCATATTACAAAAATATATGTGTGGGTACCTGTTCAGAGGGCTGAAGTATCCTTTGGTGTGTGAAGGGAGTTACTAGCAATTTGGTTTTACTTTCCTTATTATATTTTCTAATTCATCAGCAATAAACATGTTTCACTTGGTAATAAGACACTATTTTTTTCCTTCATCACAACAACAAGAATGACAAACAATAAAGTGAAATGGGGGATGATTTCTTTTAGAAAAATCTGAGAGATCTGAGCATTTTTATGTGCAGTACATCCTTGAATGCCATAGGCTCGTGCAACTTCATTTTGTTACACGTTGGTGAGAACGAAAAAAAAAAGTCAGTTCTCTCTGGGCCCCTGTCTGCGTGGCATTGGCACCTTCTTCTCCTGCCTGGTGGGTTTTCTCAGGGTACTCTGGTTTCCTCCCACATCCCCAAAATGTGCACATCGGGTGAGTGGTCGTGTCTACAGTGCCGCAGTCGGAGTGAGTAGGTGTGGGTGTGGGTGTGAGTGGTGCTGTGACGGAGGGGAGTCCTGTCCAGGGTGAGTTTCCACCTGAGGCCCTGCCCGCCGGGATAGACTCCGGTCACCACAACCCGGAACGGAAATAAGCAGACTGGAAAATAATTATCTTTATTGTTTTTATTAACCTTTCTGAAGTACATGTATAGCTCACATTTATTTTAATGTTTCATATTTAGAAGGGTTTGGGGGTCTTCATTTAGAAGTTTAGCGATGGTTTTTGTGACCAGAAATATGCTGTAGGAACTTACTCTTGTTTACATCAATTAACCTATGGGGAAATCGGGAGCTGGGGTGGGCTGGGCAGAGGGCAAAGGGGGGGAAATTGGGACAACTGTAACAGAATAAGCAAGAATAATTAAAAAGTGGGGTGGGGGTAATCAAAATTTAAAGTCTTTGAAGCACAATCAGAATTTTTTTTTAAAAAAATGCACCCTGGCTGGTGTAGCTCAGTGGATTGAGCACGGGCTGTGAACCAAAGGTCGCCAGTTCGATTCCCAGTCAGGGCACATGCCTGGGTTGCAGGCCAGGTCCCCAGTACGGGGTGTGTGAGAGCCAACCACACACTGATATTTCTCTCCTTCTCTTCCCCTCTCTCTAAAAATGAATAAATAAAATCTTTTAAAAAATGTGACTGTTTAATAGGAAAAATATCATTGAATTTGAAAGGAAAGGTAATGAGGAAAAAATCAGATGTTAATAAAAAATTGAAACAAGCTAACATTTTAAGAATTTATGTGTAGTTTAAAGAAAAATAATAATGAAAAAATAAATAGAAGCCAGATTTAGGAATGTGTGAGTCATTAGACCCTGAAATCAGGAAAACAAATTACTGGATCTTCTTGTTTTTGAGAACAAAATTTGTTCTGTAATATATTGCTTTGCTTAAAGTAACAGTTTTTAAGAACCTATTGATAACATTAGGTGAGGACTTACTGTAATGAGTGGGAAAGAGCTGGGGAGTGGTGGGGGCTGCAGGGTTTTCATTTTGCTTTGTCACCTAAAACTGAAAGAACCATTTTATCTGTTGATACTAGAGAAGGGACAGATCTAGTCTTACTATTTGCAGTTTGCCAGAATTTGCCTTGGAGAGGAGCTATTATTTTTTATCAACTTTTCATTTTCATTATAGGCAGGCACTCCAATAGACTTTTGAAAAACAGTTAATTCTCCATGAAAAGAATAAAAACAAAACAAAGAACAAACAACAACAGCCAAAAAAAAAAAAACACATACACACACACACACAAAACTATATGAAAATGCCAATGTTATCCCTGGGCTATGGCAAAATCTTCAGATAGTTTAGCATAACCCTCAACACCCTTCATCATGTAACACCAGCCTTCTTGCCGCTCACATCCGCCCTGCTCTTCTCCAGGCACATCAAAGCATGTGTATGCTTCTTATTCACACGAGTCCTGTGATCAACCCCTTGGCAAAATATTCCTTGCATTTTACAGCTCAGATCTAAGGACAAATTTAGGGGACCAAATATCTAAATTCCTTTAGTTGTAATATTTATTATATCCCTACATGTTTTCTGAATTTCTTAAAATAGTAAGATCAACCAGGAGATGAGCTGTTACCAATATTGCTAATACTCAGGACTACTTCACCAGGAGATAAGAGTACAACTCTTTATCAGATCACAGAACCGAGTAAACTTCTGTAGCCAGCATGTGGGTATATGAGGACGGGAGCAAGAGCCATCGTCTCTAAAGCAGTCTTCTTGTGCGTGTGTCTGGATCCCCTGCTGCAGGGTGTATTTGAAAGCAGGAATCATGCCCTGTTCATTTTGGTTTTCTCAATAACTGGCATAAAAATCACCTATATTAAGTAGTTATAAATGCTTGCAAAACTGAACTGGTTTGCATTTAGGAAGCATAACATTGTGTGATCAGCTGAACTGATATGTTGAAGTCTTAGCCCCCAGTACTTCAGAATGTGACTGTATTTGGAGACAGGGCCTTTCCAGAGGCAATTAAGGTAAAATGAGGTGATATGGGTTGACCCTAATCCAGTAGGACAGGTGTCCTTAATGGAAGAAATTAAGACACAGAAATGACCACTTAAAGATACAGGAGAATGATTATTATCTACAAGGCAAAGACAGAGACCTCGCAAGAAATCAGTCCTGGTGACAGCTTGTTCTCAAACTTACAGCTGATGGAACTGTGAGGAAGTGCATTTTTGTTGTACCACCTAGTCTGCAGCGCGTTGCTATGACAGCGCAAACAAATCCGTACAATTGCATTGGTCGTATTGCCTTAACATGCGCCTTATCAAATCTCTACCAAGTTACTTTCTCTGTTCTGCTTTGGCTTCCTTTTGCTGGGTCTGCACACCTCCCAGTTCCCGATCCTTCTTTATCAACTGTCCGCAGCCTCCAACCACTCTTCCCTTGGAATTTGTGGTTTCCTGTTTTTACTCATCTACGTGATTTCTTCTGCTAGCTTTGTCTTTTGTATCAGTCCGGGTTAGGCTTGCTTACTCGATTCTGACTTGTGGTTTTCTGTTATATTAGGTTATTCTCTAAGGAGAGTTGGCAGATTTAGCCAATAAAAATTATTGTTTATCCAAAATTCAAAGTTAATTCAGTGTCCTGTATTTTATCTGGATACCCTGTGTCTGATCTGTTCCCTATCACCATTGTCTTCAGTGTCCTTGATGTGGCACAATTATGTGACACATAATTCATACCTGTAGCTAAAAAAAATAAATATCAGAATTTAGAGCAAGGCATTAATTTCAAATTCTAACATCCCAGGGACTTTCCAACACTTAGTGTCTTTCTTAATCTGTAAGCCATTAGCACATTCCTTGTCAAATCTAGTTGAGAAAGGGAAGACTAAATCCCATTCCTTTTATATCTGTTCAGCCAGGGCCCTCTAAACTATTGGGCTCTTTTTTCTTTTTCAAATCCTTCATCAGTCCTCCTCCAACCAGAGCCAAGGCGATGTCAAAGCGCTAGTTGGCTTCATTCTCCAGCCCATCCAGAGCCCTCTCCACCCCTGCATCCAATTCTAAGGAGCCTTTTTCCATTCATTCTTCTGCTGTTAACTATCCAAAATATGTCCGCAGGCCATTTACAAAACGTCCCCAAATAAATCTTTTGGAAAAAGAGTCTATGTTGTTTACCAACTTCATAAAGCTCTTCTGTAAATAAACCAGTTTAAGTTTAGCTTGTGATCTGCTTTTTTATTTAAAGAGCGGAATCAATAGTTTGTTTTGTGACTCTGCTTAAAGGGAGACCCAGTTAAGGAGTTTAGCAGAGACCGCGTAGGCCATACGATTGCCTGGGCTCGGTAGATGTCAATTAACTCCTCAATGTTGCCTTTTAGACAGATGTTCTCTAGGAAACTTGCCAAAACACATGCATATTCTGTTAGCAGCAGAGAAGTTAAATAGAAAGCCACTTCCTCCTTTCCCTGAATCCATGCCTGAAAATCAGAAACTATAATTAAAAGCATATGTGGCATTTTTCACAATATGTTAGGTTGGTGGTTCTAATCATTATCATACGTGCCATATTTGATATGGTAGAACATGTGAAAATGTTTATATACTTTTACATTATGGTTTCACAACACATATAAACATTTAGGTACAAAAGGATTATAAATTTTGTTAAAGGCATTGAGTTACTGTTAAAAAGAGATAAAATTTAGCAATTACCCCTACATCTTTGGAAAACCTTTTGTCACAGAGCAGAAACTCTTTCGAAAGTAAACTGTAAGGAGAACCCAAACTGATGAAGTGAGACTGAAATGTGTCAGATAAACAGGAGATATTTTGTTGGAGCATTTTTTTAGGGCTCTCTGAGGATCTGAGAATCGGGGACCAGGGAAGGTCCTGAGCTCATCTCTCCTTCTTGCCCTACACATGTAAGGTGAAGAAACAGGAGCAGAGGTGGTGCGAATTGCCCCGTGTCAGAGAGCAGATGCCTGCCTGCAAAGTATCAAGAACCTGCTCTGTTCCAGTCACTCTTCATACATGAGTTCTAATCCTTATGACAAAACTGGCTCTCATGTTACAAACAAGGAAACCACCTCAAAAGTTTCAAGTAGATTTTCCATTATTACTTAGCTGATTAAAGGCAGAACCCGGAGCAACAGCCATACCTAGGTGGGAGAATAAAGGCTTCTGTTTTCCACGTCTGTCTTGGGGGATGAGGACAGGATCAGTCCAAGCTTCTCCTCCAAAATGTTGCAGGTGTTAGATTAATTAAATAACGAGGCCATTAGACTAGGGCGGCTCTAATGCCAGTGAAACCTGCATAAGCAAACAAAAATCTAAGCCTGTAAATGAAACAAGGTAATGAAATTGAAACCTAGGGACAACCAGTCACAAATAGCCAACTAGGCTTGAAGGTATAGCCAATCTATAAATTTTCTACTTTTTGTCTCTTCTCTATGAAAGTCTCTCTCCAGGTCCTGTTAGCAATGTACTACTAACCACTTCCAGTTTGGCACTGCCTGTTTCCAATGATAAATGCTCAGATAAACTCCTAAAATTTTTATTATGTCTAGTTTATCTTTTAACAGGATGAAGGGATTTTGTAACTTTTATATCTGTGACTTGTACTAACTTTGTATTGCTTGCTAGAAAGATGGCGAGTAGTATGCAAGGATTGCTTGAGCAAATACGTATGTCATCAGTTCATAAAATGTCAAAGCTGGAAAGTCTTAGAAGGACATCTGGTCCATTTCCTCCATATTAAAGATGAGGGATCTCAGGTCAAATAGCTGTGTGACTTGGGATCAGCAGCAACAAACAAGGGTGTTTTGTGAACACCACCTTCTGACATCCTCATATGTATCTCTGATTCTAGGGCAGAGGGGTGGGTAAATGGAGTTCAGGTTTTGTGGGTAGTTTCTAAATGTTAATGTGTCTCCTTAGGCTGTGAAGTCAATGGGAATGATCTGACTATGCAGCCAGTAACTACTGCAGAGATGAAGAAATCTCTCCCAGGGTGTTTAAGCATGTATATAACCCAGCCAATTAGGGCAGTTTCTCCTAATGTTTTTTTGCTTAATGTAGAGGATCAGTTAATCAAACTCAAACTGCTCCAGCTATTACCGGTTACCTCCTACCTAATGGACAGAGCTGGAGCGCCCACAGGAGGGAGCCCCTGTAATCCCTAGTCGTGGCTGCAGTGAACCTTGTGGTTGGAGGGAAGTTAAGATGCCTTGAAGTCTAGACGCAGAGACTCGTCTTTAAAGGTGGAATAAGAAGCCATAGAGAGAGACAGTTATAAAAGCACAGCTCAGGAGTCTGCTGGACTAATGACTAGACACCACCACCCCAGTGCTCCCTTCTGACTTAAACTATTAGAGGTAACCACTTTGATTTATAGAGAATGGTAGGAGAGATCAGCTTTCTTCCTTCCTCCCTCCCGTTCCCCTAATGCATTTTGAAATTTGGTGATATCGTAGGAGCCAGTTTCATTCATTTCTAGCTGTGAAGTGGATCACAATCACCCATTATAACTGCAAAGTAGTTTTATAAAATCACATTTCAGAGAGTGTTTTTAACACCATATGGTTGAGTAGTGACAGGTTACGGCACAAAGGCAGTAGAAAGTGTTCAGTGACAGAAGCATTTCCATGACATCCACCTTTTTCCTCCTCCCGCTTCCTGTATCCAAGGCTCTTTAGGACAGGAATCAATGCCAGTGCTCAGGAAAAGGCAAAACTGCTACTGAGCACATAGGGAACAGGGGACATGTGCAGAAGGGATGGTGGAAGGGGTGATGTCAGGACCACCTGTTCTTCACATCGTGCTCACAGCGAAGAATGCTCCCTTATTCCGTCTCCGTAGTTTAGTCGCTCCTGAGGCTTTCACTCCCAGTGGTCTTGCTTCTTTTACTCTTTCCCTATTAAAGTGCATCCATGGGAAAAAAGCTAATTAAGACAAGATGTGAGAAACTACCTGAGAAGATGATTCACTAAATCCCCAAATGCACCTCAAAATTAGATTTCTGCACTAGCTTTCAACTGTGTATTGAGAACCTGCTAAGTTTAAGGCTTGACTATGAACCATGCAACATACAGAAGTATCACAGAGGCTAAAAACCGAGGAAGAAAATGAATGCTGCTCGGAAGCAATGGCACTGTGGCATTGTTTTGAAAAGGTTTCTCGTAGGAATCTCGCTTGGTAAAACCACATCCTTGCTGATTGCAACTCTTCGCCTTGGACTGAAAGTGCTTCAATATCTCACAGAACCCTCCACAGACCGGCAGAGATGAATGCAGTTTCCCACAATCTACCAACTGGAAAGCGATCCTCCTAAAAATTAGATAACGCTCCAAAGGCGCATGGCTAATAAAGGTAGAATCGAGTTACCCGACTCTGGTTGTATTTTACAATGTAATTTTTAATTACTTATTGATGTTTAAGTATAGTTGGTATGTAATATTATATTGGTTTCAGGTATATGATATAGTTATTTGATATTTATTTGCCTTACAATGTGATCACCACATGATTCAGTTTTTTAATACATGTGCCACATCAAACTTCTGGTCAAGAGAGCAAGATGAGTGCAGCTGTTTAATTCTCTTACAGCGAAAGAGCATGAGCAAGCAGATGGAGGAGGCCCAGGAAAATGGGACTGAAGGCCTTCCAACTGGAGAGGGGAGGGCTCAGCGTGAGAGCAGGCCACGCACAGCACAATAGGAAATGTGAATCCACGAAAGCAACAGGACACCTCCTGGCAAAGAGCTCTGGAGAGGGTGCCATTGGACCCATTTTCAGTGGCCATAACAAGGATGAAACACTTTGGACTGGAGGCAAAATGACCTGCAGCAATTGTTCATGTCCTGACCCAAATTCCCTTTCCTCTAACCCAGTCCAAAGAATACCCAAGCTAGTCAAATAAAACTATGATAAATTTTTTATTACTTTTTTATTTAAAAATGAAGGGCTTAGATAGAAGCCTACATCAATCTAAATTTCAAATTTACTTTAAGTCAATCCTGGATAAAGAGACTGCCCTATGCAAGGATAAGGGAAAAGACATCACCCTTGTTTTGAAACTACATCAGAGCTCAAAAAGGGAGGGAGAGGCAGGTAACCTTAAGATCATGCAGGCATCTTTCTTTGAAACATATTTACTGCAAACAAAAGTTGTTTTTTTAATTCTAACTCAGGTTTTTATGCACACACAAGAAGACATCAAATCAAATAAAACGCAGATTAAGTCATAAAGAGAAAAAGACCGTAGATAGGCATTTATACAATATGAAAGACATAGTTTTGCAATTAAAAATCACAGTGAAGTCTTTCCATATGCTGAATAAAGAAAATGAATTTGGTAGAGAAAAAATTTAACATTTTAATATATAGCACACAGGAACTAGGTGAAGAGATCAATAGTTTGATAAGAGATAACATCAGATTTAGTGGTTATACAGGACATGTATTTCGGATTTTCATTTCTATGTGAAGATACCTAATATTTTAGACACCCAAGGGGTCAGAAACTGTAACATTTATAGTTTCCTGAAAACAACAATGTAAATATGTGCTCTCAAATATTAGGACAAATCAAAATAAAAAATTTAAACAGTACCTGTATTTGATAATACTGTAATGTATACCTAAAATTTTGTTAAGTAGGTAGATCTTACATGTTGTTATCATTATTGAAAAATAAATAAACAAGGCAGTTCACATTTGTTAGAGTGCCTAATACCCCCCCCCAAAAAATAAATAAATAAATAACAAGAGACAATAAATGCTATTGAGCATGCAGATAAAAGGGAACCCTTGGACATGACTGGTGGGAATGGAAATTGGTACAGCCACTATAAAATAACAGCATGAAAGCTTCTCAAGAAATTAAAAAAGAACTACCATATGATTCGGCAATTCCACTTCAGGACCTATATCTGAAGGAAAGGAAGTCATTTTGAAGAACTATCTGTGCTTCAATGTTTATAGCAGCATGACTTGCAATAGCCAAGGTGTATAAACCTCCTAAACGTTTCTCAACAAATGATGATACAAGAAAGTGTGGAACATATATCAATAGAATATTAGTCAGCCTGAAACAAAAGAAGGAAGTTCTGTCATTTCCAACAACGTGGATTAACCTGCAGGGCATTACATTAAGTGAAATAAGGCAGATGGGGAAAGATCGCAGGGTATCACCTAAATGTGAAATATAAAAAAGAAAAAAGTCAAACTCATAGAAATGGAAAGTAGAAAGTGATTGCAAGTAGTTGCAGGGCAGGGTAAATAGAAAGGAGCTGGTAAAGGCTACAAATTTTTAGTTATAAAATGAATAAAATCCGAGAATCTAACGTATAACGTGGTGACTCTAGTTGATAACACTGTATTGTGCAATTGCAATTTACTGAGAGAAAACAACTTAAAACTTACATGCTTAAATCTTCTCACCATAAAAAAAGATAAACATATAAGATTATGGATGTGTTAATTAACTTAGTGGGGAGAATATCACATCAGCACACTGTAAACTCTACATATCTTACAATTTATATTTGTCAGTTATACTTCAGTAAATCTTGGGGGAAAGGGGCAGGAGGAAACTTTTGGAATCGAAGGATGTGTTTAAGGTGGAGATAGGGTGATGGTTTCACAGATGTTTACTTGTCTCCAAACTCATCAAGTCATATACATGAACTATGCAAAGATTTTGTATGTCAATCATACCTGAAAAAAAGTGGTTAAAAAAAAACAAATCCAAGAATGGGAAATTATGGGTCTAAAAGAACAGGGATAAACAGTGAGATCAGTTACATCGGATCTACATAATTTCTAATGTCATAAAATTTAATGTAAATGTAAAAATGGTCTTTGAACATTAGATGTATAATGTACTTAAGAGCAATAATGTTTAACTAAAACCTTATATATGTTATATATACAGATACATGTTTTAGATATGTACATATATACACTCAAAAATCTATTATCACAGACTCCTGAGTTTTAATATTAGTTTCACCACTTACTCTTGTGGGATCTCAGTCAAGTATCATTACAGTGCCCACATACATATGCTCACACACCGATGCACCCAGACAACACACATGTAATAGGATATTCCAACAGCATGTTGAAACCAATCATCTCAAGTTGAAAGAACTTGTGAATTTTTTCTCATTTTCTCAATACATTTCTTCCCCTCCTCAAATTTGTAAAGTAAGCATTTTTCACTTCAATATCACTACAAGAAATGAGGTACTAAAAATTAAAACTATAATTCTAGCTAATAATCTTTTCCTCTGAAAGTCAAATCTTGCATAGGTAGGCACCTGGAGGAGTTTTTGTTGAACCTATAAGCTTATTAATCACCCATGCCATTCTATACATTTTGAGACGCAAAATCACATCTCTGGAATTGTCGACACTTGTGAATGTGCTATCATTTATTGACATTGTTCATGGGCAGGGAAGAACGCTGCTGAGAAGAGGGCATTGGTATCAAACTGCGTGGGTCTGTTTCCTGCTCAGACCTTATTGATTCACACGGCCTTACCTAGGATAAGACGCATAAACTCTGTGTCTCACTCTTCTAACATGTACACTATGAATAACAGGAGTGATCGTGTCACAGCTTAACCCTGAGAAAGAAGTCAGATGTCAGACGTTGCTGATGAGGAACTTGAAGCATAGGGAAGCTGCAGTCAGTTTTCAAACGCAGAACTGAGTGACTCCAGGTTTCTGCCCCATTGTCTTTGGTTCCTCCTTGGCCCTCAAACCAGACTTGAGGCTGGGTCTCCTGACGTTTTCTTATCTCCAACCTTCTGCCTGGGCTCAAACTGTATTTGGTGCTTCAGTCCTGATAACAGAATTTTTCCATTATCAACAAATCATTTATTTGGGAATTTTTAAAGCTCTAGGCTATCTCATTCATAGCTACCACATTCTGACTATTTTAGGTTTCTATCCAGCACAACGCTCACATATTAACAATCAGATAAGAAAAAATAAAAGTGTCATTTACATTCTAACTCTGAAAAACATATTACACGGATATTACAAGCCAAGGCGCCGTAGAGCTAAGACCTCTCACACTCCTTTAAACTTCTTACAGCAGGGCTATGCAGTCTTCATGCCCATAAATGTATCCACAGAGGAATAGAAGGTGATCCACACCGGGCCAGAGATTTTGGGCTGTGCTTTGCAGTCATTGGACTGAAAATATTCATTCTCCTTTGTCTCTAATTGGCTGCTGTGTTCCTTTGGCTTCAACCCTTTTTCCCTGAATAGAAGCAAGTCAGAATACTGATGATTGGCCAATTCCAGGCTGTCATTGGGAAATAATTAATTTGGATGGCAAGCATAAACCTAGCATTTGGAGGGGGGCTGACTTGAGGTTTCGTTAACTCACCAGTTGAATTATCTCATTTTTCAGTAGTTACCATTCCAAAGACCCATTAATAAGACAGGTGTGTAAGCTGTGGTCCCACATTTGATCCAGTCCCAGGGGTGCACCGAGTTTCCTGAGTGCATCCATAGAACATTTTGGTGTGGTTTTTTCATTTAATTGTCATGAAGTCAATTGCTTAATTATTTTTTTTTAGGTCAGCAAACTCCCAGGAGCTACCAAACCAGAGTAGAATGGAGAAAGGTATGTTAATTATTCTCACATCAGAACCTGAAAAGTGCTGTGATTGATCTTTTTTCACTGGGTAATTATGAAACATATACACCATATTTCAAAAGCATTTTATGCCAGAGGTCTATTTGACCAATTACCATTATGTTCCTTTCCAAGAAGTATGAAAACCTTAGAATATCACTCACAAAATATGTTGGTGGCATTGTGTCAATACTTCTGAAAAATGGTGAAATCTGCAATCAGCAACTAAAATATCTTCAAGGACATCCTCGCAAGGAGAGGACCACATTTTCAAACCCGAAACAGATGTGCAAGTCCTGGAGGCTCAGTTCCTTTAGACCCTTTTGAACTGGGAAGTGTCACCCAGATGTTGCTCCTGGAAGGCCTTCAGCAACTTGCATACTTTGTGTAACATAAGGGGACAGTGACCCAGCTCTTTAATTCAGAGGCAGAGCACAGTGTAACAGAAAACGCAATTGCACAGCATCGTGGTGGCCACTGGTCTCTTCCTTCACCTGGGTAATAAACTGAATCGTACCGTCTGACTAAAGATGGAGCGTTTGTGCTCCATTTATTTTAGTCATGCTCCAATGACATATGGACAGAAGTTAACCTCAACATTTCCAGTCCTCAGGAACATTTAAGTCTGTTTCATCTGATTTAACATCAGCACATATGCGCCTTACAAGTCTTTGTTAAAGACCACTAATCTTAATGTTCAGAAAAGGGCACTGCTGAATCTGATGAATTTAAAACATGGAAGGATGAAAACCAAGAATTTCACAAGATTGCCTTTGTTAAAAAATGCTTTATTAGGCAGGACTGCCAAATGGGGAACGTATCAAAGGTAATGCTACTACAAAGAGGAAAAGTGCTTTTCTCTCTCAAACATATGTTTTGCAGCTGAGCCCTGCTCTCAGTTTTGAGTCAGTTTCATGTGGAGCTCTGATTCTCTTCTTTGGCCTAAAGCCCAAGCATCTCCGACGATGCCTTCTCTATCTTCCCAGACTTTAGATTCAGACACTGAAACGTTAAACTGAGCACAAAGTATTAACATGCAATTGAGTCCCCACGTAATGAAGAGTTCAAATGACATGTTTGTTCAAAGGAAAAACTAAAACACAGTCACTTGCTAGCTGGGGAAGTTCCATGATTTTTTTCCCCATAAATATTTTTCTGTTCCTTTTGAAAAGTGCGTGAGGTAAGAAAGGAAATACAGAAAATGGAAGAGGAGAGAAAAATTTTGAAAACTGGCAGGATGAAGTACAAACATTCAAAACCGGTGTTGATGAGTAGAGAAAGGAAAGTCACAGCAAAAGGAAGAGCGATTACTGTTAACAGACATTTTCAGGGTGCACTTGCATTGGTTCTAATTTCACTGGAAAAGATGTAACTATTTCTGAAGGATAAAAAGGTGAAGGTTGGCTCCTCTAGGTCCAGTTCACCATGTGCCAGTGATTTATTACCAAAATGATCGCTTCAGTGCCCCTCCACTCAGACCGAGAGAAACTACAGAGGAGAAGGAGCACATTTGCTCTTTCACGAGGCTTTATGATTCCTTAGCAAGGAAGTCTTGATGACTTAAAATTCTATGTTTGCAGGTTTCTTCTCAATTTACCAGGGAGACTGACCTTACCATTCCAGAGCCAAATTTTCTTAGGCCTTTATTATCCTTTGAGTAACAAATGAGATCACATAGACATTTTTACTGAAATTTCATTCGTGCAAATCCCGACCTACTTAAACGAGGATTTCAGCTCCTCCAGACCCTTCCCTGCATCACCACAGCTCTAGCTGTTTATGGGAGGTCTTCTAAGTTCATAAACAAATCTACTCAGGTGGGAGGAAAGGCTCTGTAAATGTCAATTATGTGCATTTGGTCTAATGTGTCATTTAAGACTAATGTGTTTTTATTGATTTTCTGTTTGGATGATCTATCTATAGTTGTCAATGGGGTATTTAGTTTCCCTCCTGTAACTGTGTATTTGTCCGTTTCTCCTTTTAGTTCTGTTAGTGTTTGCTTTATATATTTCGGTGCTCCCTGACTGGGTGCATGTATGTGGAGAAGTGTTACGTCTTCTTTATGTAGTGTCCCCTTTCTCACTATAAAATGTCCATCTTTGCCTCTCAGCGCCTTTGTTATCTCGAGATCTGTGTTGTCAGATATAAGCAGGGCCACACAGCTTTTCTGTGGACGTCATTTGCTCGGAGAATCTTTTTCCACCTTTCCCTTTCACTCTATCTCTGTCTTTGCAGCTTAGATATGTCTCCCACAGGCAGCATATGGTTAGGTTTCGTTTTTTTATCCAATCTGCTACTTTGGGCCTCTTTAATGGTGAATTCACTCCATTTTCATTTAGGGTATTATTGATGTATGAGAATTTTCTATAGCCATTTATCCTTTGTTTTCTGGTAGCTCTGTGCCTCCATTGGTTCTTTTCCTTTGCGTTTTTTTCTGTTGTTTTTGTTTAGTTTTTCTGTTTTCTCTCTCTCTCTCTTTTTTTAAGTTATGTGTCTCAGGGTGGTTTTTTTTTTTTCTGTTGTTATTTGTTTTGTATGTATAGTTACCTTAGGCTTATGTAAAAGAAAGTTTGATATATACAACAGTCCTTTTCCTTTCGAAGGCATCTAATCTCCACCTTCTTTTGCAAATTCAAACTCCCCCCTCTTTATGTTTTTGCTGTCAGAAATGTCCATATTTATGTTCTAAGTTTGTTGGTAAACTTACTCCTAGTTTTGTGCCTTCTGTTCTTGTTTCAGGCACAACAAACTCTTGGTGTAATTTTTGCAGTGGGCATCTTCCGGTGGGAAATTCCGTCAGCTTCTGTGTGTCTGCAAAAGTCTTTATTTTTCCTTCATATCTAAAGGATAATTTTTCTGGTCATATTATTCTAGGCTGGAAATTCTTCTCTTTCAGTAGAGTAAATATTTTGTTCCACTCTTTTCTGGCTCATAGAGCTTCTGCTGAGAATCTCAGTGATAATCTAGTGAGCTTTCTTTTCTAGGTTACTTTCTCCTTTTCCTTGGCTGCCTTGAGAATTCTCTCTTTGTCATTAATTTTTGACAGTTTTAATACAATGTGCCTTGGAGAAAGTCTTTTCATACTGAGATTATATGGTGTTCTGTTTGTTTCTTGACTTTGTGGACCTAGCGCTTTCTACAGGTTTGGGAAATTATTTGAATTTCCCAACTCTTTGAGTAGGCTTTCCGTTCCCTTCTCTCTCTTTTTCTTTGGGTATATCTATTATTCTGTTTTTCTTTCTGATGGAGTCTGATAGATCTTGTAGAATTCCTTTATTTATTTATTTTTTATGCTCAAGTCTTGCTCTTCCTTCTGCCTCATTTTTAGGTTTCTATTTTTGATATTACTATTTCTTTCCTTCTTCTGGTCAGCTTTATTTCCTATGCTCACTAGTTCATTCTTTATTTCTTTTATCAACTTCATCTCCAATATTTCTATTGATGCTTTTTAAAGTTTCAATCTGTTTGGTAAAGTACTCATTTTGTTTGTTGATTTTATTTCTGCTTTTATTAAACTGCCTGTCTGTGTTTTCTTGTAACTCACTGAGTGTTTTTTTAGAACTGCAATTACGAATTCTCTGTCATTTAAAACATATTTCTTTCATTTAAAACATAAAAGAAAAAAGACTCATCAAACAAAATCAGAAATGAAAAAGAAGATATTACTACAGACATCACAGAAATACAAAAGATCATACTAGAATACTATGAAAAACTTTATGTGACCAAATTCAATAACCTAGAAGAAATGGATTAGTCCATAGAATCATGTAACCTTCCTAGACTGAATCATACAGCATTGGAAAATCCAAATAGACCAAGAACAGTGAGGAAACTTGAAACAACCATCAAAAACCTACTAAAAAAATAAATATCCAGGACCAGATTATTTCACTGGTGAATTCTACCAAACATTCAAAGGAGATGTGATGCCTATCCTTCTCAAACTATTCCAAAAAATTGAAGAAAAGGCAATACTTCTTAAAATATTTATGAGGTCAACATAACCATGGTCATACAATCTGGCAAGGATAACACAAAAAAAGAAAGGTACAAACCAATCTCTCGGATGAATAGAGATACAGAAATCTTAAACAAAATACTAGCAAATCAAATACAACAATACATTTAAAAATAATACATCACAATCAAGTAGGATTCATTCTAGTATTACAAGGATGGTTCAACCTAGGCAAAGCGATCAATATTGTAACATCATATTAACGAAATAAAGTATAAAATTATATAATTTTATCAATAGATCCAGATAAAGCATTTGATAGAATTTAACATCCATTCATGATTAAAATACTCAATAACATGGGTGTAGAAGGAAAGTACCTGAACACAAGAAAGGCCATAAATGACAAACACTGAACTAGTATCATACTCAATGATGAAAAAGTGAAAGCTTTTCCTCTAAAATCAGAAATGAGACACGGATGATCGCCAGAGCAATCAGAACAGAGAAAGAAATAAAAGGCATGCAAATTACAAATGAGAAAGTAAACATATCATTTTTTTGAAGATAGGATTCATTATATAGAAAATCCTAAAGACTCCCTGAAAATACTATTAGAAACAATAAACAAGCACAGCAAAGTTGCAAGATACAAAAACAATGTACAAAAATATACTTTGTTTATATATATAAACAATGAAAGTTCAGAAAAAGAAATGAAAAAGTTCTTTTTGCAATTGCATTAAAAAGAATAAAATAAGCTTAACAAAGTATCTGAACTTAACAAAGTATGTGAAGGACCTACATACTGAAAACTACAAAGCATTATTAAAGGGACTAAAAAACACACAATAGAATAGAAAGATATTACATGTTCATGGATTAGAAGAAGCAATATAGTTAAAATGGCAGTACTACCCAAAGAAATATCCAGATTTAATGAAATCTCAATCAAAACTACAATGAAAATTTTTTTAAAGAAATAGAAAGACAATCATTACATTTGCATGGAACCACAAAAGACCCCACATAGCCAAAGCAATCCTGAGAAAAAAGAATGAAGCCAGGGTTATCATACAATCTGACTTCAAATTATTCTACAAAGAGATGATAATCAAAACAGCATGGCATTGGCAGAAAAACAGAAACACACAACAATGGAACAGAATTGAGAACCCAGAAATAAAACCACGTGTGTATGACTGAATAATTTTTGACAAAACAGCCAAAAACACACAATGGAGAAAACAAAACTTCTTCAATAACTGGTGCTGGGAAAATTGAAAAACCACATGGAAAAGAATGAAACTAGATTACAGTTTATATCTATGTTCCAAAATTAATTCAAAATGTATCAGAGATCTAAATATAAGATCTGAAACAATACATTGCAAAGAAGGGAACATAAATGCTAAAATATGGACCTTGGCTTTAGAGATTTTTTGAATTTGAATCCAAAGGCAAGGGAAGTAAAGGCAAAAATAAATGAATGGGACTGTATCAAACTAAAAAGCTTCTGCACAGCAAAAGAAACTGCCAACAAAACAAAAAGGCAACCAACAGATTGGGAGTTGATATTTGCAAACAACAGCTTCAACAAGGGATTATATCCAAATACATAAAGAATTCATACAACTCAATACCAAGCCATAAAAAACAATCCAATTAAAAAATCAGCAGAAGACCCAAACTGATACATCTCCCACGAAGAAATCCAAATGGCCAACAGATATATAAAAAGATACTCAACTTCATTAGCTGTTAGGGAAATGCATTTTGAAACTACAATAAGATACCACCTCACACCTGTTAGAATGGGGATTATCAACAAGACCAGCATTAACGTGTTGGGAGAGGTTGTGGAGAAAAAGGAACCCTCATCACTGCTGGTGGAAATGTAAACTAGTACAGCTACTGTGGAAAAAAATGTGGAGGTTCCTCAAAAAATTAAGAACAGAGTTATCATATGAACCAGCAATAGCTCTTCTGAGTTTTTACATGAAAAATTTGAAAATATTTATTCATTTGATATATGCACCTCTCTGTTCATTGCTGCATTATTCATGGCAGCCAAGACATAAAAGCAACCAATGTGTCCTTCAATAAATGATTAAATGAACAAGATGTAGTACATATATACAATGGAGTACTACTCTAAATAATTTAAATATGACATCAAAAGCACAATGCATAAAAGAAAAATGGATAAATAAGATCTGCCCATATTTTTCCATCTATAATGCATACCTTTTTGCACAATTTTTGAGGGAAAAATAAGGAGGTGCATTATACATGGGTATAATGATTACATCCCATGGGTATAACAATAGGTATAATAATCCTGTGTATAAGGTGCACAAAAATGTGGGGGTGCATTAAAAATGGCAAAATACAGTAAATGAAATTAAAGATTTTCATACTTCCAACAACAGAATTAAGAAAAAATGTAAGCCAGAGCCTGGGAAAGATATTTGCAAATAAAATATCTTATAGAGTATTTGTAAACAATATTTAAAGACCTTTTACAACTCAATGAAGAATGCAAACAACTGAAGTTAAAAATGGACAGAAGAAAGAAAAGAATGGGCAGGAGATGTGAGTAAATATTTGAGAATACATACATTAGAATGGCTGTAGCAAAAACATCACTAGCAAATATCAAGGAAGATTGTTTTAAAGTGGTATAGCCAATTTGAAAAACACTTTGGCAGTTTCTTTAAAAGTTCAACTTAAACTACCATATAACCCAGAAATTCTACTCTAGGAATCTGCCCAACATAAATGAAAACATGTGCCCACGGAAAGACACGTACACAAATGTTCACAGCTGTTTTTTTTTGTAACAGCTCCAAATTAGAAACAATACAAATATCCAACAACTGGCTAATGGATAAACAAAATCTGTATAAATGAAATACTATTCAGCAACTTGACAATAGGGTGCAAAGAGGATTCAAGGGCCAGATCTTGTTGCCCAACATTGGTAATGGCAGCAATAAGAAAGCAAAGTACATGCAGCCCTGTGGCTTTCAGAAGTTCCTGGTCCACAAAGTCAAGGACCTTGAGTGCTGCTGATGTGCAACAAGCCTTTCTGTGCCGAGACTGCGTACAACGAGACTCCTCAAGGGACCACACAGCCATTGTGGAAAGAGCAGCCCAGCCTGTGCAGCCAAGAAAATGAATAGACAGATTGTGTACACTCTGTACTTCTGGTTTTATAACCACAAATTCTGCCATCTGACATTGCTGCCATTAAAAAAAAACATTATTTTTCTCTTAATTCACTCAACAAATATTTATTTTGTTTTGATTTTTTGAAATATAATTGACATGTAACATTGTGTTAGTTTTAGGTGCAGAACATAAAGATTCAATTTATGTATATATACTACAATGATCACCACTATAAGCTTACTTAACACCTATCACCACACATAGTTACAACCCTTTTCTTATGATGGGAATATTTACGATCAAGTGTCTTTAGCAACTTTCAAATATACGGTATAATATTGCTATAGTCATCACAAAATATTATTTTAAGTGAAAACAAACAGACATAAAAAACTGCGTATTGTATGCTTCCATTTATATGAAATGTCTGGAAAAGACAAATTCATAGAGATACAAACCAGATCAGTGGGAGCTGAAGGTTGGACATGGGAGTACAGATCAACTACAAATGGGCACGAGGGAAATTTGGGAGGTAATGGAAAACTTCTAAAGCTGGATTATGGTGATGTTTGCACAACTTAATTTACTGAAAATTCTTCATTGGAAAATACCTGTTTTAGGGGGAAAGTGAGAATAAAGATTAGAATTAGATTTTTAGAAGTTATTTCAGCACATACCTTACCTTTGGTTAATATACTAATTAAAGTTGATTTTAGCTATGTAATCAGTTCAAGATATTAGTCATAATATATCGTCCTCAGAAAAATGCATTGTAACAAGGAAACAACCTCAATGCTGTGTTTATTCTGAGGGACCAGCTGAGCACTGTTCCTCGTGGATTTATTTCACATAACACATTTTGTGCTTTTTTGGGATAAAGTCTAAAGCTCTGGTGCTTCTCATGCTGTACCATTATTATGGTTAAGTGACTTTTTATCTTTTCCTTCCTTAAAAAAATTAATGCAAACTTGCCGAGACTCCTTACACACAGTGGGTTATACAAGGCTCCAAGAGTTTCTAATATGCCATACTTCACATTGGACCAAGAGTTTCAGTCATTGGTGAGGGAGAGACTGCTACCCTAGGGTTAGGGAGATGGCAGATTACACAAGACCCAACCCTGGACAGATGAGATTGACAGCAATTTAATAGTCACACACGCTTGCAGCCTGAAGTCCCTATAGGGGTTGCAAACGGAAACAGAGTAAACAACAGGGGCTGTGAGTGGCTGGATTTGTAGTTCCAAGGCTACAGAGTCCCCTGGCTCTACAAGAGCATGTGACTGGCTTGCTGGAGTAAGTCCATAAGCCAGTAGGGAACTGAAACCTGCCATTCAGGGATAAGCAGGGCGTATACCTTGTCTCTTTGGTAAGGAGGGTTGTTTGGCTGGGGTACTTACTGTCTGGAACAGAATGGGGAGGAAATTTGTAGTGAGGCCCCAAATTTTGCCAGGTAACCAGGCAGTGCATAATATTGAGCCTTAATTTTAGGACTTACTCCCTACCACATTAAATACATGAAACGCATCATTTTGTATGTTTATATGCCCAGATAAGTGAATCAACAGTCCTTTGTAAATTCTCTGTTTAGCCTCCCCATTTTTCCGTTTACAGTCATAGTGTCTATCAGTTATATAAATTGGAGTTGAAAACACTACAGAATGAATTAGCAAGAAGTCATCTATCAGATGTGTTGTATTCTTGGGAAGAAACGCACTCAGCATGGTTTTACGTATCACAGGTCCCACAGTAAACGTAGGGAAGAGACAGGCGCTGTGTGTGGCCACTGTATGTCACCACAGAGTGTCCTGTGCTCTTCTAGCGTCCTATTAACCTGTCCCCAGCTTAAGCTCCTTCAGGATGGACCTGTGTCATATTTGTCATGGTGTCTCCAGAACTGAGTCTAATGTCTCACAAAATGCAGGCAGTGATACCAAACAGTTCATGAGAATTTACCACGTGCCAGACAATGTCCTAAGTAATAGGTACACATTATCCTCCTTAATTGTCTCAGTCATCACATGAGGTCAGTACTACCATTTCCATTCACTAGATCAGGTGACGGCCAAGTTCTTCTGTGAAGGGCCAGGTGGAAAATATTCTGGGCTTTGCGGGCTTTGTAATGTTTGCTGAGATACTTACTCTACCATTATGGTGTAAAAACAGCCAGAGACAAAATCTAAGTAAGTAGGCATGGCCCTGTTCCAATTCCAATAAAACTTCACTAACACAAACAGAAAGTGGGCTGCATTTGGCCCACGGGCAGTAGATCACCAACCCCTGTTTTAGGTGGTACACTAGTGCTTGGCTTGACTGACTGATTTGCTCAAAGTCACACAACTCGCAAGAGGCAGAGCAAGATTTTAAACTCAAACATGCCTGATACCCAAACTCCTTTTCCTAGCCAACGTGCTGTACCACATCTTGCTGCGGCACTAGTCAGTGGAACTCCATACACATGTGTTGAAGATATAAAACTTCTATTTTTATATTCATTTTGCAAGAGTAAAAATGGAGTCAGATGACATTAGTCAGCACATAGAGCTTCTGCCTGCTATTCTAAACTGAATTTAAAAATGCAATGAATAGTCAATCAGTCTGGGATTAGTATCCCTCTGTCTACAGGTTTAGCGGTATATTAAGTCCATATCCAATAGGAATTACCAGCTGTTAAAAGAGAAACAGACTTCAAATATGGGCTCTATGTTCCATTATTTGGACTTTCATCTACAGGAGCCTTCAGGCCTAAATTTCCTGCAGGCTTTGACTAAGAACTAATACAGTCGACGTTCCAGGGCCAAGCAGTCCCAAACCTGTTCGCATTTCCATATGCCTGAAGAAATTCAAATACCCCAGTAACTTGCTCTTTTTCTCTCTCAGATTAGTTATATAATACTAACAATGTTTTTACACACTTTATTGGGAAAAAAAAATGTTTCCCAGCTGAGATATTTAATTTTTGAACAAAAAAAGAAAGGATAAAAATTTTTTTTTTAAATTGCTGATATATTTTTAATTGACTACTTGGATAATGGCATTTCTAAGAAAGTTCAAGTATTATTATCCATAAACTGGAGGGATGAACAGCTCTAGTGTTGTTACTTATAATTCAGAGCTAGCTGGTATTAAAAAAATGTGGCATCCAGAAAATGTAATTAATTTAATGGTATAAGCCTTCATAAATTACCAAGTATTCCCCGTAGCAGCTATGAGAAACTTGGAGAGAACACGAGCTGCCTTTAAATTGCTTACTTTGCTCACACCCAGAATTATTTTAAGGTGGTCGAGTTGCTGTTGGTATTAAAAGGTGTTTGAATTAGTATGACCATTAGTGGCAGACTCCACCTTTAAATCAGGTGATAGACATTTGGAGTCCATGCACATGCCAGCTCCAGCATCTTGAGGCTGTCATTTTTCTTGCTAATGAACTAAAGCTCACAGTAATTAATTATGAGGGAAAGCTTGCCGGTATCCGTACCAGGAATGAAGTACCCAGATTCAAAATCAAGTGCTGCTGAGGAGCAAGTGCAGAGGCCCGACCTCCAAAAGCTTTGCTCACCTTGTGCTCATTCTTCCAGAAGCGAGCACCATGCTTGGCTGTGCAGCGGGAGAAGAACAACTTCAGGGGAGGAGTTTTAATGTTCACGATAAGCATAAAAAGCAGCCACAGGAAGGCAGAACAACTGGGGAGCTAGAAAAATTCCTGTGGACAGAGCAGTGGGTCTGGGCAAGGGCCTCTGGGCGACCAGGAACCTACCTTTGAATACCTACAAGGTATTTGCAAAAATACCATATAAACAAGGTGACACCTGAACTTTCCTACCTGTATATATAAAAAAAATACAGAGTTGGGCAAAAGTAGTCTTATAGTTGTTCATATGGAAAATAATACAATAATTAATAAGTAATAATGCAAGAAAAAAACTGTTTTGTGTACTCACAACTGTAAAGCTACTTTTATTCCACCGTGCAGATATATTTTATACATACATGTATACATGTATATATAAATACATATTTATATGTTATATATTAAAATACATGTATATAAAATACATATTTTAAAAATGAATATAATGCATAATTATGTCTTCTGAAAAAAGAGAAGACATTTATAGTCTGCAAAGTGTTTAGGTGCAATCTGAAGACCATCTATATTATATTTTGCTGCTTGTCTGTGAGAAAAAAACAAACAACCCAGCAAACAATATATCTGTTCAGAGATGGAATAGCTAGCTAGCCTTGGGAAGGAGTCAATTAAATTTGTCATCCTGGAGGTACTGAGGCCTAAACTGCCTGTCCATTTTTTTTGTCAGTTTGTATGGAAGTTCCTAGCGCTGGGAAGTTTTGCCATCCTTTTTATTCCTGTGATTCTTTTATTATCCAATATTGATGAAAGGGATAGGCAGTTAGAAAATTAGAAATATGTGACTTAGGTAAAAAAATTAAAATTAGCCCCCGCTGGTGTGGCTCAGTTGGTTGAGCATCATTCCACAGGTCAAAGGTTCACTGGTTCCATTCCCCATCAGGGCACATACCTGGGTTACAGGTTTGGTTCCCAGTCCAGGTGCCTGAGGAAGGGAACTAATCGATGTTTCTGCCCTTTTCTTTCTCCTTCCTTTCCCCTCTTTCTAAAATCAGAGATAAATTTTAAAAATTAAAATCATAAGAGAGCATTCTCAAAATCATCCAAGATGTTTTCTATGTGGTGAGAGAAGTGGCAGACCTAGGAATAAGCCAGCCTGCAGTAAAATACAAGTTTGGAGACTTCAGAGTTAAATGACCATGTTCCCAGCTGTACCACTGCCTACAGCTGATTTGCAGGCACTTTTACAAAAACACCCTCATCATCTCACTTGCTGGAAATAAGAGGGAAAAGATAAATGGATTATATGAATCACTTGCTTGAGAGGGTAGCTGGGGATGAGGTACACTAATTTGAAGACATCAATTATTAACATGCTCCCTATTCACTGGCACCATCAGAGCTGTGAAGGAGCTATAAGGTTCTTTGAAAATGCTAAAGAATGTTTTAATTAAAATGCCATAGCCACTGGCTCTTAAATATTTGGTGCAAAAAATGGTTCTTCTCTTTGTATATTTATATATGATTATTGTAGGATATATTAAATTAAACAATGACAACAATTTCTTAAAAAAAAAACACAACAAAACACACTTTGAAACACACAAAGAATAAAAGTGCCCAATTGTAGAAATGCATTTCTTCTGCCGAAAGAAGACAAAATGAGGTCAGAGTATTACCACAGCCCCTGCTGCCAGAGCTCCCCATGGATTGCGGTCAACCGAAGCGCAGTGACTAACCACAGGTGCGTCACCTTGCATCTTAGGGTCTGCAGCTGCTGGTACTGGTGCAGTCCTGGCTTCCTGGGGCAGCTGCTGCGGATACTGCAGAGAACACAACCGTTTCCATCACCTATCTCTGTCTATTCATCTATATCTATATATCTGTATCTATTTACATATCCACTGTCTACCAGTGGGTATATCCACCTATTGATCAGTAGCTGTTTAATACGATGTGCAGACCCCAACCCTTCTGGCACGGGTCACTCACCAGCAAACCTGCTCCTGTCCGACAGTTGACAGTGTAGCACAATTTGACTCTGAGAAGATGCCACTCAAAGCCTTTCCAGTTGGCCATGGGAAACTAGGAAAACGTTGAAGAAAATGATTTAGCTCATTTCATGTTGTTTAAATAAAACACATTGATATCATAATCTTTTCTCTCTCTCTTTTAAAAATTGCCCATTTAGAAACCTACAGACAGATCAGGTAAAAGTAACAAAATAACAGTTAAAGAATAGAAAATAAAAGGATCCTTCTTGGATACATTGAGGAATACAAATATGCTTTCCGAACTTTAACATTTTTTTGTTTTTTATTTTATTTTATTTTTTCTAATTGCACCACAAATATTTTTTTAATTTTAACTGTTGTTCTTATACAGTTTTCTGTCTTCTACTCCCATCCCAGCCCACCGCCCTACCCTCCCCAGCTCCCTCCCATTTCCACCCCCCCCCAGCTTTTGTCCATGTGTCTTTCATGCTTGTTGCTCTAAACCCTTCCCCTTTTCCCTTGAAATTCCTATCCCTCTCCTCTCTTGTTCTCAATTTCAGTGTCTTTGGTTATATTATGCTTGTTTGTTTGTTCTGTTGATTAGGTTCCTGTTAAAGGTGAGATCATCTAAAAACTTTAACATTTGTAGAAATCATCTTACATTCTTGTTTAAATGATCGTTCTGATTCAATGGGTCTGGTGGGAAGGTGAGATTTTACATTTCGAGCAGGCTCCTGGGAGCCTCTTCTCCATTGACCACACTCAGAAGAGTGAAGAGCAAGAGGATTTCTCTCCCCAGTTGGGGGAAGAAATGGTCTGGCTCCCACGTGTCCTGTTTTATATTAAATGGGATAACTAACTTCTTGTCAAATATCAGACAGTGGCAGTTTACTTTTCTACATTATTAAACAGAGTTATGCTTTATTCTCCTCACAGAGAAGTAGTATGCTCCACGTATCTGGTAATGATAAAAGCTGGATTCTGTGACAGGTTTTCTGGGTTGAATCCCAGTTTTGTCTCTTACTGCCTATGTTACCTTGGATGAGTTTTCTACCTTTTTTGGTCTCCACGTCCTCCTCAACTGTAAAATAGTAATGAAAATACCATATACTGCATCAAGGTTTTTTTTGTTTGTTTTTTTTTAACCACAGGTACATAACAGTGTCTGGCATAAGCTAGCACTCAAAATATGCTAGACTTATTATCAAGGAAAAGTGGAAACCGGCTGATTTTATAAGTATGGAACCTGAGACTTGGAAAAAAAGCAGAGCAGAATCAGAATTAGCAAGTTATCAACTTGTTGCAGGGTGGAAAGGGAAATTACATGTGCTGAATACTGATTTTGCCTCAGGCACCAAATATTATTATCTTTAATTTTCTTAAAAGCTCTGTGGGATTGCATTGTCATCTTCATGTTATAGGTGAAAAAAACCAAGGCACACACATTAAACGACAGGCCAGTGGCCTCATGAACACCAATATGGCAGATCCAAGATTCGGACATAACTTGGTTAATGGTAAAACCGGCACGAGGTCACTGGCTGTGAGCCCTGTGCTGTGAGACAGCAGGGTGTGGGTTAAGCTAAGTAGGTAGTAACACTACCATTTCAGGTCACCCTCCTAATTCCCCACGAGCAATCAGACATTGGTGATTGCCTGTGCTCCAAAACCTGCGGGGAACTGGAACAGCCTAGCACCCCTCTTACACACCAAAAAGCAAATCCTTTTCCTCTGACTTTTCCCCCTCATTTTTTCTGTTCTGCATGCTAGAGAAGGGAAAATGAATGGGGACCCCATCCCCTCATAGCCTCAAGATTTGTCTTGGTCTCTCTCTCTCTGCCTCTCTGTCTGTCTTTCTGTCTGTCTCTCTCCTCCCTTCCCGACTCTTTTTATCTTCCTCTGCAGGACTACCACCATCACGTCCTCACATCTCCATATTAGTCTTCACTCCTGCCTGAACCAGTGTGGTTACGGAATTTATTCTCTCTTTAGGTCACCATAAATAATAGAGCTTCTCAAAAGGATTAGTAGGCAAATTAGAATTTACTGTGATTTCACAGGGGAGATGAAAGAGAAGATTTATGTTGGAAACACCTCAGCAAACCGCTTCAAGTTATCCTTCCGCAATTTTTTTTCTCCTGTGTTGAAAGCTGAGGTCCTTGGTCTTGCATTTCTTACCTCACTGTACCACCCACATTTGCTGGTTGTACTCCCCCCTTCAAACGTCCCTTTGAGTTCTCCCCTTTAAACAAAGTCATCAGTGGACTCCTCCCTCAGACTGACATACTTATATCCACCCTGAAGCAAACCACAGCCCTCGACTACCACGACCTGCATTTCTAAGAAGGAAGTCAAGTGCCCGTAGTAAGTTTATTGGCCAGTCACAGAGTTTGCAAGTAGCACCTCTGTCTGCTAGGAGAAACGACTTTCAACTGCCAGTCTCCCTGGAGGGAAAAACAGCCACTGGCCCAAGGACTCCAGACTGCAGGAGTTACAAAAAGAAGACCGAACATCATCTGAAGGGAGAGAGCTTGTCGGGAAGAGCTTCCAGAGGCTGAAAACTAAAGGATGGGGCAGAATAACCCAGATGATGAGGTGCAGGAAGGAGAGTTCAGGCACAGGGACCAGCATGAGCAGCTCGTCTTCTGTCTAGAAAAAGCTTAGCCTGTTCTAATTCCTTGGTCGCCCACAGAGAGGGCATTCTTCCTTCCCCTATTCCTTGCTAACCTGCTTCTATGCAACAAGATGTCATCAGTGGTTTCAAAGTTTAGTATCAGCCCTCAAGTGGCATGTCAGAGACATTTTAAAAACCCACCTCAATTCAGCACGAAGTTCTAGTGTCTCTCTCTGAACGTTATTATGTATTCTCTTTAATCTATCAAAATACCCTATGGACTAATGCATATATCTAACAGTTTGTCCTTGGAGGTTACAGGCAGTAAAAACTATAAATTCCACTTGCTGAAAAAAACATATGAATAAATACATGTATTCTAGTGACAGGTAATATTGGCATACGTAGAAAGGGATTTTTATTGCAATAATTTTCAAACAACGTTTGACATGTGATTGTAATTCTGTGCAATCAATAGGATAATCAAATCTATCAGAAGTTTTACTTAGGGCTCACTCTTTGTGACTTCTGTCAACCCTACACTCAGTCAAAATTTACGGAAGCTTGAAAATCTAAGATCGTCAAAAAATTCTCCAGGATCACATCATTTTTGAATCCCACTCCCTGTTATCCTAGTCTCTACGTTGCCTCATTATCACACAAAGACAGGAAAGACCAATGAGTTCTCACTCACTCAAGGACGAAGCCAAACCCTCCGGGTTGCCAGCCTGTGCTGGGTATTTTCTGCCGGCTGCTGCAGATCTTCACGCTCTTCTTCTTTCCCCTGTCCTGACACTGTCTCACATACAAGCTTTGTGAGGACATGGGTTTGTGTCAGTTTTCCTCCACATGGTATCTCTCTCGCTCCCACAGTGATTCCTGTAGATCTTACTCTCAAAAAAGATGATCTTTTTTAGTAAAAGAACTGCAATTGCCTTTCCTCAAATCAAAAATCTCAATTTATAGAGCCTTCACTTCTCATAGTACACTGAGATGTTATTAAATAAAAATAGCTAAGGATTTCATTCATTTTCACATGTATATTTGAATATGCACGTGGTCATGTCTACCTTTTACTGTAATGACTTTATCTTGTACTTGTCTTTCTCCTTTTACTGGATAGTAAACTCCTTGAGAGTGACCCTTTCTGATTCAATTCTGATTTGTTCTATTACCTAGAATAGAGCCTGAAACATCACAGATAATGAATGTTAGTTGAATATGGGTGAGAGAACAAAACTGAGATTCAGAGTTAATATATACTATAAACTAGGTCCACATTTTCTTATTAGGAAGATAAAACAACCAGCCACCCTTTCCAAAACTGTATTGTTGCAAGTAATTCTACGTATCTGGACCACTTCAGGGTTACTAAAGATTTTCATTCTGATGGCTCAATAGTAGTCGCTTATATTCCCAGGTGGCCGAAGTGCGAAATGAGAGAAGTGACCTAACTTTCTCTCCGTTGATTATGCTCTGCGGCAGCATGGCTGTTTCCCCCAGGATGGCAGGTGGCACAAACATTCTGCCTCGCAGCGAGGGATGTTGTCTTGATGCTCGAGACCTCTGAGATGTTGGCAGGTGCAGCAGAAGGGGAGCCAACTTCTTCTACACAGGTTCAGCTGATTACACTGCACGCCCCCACAGTGCCCGGGCCAGCGCGCCCCCGGGACTGGCTGCAACCGACTTTCTCATTTACAGGTTTCTCCTTCTGGGTTGCCTGACATTTTTAAGGCTGAGCCGGCAAACAGTTTCTGACGACAGCCTTCAGAGAAGCGGCATATTTAATGACTGTAATAGCTTGAGTTTAGAGAGTATTTCTGAGCACTTAACAAGTTATCTCACTTTTATCCTCTCTCAGTTCCTTTCCTATAAAAAGCAAAAGTGATTTCCACTCATTTTTCAGCTAAAGAAACAGAACATGTGGAGACCAAATGTGCTTCTGACTAAATAAGATTAATCCTAGGTGTTCTGATTTCTAGTCGAAGACTGTTTCACTCTAAGATGTGGAAATAAAATGAGGTTTTCTGAAAGCACGGTGATAGCACTTTTTTGGAAAGAAATCAAATATAAGTGAAATTGCAAAGAATCAATAACTATTCCTTCCTTTCTTCAAATTTAAAACCCAAATGTTATATATTTGTTAAGACTTTTTCCTGAATTCTTGTTCTTGCTTATTAAATATTTTAATTTAAAAAGTCATGTTTATATGTGAGGTTATAGAAAATTTCAGATTGGTTCTAAAGTTGTTTGTACTTTACAAAAAAAGGGATGAAACTATTGTCCTTCAGAAAAAAAATTAAGTCTAAAGGTCACAAAAAATCAAAATTACAAAAACCATTTATTTACAGTATTTCTTTTTAAAATTAGTACAGTAGATTTATAATTTTTTAAAGAATTTTCATAGTACAAAGATATGGAATGGAAGGGGAATTCTTATATGTAAAAGAAAATTTAACAATGTATTACATCATAAAACAAGCAAAATTAAATAATGGTAATACCTTTTTGTATAGGGTCCAGCACAAACAACACCCCATGTTTATTACAAAATCTTTTATTACAAAATCATAAGCATGTAGTTCTGTAACATAACAATATCACACTCAAGCACACCATATGACATTTTAGATGAAATGTTCAAATTAAAACTACAAATTATTACACCCATATTATTACCTTACTGACCACACTCAAGCAGGCATTACTTCTGCAGGACCCTGTATTTTCACATTTCTTTAACATAGTTAATGCTGTATCAGTTTTAAATTAAAAATAGCCAAAATTATTCAGATTACAAATTTTCTCTCACTTTCAAGTGTAGGTTGGATGAGTCATTCATTTCCAAGTTTGACACAGTGCCAAGTATAGAAGTAAGTAGAGGTCAAGCCAGAACAAAATCAGAAATGCAACACATATAAACAGTCAACTGCCCATCAAATGCATGTTCTCCTTGTACAAATGTGGCCACTGTCCAGAACAGTTATGTCTTTACAACAAAGGGAAAACTTTGTTCATTATGTGTATATTAACCATAACCACAGAATATTCATTAAAAATTTCCAGCCAAAAAAGATCCATACTCCAAACTGTGTAAGGATTAGTCTTGTCATCTCCTTATCTGAAAGGGAAGACTATTTCCTTTTCAATGCTAAGAAGAACGATCTCTTGAACGGTGTGGACTTTTTGTTCAGGAACTTAAAGGTAACCTATTAGAACCTTCCAAATAACCAATATTACCTTCCTTTTGTTACAGGTTTCTCTCTGTGGTCCTGGCAACGCAGGGTCAACAGTGAATAGTCCCGATCTTTTCAACCGCCCCTGAACGTTCAGTCCTCTGATTGCTCTCATCACCCCCGTGCCTCCATGGCCTGTGTACCGGCAGGCATTTTATTATTTCACCTTTTTAAAAATTAATATTGCTTTGAGCCATAATTAATTTTATATGCAGTATAACAAGTTAGAAGTAATATCCGCATTTTACTCTTAAAGAAACTAAAGGAGAAAAAATAGAGGAGACTGTGCAAGGCCCTATTTTGCTTTGCAGAGCATCCTGAAGTTACTGATGCAGAGTATTTCTGTATTTCCTCTCCCAGTATGAGCTGACTTCCTTTGTGGGCACGCAGTCATGACAGGGCTTCTCATGTAAGCTTTCTAGAACTTTTAAAAAGAACTGTAGAAAACATTTACTTTGGAGTTTTCCATTAACTTGAATATTTGTAGGTTTTTAATGAAAAGCAAATCATAGCAATGAATGTGTGCTGTGCATATTGAAAAAGCTAGATTTCAGAGACTTGTCAAACTCTTAAGGACACTAAGGACTGCTGGGAGCTTATAAAGCCGTAGTGACATCCTCTGCAGCAGCAAGTGGAGCTCCAAGAAAAGTTTTGGTGTTGTTTTAAAAATAATAATTTAAAATAACAACAACAAGAAACATTCTCATTCCCAAAGACTCATACAAAGCAACAAGAAGAAAGCCACAATTCCAATTGAGTCAGACCTTGTAGGAGGCCACAGGCAATCCTTTATAAATTTCTGACGATCAATATTTAAGCAGGAGCAAGAAAATAAATATTGAGGTTTTTCTTTTCTTTCCTATTTGTGAAATCAGTGCAGGCCTTCACAGAACACGGTAGGAAATAAAATGAAAAATCATTTCCCAAAATGAAGAGAAAATAAGGCAATGGAGAGGGGGAGATATTTTTATAGATCAAACCAGTCAGCTTTACTGAAATCCAAGAGCCAATCACTTTCCGTGCTATGTTTTAAGGGATTTAAAAATATATCTCCCCTAAATATGTTCTAGTGTCAACATTTGAGACGAGAGATTTGAGCCGCACATGGTTGCTATGAGTGGGGGTGAAGTGGGGGTCTACTATGAGGAGAAGGGGCCCTCCAGCCGTGCCAAAGAGGTGAGGCTGTACAGAACTCCCATTGCCCCAAAGTTTACCAAGAGCATTTAGAATAAGAATCTATAAATTATGAGAAATTCTCTATTTCAGAGGAGAGAGCTGAGAAGGGCAGGAACCTTCTTCCACCTTTTGACCTTTGGCTTCTTAGTTACCTTTTATTTCTGTCCTCTGCTCCCCAGTTGCTGTGATGATCTTCCCCATGGCCAGGAGCATGCCAGGATGCCCCTGTACGTTGCATCTTGTGGTTTTGAAAAAAGAAAAGAAAAAATCCCAACAGGTGGTTTTCATTCTAATTCTCTCATACCAACCCCTCTGAGGACCATCCACTCAAATACAGTATTACCTTAAGCCTCAGTATTCTAGTCTATTTCGAGCCCTCTTTCCCACTTCTAACTGATTAATTCCATCAATTTATATGGCTAGACATGTTAATAATTCTCTTATGAGTTTTTCTAACTGAGATGTGAATAGTTAACTTCAGGTTAGACATTACTTCTTTGAGGGACATGGAGGTCGATCAAAAAGTGAACTTAAGACTTTCTGTTACAAAAGCTCTAAGCCTACTCAAATCAATTTAAGTAAAAGAGGATTTATACGACGACGACAACAACAACAACAAAACCACACAGGCATCCAGGGACCAACGCTAAAGTGAAGTTAGAAGTGAGGTTGGACTGGGAAGCCAGAAATGAAGGCTTTTCCTCCGATTTAAGTGCAGTTCTGCATTGCTGTTCCCGTCTGTCCTGTTTCAGATGCTGCTTCCCTGTTTGCACTCCTCTTCCTATGGGCATTATGACTTCATATTGCATTTGGTGTTGGTTTTCCATATTTTTTAAAGATGATTTTATGCCCTGGCTGGTATGGCTCAGTGGATTGAGTGCCAGCCTGAGAACCAGGGGGTCGCCAGTTCAATTCCCAGTCAGGGCACATGCCTGGGTTGTGGGCCAGGTTGACAGTTGAGGGCATGCGAGAGGCAACCAATCGATGTATCTCTCATGCATCGATGTTCCTCTCCCTTCCCCTATCTCTAAAAATAAATAAATAAAATCTTTAAAAAATAAAAATGCTTTTGGCTATAATAATAAAATCTCAATTTGTCTTATACTCTACAAAAAATTTTGAGATTTTATGTTAAAGATGTAACAAGAAATGGTTGGTTAATTCAGCAGCTCAGCGAGCTCATTGAAGCCTGTATTTTTATCTTTCTACCCAGGCACTTGTCTAGGTCTACTTTTATCATTAGGCTCCCCATTGTCCCAAGGTGGCTGCTGGATATAACTAACTATAACAAAATATATTTTGGTCATTGATGAATGTATGTTTATTGAATAAAGAAAAAAGATCAAAGAAGAGTGGGGACAAATTAAAATTCTAGCCATGGAAAGAAAGTATCCAGAGGGAGATCAGAGTAAAATATTTCTCACTGGATCACAAAAAAGATAGCTAAAATATGTATATGTACTTCTATTGTCTACAACAGGAGTTGGCAAACTATGACCCATGGGCCAAATCCAGGCTACCACCTATTTTTGTTAAAAAAGCTTTATTGGAACACGGACCTACCCATTTATTTCTGCATTGTCCATGGGTGTTTTCAGGTTACAACCTCAAATTTGAGTAGTTATGACAGAGACAGTATGTCCTGTAAAGCTGGCATTATTTAATATCTTGTACCTTACAGAAAAAGAAGTTTGCAACTCCAGCTCTACAACATAAAGTTCAGTGACTGTCATGCAAATGCAACTTGATAAAGATCCATTTATCAATCTAGACCTGATGCCGTATGATAAGTGTAGAAATAAACATCCCTTCAGAAAGACGATGGATACCAATGCAACTTGAAATCATCATTTCTGTTTTCATCGTGACATGGCAGAACTTATACCCTACCCTCCTAGGGGACAGGATACACCCATGCCCCTCTGGGAGATGTGTCCCAAAGTAAACTAGAACACTTATGAAGAAATCAATACATAGCTTAAGTATATTTGGAAATGTCTTATACTATGAGGAAAACCTTTGGTCTTGTAGGTGTTTCACCGCCATCACGGACCAAAAATAGTGACTTTTCTTATTCTTTCTTTATATGTGCAAAATCTGAAATAAGTCCTCCAGTTCTCTACCCAAGCATCACTAAGGAAGGGGGGATTGGATTGAAGCAAATAACTGAGAGCACTCCTCAAAGACCAAGAGAAAGAAATAGGATAATAAAGGGAGAGGTGGAGTGGTCAGGAGTTTTAGGAAAGATGGAGGTGGTGAAGAAGAGAGATGGGGACCATATGAAGGACATTCTTATACACCAAAGTTAACTTATTAAAGATCTGTAGGTTTCATGAGGAAAACAGCAAACTTCTCTTTCATTCTCCGAGTTCTTGAAGTGGGCTTGGCTATCCAACAGTAATGGACCATTCCTCCCCATCTTTCTCAATGTCCAGGGCACAGCTAAGTGGTTTAACTTCCATTTTAAACTTATTGGTCTGTCATTAAAATGGCAATTTTTATGGGGAAAAGAATCTTCTGCAAATAAAATCACAAGAAGACTAGATCTCTTGTTCCAGTCCATGCTACGGTTCCTGTGTCATTTTCCAAGGCCCTGAGACAAAGCAAAACAAAACAACACAGGATTTGACCTCCCAGGAGAGTTTGATTTTAGTTCCACAGATATTAGCATGTGCATAACAGCATCTGGACGTACACGGGCAATGCTAACAGGTCTCTGCAAAAGCAGATTCTCTGTAAACCACGTTGCACTGCTCACCAATAAAAGGGGAAGACAAGCAGAATGGTGCCATACTTTGCCTGGCATTTTGGGAAAAAAGAGAGAGAGAGAGAAAATAAATTCATTTTTGACATCTGCTCCTGTTCTTTTTTACAGCTTAGCTCTTCCAGTCAAGCAGGCTTAACCAGGCATAATTGATCAATAATTAAAGGTAACTTGACAAGGAAGGCAATGAAAACTAATAAGAAGAAAAAGGAGAAATGAATTGATTCATGTTTGTCAGGTGTTTTGAAGAAAAACTGAAGGGAGATGTCAATCTTTAAAAATCAGTGTTGTTTTAGAAAAACTCCTGCAGTACCATGGTGAATAAAACATAAATAACTTTGTTGTTTGTTGCTCTTTTTTTGCTTCCCACAAGTTATTGGGAGCATATCATGAAATAATAATAAGAGATACAATTTATTGAGCACTCTGCTAGGTGCTATATAATCTCTCAACTTATAAAATAAATTATTTCTATTTTAGAAATTGGAAAACAAATGCCTAAAGAATATGTCACACAACTGATGTAATGATAGTGACAGGGTATAAAAGATACTTTAAATGTGCCTTTTCTGCTGACAAATTACTCCCATGATTGTAACTATTTTGAGAAGAATGGCCAGGTGGCAACAGCATGGATCTTGCCACTGTAAGAGCTTTGAATACTGCCTCTACCACATAATAGCTGGCGGATTTGGCTTATTTATTTAACTTTTAAAGTCAGTTTCTTTGGCTGGAAATGGGCAAAAAATATACCTCACTGAGGTTTACTGTGAATTAAATGAGACAACGTATATCAGATGTCTTACAAGCAGTGGGTGCCCAGTAACAGCGGTCTGTTCTTTTTCCTGTTCTCATTGAATTAAACCTCGTGTGCCCAGCTCAAAACAGCATTCAGAGAAGATGAATAGAGGCACTTAATATATGGTGACACAGTTAAAAATATTGTCTCAAGCTGCTATACTTGATAGAAGATGTTTCAATTAAAAAGTGTCATTTACACTAATACATTACCCAATCTTAGTTATATTAACAGTTTAACAAATATCTTGACCCTTGTATACTAAAGTGGATCAGATTTTCCAAACCCTTCTTCCTTCCTTCCTTCCTTCCTTCCTTCCTTCCTTCCTTCCTTCCTTCCTTCCTTCCCTCC